>CM060637.1:22222528-22445739 GCA_030578275.1 Meda fulgida
GTCAGCGGCGGCGCGCTGGGTAGCTCATTAAGAGCCTCGAGTCAGTCCCGCCCTCCTGCAAAACCGTGAGCATCTGGGCCAGGTAGACCACAGAACGGTCACGGAATGCAGTGAGGCGGCTGCCTGTCCTGTGGCACTATAGGAATTCGCCACAGATTAGTGTAGACGAAAATAACTACAGGCTTCGGACGGGTGCTTAAGATAGCGCCGGGAAGCACTCTGAGGACACAGTAGCATCGCAACAGAGCGCTTCAACCGGGGGGACCCCAGTGTACCCATGGGCAGCGGCCCCGTGAGGGGGGAAAGGCGGATGAGACCAACGAACGGTCCTGAGAAGACACGGGGGTCTTTCAGGACATCGAGATCTCATCATGCACGTCCGGGAGGAAAGATATTGGGGTTTGCCATGGACGCGGGTCGGCGGCCTTACCCAAAACCAATCGTCCCAGGAAAGCATGGCCGTCATCTCCGGATCAGACTCAGGCACAGCATAACACACCAGAAGGTGGCAGCTGTGACGAGTCGTCACTTCCAGAAGAACCAAGCCCACCTTATGATGTTACAACAGACATAGCATCTTTCTCTGTAGCTTCAACCGAAACCCGCGGGCCACCCGAAGGTCGACTCGCGGGAATCGGAGGTTCACTAGCGGGCACCGTCACACAGGAGGGAGCTGGGGTCGCGGACAGATAGTCGGCGCCTTGATCCAGACTATAACCCTCAGGTCACCCTGGCCACCAGCCGAAGCAGCACCCCTCGTTCTTTTTTTTTTTTTTTTTTTGGGGGGGCGCTAGATCGGGGTGTGGATGAGGGGACTCTCACTCTTGCGAGTTCATTGAGTCTCGACCTAAATGACGCGATGATCATGTTCCCAGAGAGAACATGAATCACCCACGAGCGCTGTACAAGCATGATAAAAGCCCTACACACTAGACAGCGCTCGTGCCCATCAGAGTCCGATACCAATCTGCCGCCACTTTTTTTTTTTTTTTTAAAGCACGGGCGAGCCGTCTTTAAAAAGACGTGCCGCGTGCGAGCTCTTTTTGTGAGAGAGAGAAACACTCTGATGTCGAGGCGCCCGGGGAGACACGCACTCTCTGGCAAAACCACTGCACAGATCAGCAGGAAGCGCGCGCTCGCTGGATATCGCCCACAAACACCAACACCAGAGGAACTCGTTTGTAAAAAGCTGACAATTTCAGAGATGGCTTGTGGAGTGAAGAGATGCTCTTGGCTCCGAAGCGAAAACATATCTGCATGTTGCCGGCGTCCTCCTTTTATACCCACGAGGTGGGGCGGAGTACGTCATACAAATTCCGCAGACCCATGGCATTTCTTTGCCATTGGCTCGTTTTTTAATACTCGAAGCTGATAGGCTTTCTAAGCGAAACCCCATTCGTCGTCATCCGACGTAACTCGGAGTGACAACGAAAGGGAAGGATTATTATATGGCTGAGGTAACATAAAAAAATGAGTTTTTATGTATAGAAAGTTCAAGATCAAGTACTTTTCGGCCAGAAATATATTCTGTAGGTCAAATTTGACTACCGTCTGGCTGATTTAACATCAGAAAGAGTCTTTGAGAATATATAGTAATTTGACAAAACATATAATTACATCAGAAGGAGTCCATGAGTTTATATATGTATATTAAAAAAATAAATAAAGACCCTTTGGAAAGAAATATGTTCATTAGGTAAAATATGGAATACTGTGTAGCTTTCGTCACATCAGAAGGATAGTAAAAAAAAAAACATTTGAGGACCCTTTGGCTAGATTTATGTAAAATAGATCAGATATGGACTAGTATGGCTGCCGTAACATAAGGATACTACGAGTTTATATATAACAAAAAAAAAACATTTTGAGGACCCTTTGGCCCGAGATATGTTCAATAGATCAGATATGGACTACTGTATGGCTGAGGTAACATCAGAAAGAGTCTTTGAGAACATACAGAAGTCCATATCTGATCTATTGAACATATCTCTGGCCAAAGGGTCCTCAAAATATTTTTTTATCTTATATTTAACTCGTAGTATCCTTATGTTACGGCAGCCATACTAGTCCATATCTGATCTATTGTACATAAATCTAGCCAAAGGGTCCTCAAATGACCCTTTGACAAATGACATTGACAAATGACAAATGACATTTTGAGGACCCTTTGGCCAGAGATATGTTCAATAGATCAGATATGGACTCCTGTATGGCTGAGGTAACATCAGAAAGAGTCTTTGAGAACATACAGAAAGTTGCCTTTTGGGGACAATTTGGCTAGAAATATTTTCTATAGGCCAAATATAGGCTGGCTGACGTAACATCAGAAGGAGTCCATGAGTTTACATATATGAAATGGAAGAAACTTTGGTCAGAAATATGTTTGTGAGGTCAAATATGGACTTTTGTATGTCTTACGTCACATCAGAAGGAGTCCATGAGTTTATATATATAAAAAAAATTGAGGATCCTTTGGACAGAAAAATGTCCATGAGGTCAAATATGCACTACTGTATGGCTTACATCACATCAGAAGGAGTCTCTGAGTTTATATAGTAAAAAATCCAAACATTTGAGGACCCTTTGGCAAGATATATGTACAATAGATCAGATAGTGACTAATGTATGGCAGACGTAACAAGGATTCTATGAGTATATACAGGTCCTTCTCAAAAAATTAGCATATTGTGATAAAGTTCATTATTTTCCATAATGTAATGATAAAAATTAAACTTTCATATATTTTAGATTCATTGCACACCAACTGAAATATTTCAGGTCTTTCATTGTTTTAATACGGATGATTTTGGCATACAGCTCATGAAACAAGGACAATATATTCCGTAGGCAGGACAAGACCTGGAAGGACTGATCACCCGTCTCCCTGACTTGAATGAAGGGGCAGGAAAATGGATCAAATTACTGGAAGAAGAAACAATGGGGAAGATCCTGGCCATTGGGGACATCAAAGCCTTGCTGGCGAAGTGTGTGGGGATTACCAAGATGAATGAAATCCTGAAAGCCTCTGGAATTGGAGGTGCAGTCGATTCAACTCGGGTGGATGCTACACCCTTGGACAACCACAGAATAGATCAGAAAAAAATAAATCACATATGGACTAGTATGGCTGACGTAACATCAGAAGGAGTCTGAATGGAAGAAACTTTGGCCTGAAAATAATTATTTGAAGGTTGACTTTTTTTGTATTAAAAACACTTCTTTTATTGGTCGGATAAAATATGCAAATTTTTTGAGATAGGAATTTTGGGTTTTCATGAGCTGTATGCCAAAATATTCAGTATCAAAACAATAAAAGACCTGAAATATTTCAGTTGGTGTGCAATGAATCTAAAATATAGGAAAGTTTAATTTTTATCATTACATTATTGAAAATAATGAACTTTATCACAATCATTTAATTTTTTATGAAGGACCTGTATATAAATAATAAAAAAAAACATTTTGAGGACCCTTTGGCCAGAGATATGTTCAATAGATCAGATATGGACTACTGTATGGCTGATGTAACTTCAGAAAATCAGTATGTATAGAAAGTTCAAGATCAAGTACTTTTTGGCCAGAAATATATTCTGTAGGTCAAATTTGACTACTGTCTGGCTGATTTAACATCAGAAAGAGTCTTTGAGAATATATAGTAATTTGACAAAACATATTGTAAAATCAGAAGGAGTCCATGGGTTTATTTTTATATATTTAAAAAAAACTGAAGACCCTTTGGAAAGAAATATGTTCATTAGGTCAAATATGGAATACTGTGTAGCGTTCGTCACATCAGAAGGATAGTAAAAAAAAAACATTTGAGGACCCTTTGGCTAGATTTATGTACAATAGATCAGATATGGACTAGTATGGCTGACGTAACATAAGGACACTACGAGTTTATATATAACATAAAAAAAATATTTTGAGGACCCTTTGGCCAGAGATATGTTCAATAGATCAGATATGGATTACTGTATGGCTGAGGTAACATCAGAAAGAGTCTTTGAGAACATACATAAAGTTGCCTTTTGGGGACTATTTGGGTAGAAATATATTCTATGGGCCAAATACAGGCTGGCTGATGTAACTTCAGAAGGAGTTAATTAGAAAGTGTAGAAAGTTCAATAAGGAGTACGCTCTGGACAGAAATATGTTAATGAGGTCAAATATGGACTACTGTATGGCTGACGTCACAACAGAAGGAGTCCATGAGTTTATATATAAAAAAAAAATTTGAGGATCCTTTGGACAGAAAAATGTTCATTAGGTCAAATATGCACTACTGTATGGCTTACATCACATCAGAAGGAGACTCTGAGTTTATATAGTAAAAAAAAAAAACATTTGATGACCCTTTGGCTAGATATATGTACAATAGATCAGATAGTGACAACTTTACGGCTGACGTAACATAAGGATTCTATGAGTTTGTATATAACATAAAAAAAACATTTTGAGGACCCTTTGACCAGAGATATGTTCAATAGATCAGATATGGACTCTTGTATGGCTGATGTAACTTCAGAAAAAGTCAATCAGTATGTGTAGAAAGTTCAAGATTGTGGACTCAAAAAAAATGAGTTTTTATGTATAGAAAGTTCAAGATCAAGTAATTTTTGGCCAGAAATATATTCTGTAGGTCAAATTTGACTACTGTCTGGCTGATTTAACATCAGAAAGAGTCTGAGAATATATAGTAATTTGACAAAACATATAATAACATCAGAAGGAGTCCGTGAGTTTATATTTATATATTTTAAAAAAACTAAAGACCCTTTGGAAAGAAATATGTTCATTAGGTCAAATATGGAATACTGTGTAGCTTTCGTCACATCAGAAGGATAGTAAAAAAAAAACATTTGAGGACCCTTTGGCTAGATATATGTACAATAGATCAGATAGTGACTAATGTATGGCTGACGTAACAAGGATTCTATGAGTTTATACAGGTCCTTCTCAAAAAATTAGCATATTGTGATAAAGTTCATTATGACCCTTTGGAAAGAAATATGTTCATTAGGTCAAATATGGACTATTGTAAAGCGTTTGTCACATCAGAAGGATGTAAAAATAAAACATTTGAGGACCCTTTGGCTAGATATATGTTCAATAGATCAGATATGGACTACTGTGTGGCTGATGTAACTTCAGAAAAAGTCAATCAGTATGTGTAGAAAATTCAAGATCGTGGACCCTTTTGCAGGAAAAATGTTCATTAGGTCAAATATGGACTACTCTATAGCGTTCGTCACATCATAAGGATTGTAAAAAAAAAACATTTGAGGAACTTTTGGCTAGATTTATGTACAATAGATCAGATATTGACTACTGTACGGCTGACGTAACAAGAATATTACGAGTTTATATATAACATAGAAAAATACATTTTGAGGACCCTTTGGCCAGAGATATAGTAATTTGACAAAACATATAATAACATCAGAAGGAGTCCATGAGTTTATTTTTATATATTTTAAAAAAACTATAGACCCTTTGGAAAGAAATATGTTCCATAGGTCAAATATGGACTACTGTATAGCGTTCGTCACATCAGAAGGATAGTAAAAAAAAAACATTTGAGGACCCTTTGGCTAGATTTATGTTCAATAGATCAGATATGGACTACTGTGTGGCTGATTTAACTTCAGAAAAAGTCAAAGTTCAAGTTCGTGGACTCTTTTGCAAGAAATATGTTCAATAGTTTAAATATGGAATATTATATGGCTGAGGTAACATAAAAAAAATGAGTTTTTATGTATATAAAAAGTTCAAGATCAAGTACTTTTTGGCCAGAAATATATTCTGTAGGTCAAATTTGACTACTGTCTGGCTAATTTAACATCAGAAAGAGTCTTTGAGAATATATAGTAATTTGACAAAACATATAATAACATCAGAAGGATTCAATGGGTTTATATTTATATATTTAAAAAAACTGAAGACTGTTTGGAAAGAAATATGTTCATTAGGTCAAATATACACTACTGTATGGCTTACATCACCTCAGAAGGAGTCTCTGAGTTTATGTAGTAAAAAAACCGAACATTTGAGGACCCTTTGGTTAGACACATGTACAATAGATCAGATAGTGACTACTGTATGGCTGACGTAACATAAGGATTCTATGAGTTTAAATATAACATTAAAAAAAAACATTTTGAGGACCCTCTGGCCAGAGATATGTTCAATAGATCAGATATGGACTACTGTATAGCTGATGCAACTTCAGAAAAAGTCAATCAGTATGTGTAGAAAGTTCAAGATTGGGGACTCTTTTGCAAGAAATATGTTCAATAGGTTAAATATGGACTATTGTATGGCTGAAGTAACATAAAAAAATGAGTTTTTATGTATAGAAAGTTCAAGATCAAGTACTTTTTGTTCAGAAATATATTCTGGAGGTCAAATTTGACTACTGTCTGGCTGATTTAACATCAGAAAGAGTCTTTGAGAATATATAGTGATTTGACAAAACATATAATAATAACATCAGAAGGAGTCCATGGGTTTATATTTATATGTTAAAAAAAAAACTGAATACCCTTTGGAATGAAATATGTTCAATAGGTCAAATATGGAATACTGTGTAGGTTTCGTCACATCAGAAGGAGTCTCTGAGTTTATATAGAAAAAAAAAGAAATTTGGGGACCCTTTGGACAGAAAAATGTTCATTAGGTCAAATATGCACTACTGTTTGGCTTACATCACCTCAGAAGGAGTCTCTGAGTTTATGTAGTAAAAAAAAAAAACATTTGAGGACCCTTTGGTTAGATATATGGATCAGATAGTGACTACTGTATGAATGACGTAACATAAAAAAATTAGTTTTTATGTATAGAAAGTTCAAGATCAAGTAATTTTTCGCCAGAAATATATTCTGTAGGTCAAATTTGACTACTGTCTGGCTGATTTAACATCAGAAAGAGTCTTTGAGAATATATAGTAATTTGACAAAACATATAATAACACCAGAAGGAGTCCATGAGTTTATATTTATATATTTAAAAAAAAACTAAAGACCCTTTGGAAAGAAATATGTTCATTAGGTCAAATATGGAATACTGTGTAGCTTTCGTCAGATCAGAAGGAGTCTCTGAGTTTATATAGAAAAAAAAAAGAAATTTGGGACCCTTTGGACAGAAAAATGTTCATTAGGTCAAATATGCACTACTGTATGGCTTACATCACCTCAGAAGGAGTCTCTGAGTTTATATAGTAAAAAAAACAAACATTTGAGGACCCTTTGGTTAGATATATGTACAATGGATCAGATAGTGACTACTGTATGGCTGACGTAACATAAGGATTCTATAAGTTTATATATAACATAAAAAAAACTTTTGAGGACCCTTTGACCAGAGATATGTTCAATAGATCAGATATGGACTACTGTATGGCTGATGTAACTTCAGAAAAAGTCAATCAGTATGTGTAGAAAGTTCAAGATTGTGGACTCTTTTGCAAGAAATATGTTCAATAGGTTAAATATGGACTATTATATGGCTGAGGGAACATAAAAAAATGAGTTTTTATGTATAGAAAGTTCAAGATCAAGTAATTTTTGGCCAGAAATATATTCTGTAGGTCAAATTTGACTACTGTCTGGCTGATTTAACATCAGAAAGAGTCTGAGAATATATAGTAATTTGACAAAACATATAATAACATCAGAAGGAGTCCGTGAGTTTATATTTATATATTTTAAAAAAACTAAAGACCCTTTGGAAAGAAATATGTTCATTAGGTCAAATATGGAATACTGTGTAGCTTTCGTCACATCAGAAGGATAGTAAAAAAAAAACATTTGAGGACCCTTTGGCTAGATATATGTACAATAGATCAGATAGTGACTAATGTATGGCTGACGTAACAAGGATTCTATGAGTTTATACAGGTCCTTCTCAAAAAATTAGCATATTGTGATAAAGTTCATTATGACCCTTTGGAAAGAAATATGTTCATTAGGTCAAATATGGACTATTGTAAAGCGTTTGTCACATCAGAAGGATGTAAAAATAAAACATTTGAGGACCCTTTGGCTAGATATATGTTCAATAGATCAGATATGGACTACTGTGTGGCTGATGTAACTTCAGAAAAAGTCAATCAGTATGTGTAGAAAATTCAAGATCGTGGACCCTTTTGCAGGAAAAATGTTCATTAGGTCAAATATGGACTACTCTATAGCGTTCGTCACATCATAAGGATTGTAAAAAAAAAACATTTGAGGAACTTTTGGCTAGATTTATGTACAATAGATCAGATATTGACTACTGTACGGCTGACGTAACAAGAATATTACGAGTTTATATATAACATAGAAAAATACATTTTGAGGACCCTTTGGCCAGAGATATAGTAATTTGACAAAACATATAATAACATCAGAAGGAGTCCATGAGTTTATTTTTATATATTTTAAAAAAACTATAGACCCTTTGGAAAGAAATATGTTCCATAGGTCAAATATGGACTACTGTATAGCGTTCGTCACATCAGAAGGATAGTAAAAAAAAAACATTTGAGGACCCTTTGGCTAGATTTATGTTCAATAGATCAGATATGGACTACTGTGTGGCTGATTTAACTTCAGAAAAAGTCAAAGTTCAAGTTCGTGGACTCTTTTGCAAGAAATATGTTCAATAGTTTAAATATGGAATATTATATGGCTGAGGTAACATAAAAAAAATGAGTTTTTATGTATATAAAAAGTTCAAGATCAAGTACTTTTTGGCCAGAAATATATTCTGTAGGTCAAATTTGACTACTGTCTGGCTAATTTAACATCAGAAAGAGTCTTTGAGAATATATAGTAATTTGACAAAACATATAATAACATCAGAAGGATTCAATGGGTTTATATTTATATATTTAAAAAAACTGAAGACTCTTTGGAAAGAAATATGTTCATTAGGTCAAATATACACTACTGTATGGCTTACATCACCTCAGAAGGAGTCTCTGAGTTTATGTAGTAAAAAAACCGAACATTTGAGGACCCTTTGGTTAGACACATGTACAATAGATCAGATAGTGACTACTGTATGGCTGACGTAACATAAGGATTCTATGAGTTTAAATATAACATTAAAAAAAACATTTTGAGGACCCTCTGGCCAGAGATATGTTCAATAGATCAGATATGGACTACTGTATAGCTGATGCAACTTCAGAAAAAGTCAATCAGTATGTGTAGAAAGTTCAAGATTGGGGACTCTTTTGCAAGAAATATGTTCAATAGGTTAAATATGGACTATTGTATGGCTGAAGTAACATAAAAAAATGAGTTTTTATGTATAGAAAGTTCAAGATCAAGTACTTTTTGTTCAGAAATATATTCTGGAGGTCAAATTTGACTACTGTCTGGCTGATTTAACATCAGAAAGAGTCTTTGAGAATATATAGTGATTTGACAAAACATATAATAATAACATCAGAAGGAGTCCATGGGTTTATATTTATATGTTAAAAAAAAAACTGAATACCCTTTGGAATGAAATATGTTCAATAGGTCAAATATGGAATACTGTGTAGGTTTCGTCACATCAGAAGGAGTCTCTGAGTTTATATAGAAAAAAAAAGAAATTTGGGGACCCTTTGGACAGAAAAATGTTCATTAGGTCAAATATGCACTACTGTTTGGCTTACATCACCTCAGAAGGAGTCTCTGAGTTTATGTAGTAAAAAAAAAAAACATTTGAGGACCCTTTGGTTAGATATATGGATCAGATAGTGACTACTGTATGAATGACGTAACATAAAAAAATTAGTTTTTATGTATAGAAAGTTCAAGATCAAGTAATTTTTCGCCAGAAATATATTCTGTAGGTCAAATTTGACTACTGTCTGGCTGATTTAACATCAGAAAGAGTCTTTGAGAATATATAGTAATTTGACAAAACATATAATAACACCAGAAGGAGTCCATGAGTTTATATTTATATATTTAAAAAAAAACTAAAGACCCTTTGGAAAGAAATATGTTCATTAGGTCAAATATGGAATACTGTGTAGCTTTCGTCAGATCAGAAGGAGTCTCTGAGTTTATATAGTAAAAAAAACAAACATTTGAGGACCCTTTGGTTAGATATATGTACAATGGATCAGATAGTGACTACTGTATGGCTGACGTAACATAAGGATTCTATAAGTTTATATATAACATAAAAAAAACTTTTGAGGACCCTTTGACCAGAGATATGTTCAATAGATCAGATATGGACTACTGTATGGCTGATGTAACTTCAGAAAAAGTCAATCAGTATGTGTAGAAAGTTCAAGATTGTGGACTCTTTTGCAAGAAATATGTTCAATAGGTTAAATATGGACTATTATATGGCTGAGGGAACATAAAAAAATGAGTTTTTATGTATAGAAAGTTCAAGATCAAGTAATTTTTGGCCAGAAATATATTCTGTAGGTCAAATTTGACTACTGTCTGGCTGATTTAACATCAGAAAGAGTCTGAGAATATATAGTAATTTGACAAAACATATAATAACATCAGAAGGAGTCCATGAGTTTATATTTATATATTTTAAAAAAACTAAAGACCCTTTGGAAAGAAATATGTTCATTAGGTCAAATATGGAATACTGTGTAGCTTTCGTCACATCAGAAGGATAGTAAAAAAAAACATTTGAGGACCCTTTGGCTAGATATATGTACAATTGATCAGATAGTGACTACTGTATGGCTGACGTAACAAGGATTCTATGAGTTTATACAGGTCCTTTTAAAAAAATTAGCATATTGTGATAAAGTTCATTATTTTCCATTATGTAATGATAAAAATTAAACTTTCATACATTTTAGATTCATTGCACACCAACTGAAATATTTCAGGTCTTTTATTGTTTTAATACTGATAATTTTGGCATACAGCTCATGAAAACCCAAAATTCCTATATCAAAAAATTAGCATATTTCATCCGACCAATAAAAGAAATGTTTTTAATACAAAAAAAGTCAACCTTCAAATAATTATGTTCAGCTATGCACTCAGTACTTGGTCGGGAATCCTTTTGCAGAAATGACTGCTTCAATGCAGTGTGGCAGGGAGGCAATCAGCCTGTGGCACTGCTGAGGTGTTCTGGAGGCCCAGGATGCTTCGAGAGCGGCCTTAAGCTCATCCAGAGTGTTGGGTCTTGCATCTCTCAACTTTCTCTTCACAATACCCCTCAGATTCTCTATGGGGTTCAGGTCAGGAGAGTTGGCAGGCCAATTGAGCATAGTAATACCATGGTCAGTTAACCATTTACCAGTTGTTTTGGCACTATGAGCAGGTGCCAGGTCGTGCTGAAAATTGAAATCTTCGTCTCCATAAAGCTATTCAGCAGGTGGGAGCATGAAGTACTCCAAATTCTCCTGATAGCTAGCTGCATTGACCCTGCCCTTGATAAAACACATTGGACCAACACCAGCAGCTGACATGACACCCCAGACCATCACTGACTGTGGGTACTTGACACTGGACTTCAGGCATTTTGGCATTTCCTTCTCCCCAGTCTTCCTCCAGACTCTGGCACCTTGATTTCCGAATGACATGCAAAATTTGCTTCCGTCCGAAAAAAGTACTTTGGACGACTGAGCAACAGTCCAGTGCTGCTTCTCTGTAGCCCAGGTCAGGCGCTTCTGCCGCTGTTTCTGGTTCAAAAGTGGCTTGTCCTGGGGAATGCGGCACCTTTAGCGGCTCTGGATGTTTCTACTCCAGACTCAGTCCACTGCTTCCGCAGGTCCCCCAAGGTCTGGAATCGGTCCTTCTCCACAATCTTCCTCAGGGTCCGGTCACCTCTTCTCGTCGGCAGCGTTTTTTGCCACACTTTTTCCTTCCCACAGACTTCCCACTGAGGTGCCTTGATACAGCACTCTGGGAACAGCTTATTTGTTCAGAAATGTTTTTCTGTGTCTACCCTCTTGCTTGAGGGTGTCAATGATGGCCTTCTGGACAGCAGTCAGGTTGTTAGTCTTACCCATGATTGCGGTTTTGAGTAATGAAACAGGCTGGGAGTTTTTAAAAGCCTCAGGAATCTATTGCAGGTGTTTAGAGTTAATTAGTTGATTCAGATGATTAGGTTAATAGCTTGTTTAGATAACCTTTTCATGATATGCACATTTTTTGAGATAGGAATTTTGGGTTTTCATGAGCTGTATGCCAAAATCATCAGTATTAAAACAATAAAAGACCTGAAATATTTCAGTTGGTGTGCAATGAATCTAAAATATATGAAAGTTTAATTTCTATCATTACATTATGGAAAATAATAAACTTTATCACAATATGCTATTTTTTTATGAAGGACCTGTATATAACATAAAAAAATATTTTGAGGACCCTCTGGCCAGAGATATGTTCAATAGATCAGATATGGACTACTGTACAGCTGATGTAACTTCAGAAAAAGTCAATCAGTATGTGTAGAAAGTTCAAGATTGTGGACTCTTTTGCAAGAAATTTGTTCAATAGATTAAATATGGACTATTATATGGCTAAGGTAACATAAAAAAATGAGTTTTTATGTATAGAAAGTTCAAGATAGTACTTATTTTGGCCAGAAATATATTCTGTAGGTCAAATTTGACTACTGTCTGGCTGATTTAACATCAGAAAGAGTCTGAGAATATATAATAATTTGACAAAAACATATAATAACAGAAGGAGTCCATGAGTTTATATTTATATGTTTTAAAAAAAAAAGAAGACCCTTTGGAAAGAAATATGTTCATTAGGTCAAATCAGGAATACTGTATAGCGTTCGTCACATCAGAAGGATGTTAAAAAAAAACATTTGAGGACCGTTTGGCTAGATTTGTGTTCAATAGATCAGATATGGACTACTGTGTGGCTGATGTAACTTCAGAAAAAGTCAATCAGTATGTGTAGAAAGTTCAAGATCGTGGATTATTTAACAAGAAATATGTTCAATAGGTTAAATATGGACTATTATATGGCTGAAGTAACATAAAAAAATGAGTTTTTATGTATAGAAGGTTCCAGATCAAGTACTTTCTGGCCAGAAATATATTCTGTAGGTCAAATTTGACTACTGTCTGGCTGATTTAACATCAGAAAGAGTCTTTGAGAATATATAGTAATTTGACAAAACATATAATAAGATCAGAAGGAGTCAATGGGTTTATATTTATATATTTTTAAAAAAAACTGGAGACCCTTTGGAAAGAAACTTGTTCATTAGGTCAAATATGGAATACTGTGTAGCTTTCGTCACATCAGAAGGAGTCTCTGAGTTTACATTATAAAAAAAATTTTTAAAAATAAAAAATTGAGGACCCTTTGGACAGAAAAATGTTCATTAGGTCAAATATGCACTACTGTTTGGCTTACATCACCTCAGAAGGAGTCTCTGAGTTTATATAGTAAAAAAAAAACATTTGAGGACCCTTTGGCTAGATATATGTACAACAGAGATAGTGACAACTGTATGGCTGATGTGACATGAGGATTCTAAAAAAAAAACATTTTGAGGACCCTTTGGCCAGAGATATGTTAAATAGATCAGATATGGACTACTGTATAGCTGATGTAACTTCAGAAAAAGTCAATCAGTATGTGTAGAAAGTTCAAGATTGTGGACTCTTTTGCAAGAAATATGTTCAATAGGTTAAATATGGACTATTATATGGCTGAGGTAACATAAAAAAATGAGTTTTATGTATAAAAAGTTCAAGATCAAGTACTTTTCGGCCAGAAATGTATTCTGTAGGTCAAATTTGACTACTGTCTGGCTAATTTAACATCAGAAAGAGTCTTTGAGAATATATAGTAAATTGATAAAACATATAATAACATCAGAAGGAGTCCATGAGTTTATATTTATATATTTAAAAAAAAACTAAAGACCCTTCGGAAAGAAATATGTTCATTAGGTCCAATATGGACTACAGTATAGCGTTCGTCACATCAGAAGGATGTTAAAAAAAACATTTGAGGACACTTTGGCTAGATTTATGTTCTATAGATCAGATATGGACTACTGTGTGGCTGAGGTAACTTCAGAAAAAGTCAATCAGTATGTGTAGAAAGTTCAAGATTGTGGACTCTTTTGCAAGACATATGTTCAATAGGTTAAATATGGACTATTATATGGCTGAGGTAACATAAAAAAATGAGTTTTATGTATAAAAAGTTCAAGATCAAGTACTTTTTGGCCAGAAATGTATTCTCTAGGTCAAATTTGACTACCGTATGACTGATTTAACATCAGAAAGAGTCTTTGAGAATATATAGTAATTTGACAAAACATATAATAACATCAGAAGGAGTCCATGAGTTTATATTTATGTATTTAAAAAAAAAACTGAAGACCCTTTGGAAAGAAATATGTTCATTAGGTCAAATATGGACTATTGTAAAGCGTTTGTCACATCAGAAGGATGTAAAAATAAAACATTTGAGGACCCTTTGGCTAGATTTATGTTCAATAGATCAGATATGGACTACTGTGTGGCTGATGTAACTTCAGAAAAAGTCAATCAGTATGTGTAGAAAATTCAAGATCGTGGACCCTTTTGCAGGAAATATGTTCATTAGGTCAAATATGGACTACTCTATAGCGTTCGTCACATCATAAGGATTGTAAAAAAAAACATTTGAGGAACTTTTGGCTAGATTTATGTACAATAGATCAGATATTGACTACTGTACGGCTGACGTAACAAGAATATTACGAGTTTATATATAACATAGAAAAATACATTTTGAGGACCCTTTGGCCAGAGATATAGTAATTTGACAAAACATATAATAACATCAGGAGTCCATGAGTTTATTTTTATATATTTTAAAAAAACTATTGACCCTTTGGAAAGAAATATGTTCCATAGGTCAAATATGGACTACTGTTTAGCGTTCGTCACATCAGAAGGATAGTAAAAAAAAAAAACATTTGAGGACCCTTTGGCTAGATTTATGTTCAATAGATCAGATATGGACTACTGTGTGGCTGATTTAACTTCAGAAAAAGTCAAAGTTCAAGTTCGTGGACTCTTTTGCAAGAAATATGTTCAATAGTTTAAATATGGACTATTATATGGCTGAGGTAACATAAACAAAATTAGTTTTTATGTATATAAAAAGTTCAAGATCAAGTACTTTTTGGCCAGAAATATATTCTGTAGGTCAAATTTGACTACTGTCTGGCTGATTTAACATCAGAAAGAGTCTTTGTGAATATATAGTAATTTGACAAAACATATAATAACATCAGAAGGATTCAATGGGTTTATATTTATATATTTAAAAAAACTGAAGACTCTTTGGAAAGAAATATGTTCATTAGGTCAAATATGCACTAAGTATGGCTTACATCACCTCAGAAGGAGTCTCTGAGTTTATGTAGTAAAAAAACGAACATTTGAGGACCCTTTGGTTAGACATATGTACAATAGATCAGATAGTGACTACTGTATGGCTGACGTAACATAAGGATTCTATGAGTTTAAATATAACATTAAAAAAAACATTTTGAGGACCCTTTGGCCAGAGATATGTTCAATAGATCAGATATGGACTACTGTATGGCTGATGCAACTTCAGAAAAAGTCAATCAGTATGTGTAGAAAGTTCAAGATTGGGGACTCTTTTGCAAGAAATATGTTCAATAGGTTAAATATGGACTATTATATGGCTGAAGTAACATAAAAAATGAGTTCCCTTTCGTTGTCACTCCGAGTTACGTCGGATGACGACGAATGGGGTTTCGCTTAGAAAGCCTATCAGCTTCGAGTATTACAAAACGAGCCAATGGCAAAGAAATGCCATGGGTCTGCGGAATTTGCATAACGTAACTCCGCCCCACCTCGTGGGTATAAAAGGAGGACGCTGGCAACATGCAGTTATGTTTTCGCTTCGGAGCCAAGAGTACCTCTTCACTCCTCAAGCCATCTCTGAATTTGTCAGCTTTTACAAACGAGTTCCTCTGGTGTTGGTGTTTGTGGGCGATTCCAGCGAGCGCGCGCTTCCTGCTGATCTGTGCAGTGATTTTGCCAGAGAGTGCGTGTCTCCCCGGCCGCCTCGACATCAGAGTGTTTCTCTCTCACAAAAAGAGCTTGCACGCGGCACGTCTTTTTAAAGATGCCTCGCCCGTGCACTTCTGGTTGCGGCAGATATGTGTCTGACTCTGATGGGCACGAGCGTTGCCTAGTGTGTTTGGGCATGGATCACGCTAGAGCAGCGCTCGTGGATGAGTCATGTTCTCTCTGTGGGAACATGACCATCGCGTCACTAAGGTCGAGACTCAGTGAACTCGCAAGAGTGAGAGTCCCCTCATCCACACCCCGATCTAATGCTCCCCCGAGGAGTACTACTTCGGCTGGTGGCCAGGGTGACCTGAGGGTAACGGTCTGGAACCAGGCGCCGACTATGTGTCCGCGACCCCAGCCCCCCTCTTCAGTGACGGTGCCCGCTAGTGAGCCTCCGTTTCCCGCGGGACCTTCGGGCGCCCCGCGGGCTTCGGTTGAAGCTACAGAGGAAGACGCCATGTCTGTAGCAGCATCACAAGGTGGGCTTGATTCTTCCGGAAGTGAAGATTCAGCGCAGCTGCCACCTTCCGGTGTGCATACGGCTGTGCCTGAATCGGATCCGGAAATGACGGCCATGCTTTCCCGGGCAGCCGCGAGCATCGGTTTAGAGTGGAGGCCTCCACCCTGTCCCGAGCGCTCCCGGCTGGACGATTGGTTTTTGGGTAAGGCTGCCGACCCCCGTGGTCCACGGCAAACCCCAATACCTTTCTTCCCGGATGTGCATGATGAGATCTCGAAGTCCTGGAAGACCCCCCTGTCTTCCCGGGACCGCTCGCTGATCCCATCCGCCTTTCCTCCCCTCGATGAGGCGGCCGCCCGTGGGTACACTGGGCTTCCCTCGGTTGAACGCTCTGTTGCGATGCAACTGTGTCCTCAGAGTGCTTCTTCTCGGGGCGAGCCTAAGCACCCATCCAAGGCCTGTAGATTTTCGTCTACCCTGGTGGCGAAGTCTTACAGAGCGGCGGGACAGGCGGCTACCTCTCTGCATGCTATGGCCACTCTGCAGGTCTACCAGGCCCAGATGCTCAGAAACATGCACGAGGGCAGGGCAGACCCAGGGCTCTTCAATGAGCTGCGTGCCGCAACCGACCTCGCTCTCCGGGCGACGAAGGTAGCCTCACGCTCCCTGGGTCTGGTGATGTCCACCGCGGTGGTCCAGGAGAGACACCTGTGGCTGAACCTGGCCGACATGCGGGATTCCGAGCGGACTCGTCTGCTCGATGCGCCCCTGTCCCAGGCCGGCCTCTTCGGCGGCGCAGTTGAAGATTTTGCCCAACAGTTTTCAACTGCACAGAAGCAGACTGAGGCCATTAAACACATTCTGCCCCGCCGACCCGCTGCTGCCTCGTCGTCGGTCGGGCAGACGCCTCAGCCTGCTTCCCGCCGAGGGCGCCCTCCTAAAGCTCCCGCCCCTCCCGCTAGGCCCAAGCAGCAGCCTCCACCCGGGCCGACGCGCGGAGGAAGCCGCAGGAAGGCGCCCCAGCCCTCTCCAGCCCCGCCCCCCCGCCAAGCGCCGGGCCAAGCGGCGCTCCTGAGACGGGCTGCTCAGGGATGATGTTTGTTTCCCAGGAGATGGTAGCAGGGCCACTCCTTCCCCCGGTGGAGGGCCGGGGGAGAATCCTTTGTTCTCCACTCCCCGCTGCTCACCCACGGGTGGGCAGCACCCTAATGTGGTTAAAGACAGAAACAAACCTCTCACCCCTGAGCACACAGAGTTCTCGGACGACCCAGAGCGCCGCCCACCAGCCGTGCTCTCCTCGTCCCCCCTCTGTCCCAGAGTCGGTTGACACGGCGTGCCGCCCACGGGCCGTTTCGTCCCTGTCCCACTCTGTCGCCAGACCCCTGGCAGAGCAGGCCCCCGTGGAACGCTGGTCCTTCCCTGGCCTCCTCTGTCAGGGCGCGGAGCTTAACTGCGCCCCCACACCGGATCGCTATGCCGTCCACGTCCGGGCCAGTTACTCCGCTTCGCTGCCCCTCCGGGGGGACGCCGGTGGTCCGCATGACCCCACTGGTACAGTTCCTGGAAGCCTGGCTAGAGCTTCCCCTACTGTCCCGCTGGGTCGCCCGCACCGTCCGGTTCGGCTATGCGATTCAGTTCGCACGGTCTCCTCCCCGATACAGGGGAGTCCGCTCCACTTTGGTCGGTGGCAACGCCCCGATCATGCGAGCAGAGATTGCCACTCTGCTGGCGAAGGGTGCAATCGAGACTGTCCCTCCAGCCGAGATGAGGTCCGGCTTCTACAGCCCTTACTTCATTGTCCCCAAGAAAACCGGTGGGTTACGACCGATCCTGGACCTGCGAGTATTGAATCGCTCCCTTTACAGGATGCCGTTCAAAATGCTCACCGCCAAACGCATTTTCGAGTGTGTGCGGCCCCAGGATTGGTTTGCAGCGATCGACCTGAAGGACGCCTACTTTCATGTCTCCATTCTCCCTCGTCACAGACCGTTCCTCCGGTTTGCTTTCGAGGGACAGGCATATCAGTACGCGGTTCTCCCGTTCGGGCTGGCCCTGTCCCCTCGCGTCTTCACGAAGGTCGTCGAGGCAGCCCTTGTTCCCCTTCGGGTTCACGGGGTTCGCATCCTGAACTATCTCGACGACTGGCTCATTATAGCTCACTCTCGAGACCAGGTTTGCGAACACAGGGACCTTGTGCTCCGGCACTTAGCCCGTCTGGGCCTTCGGGTCAACTGGGAGAAGAGCAAACTTTGCCCCGTGCAGAGGATCTCTTTTCTCGGTATGGACATCGACTCGGTCGCCATGTCCGCGCAGCTTACGAGCGAGCGCGCGCAGTCACTGCTGACTTGTCTGAGACAAATACAGGGCAAGAAAGCGGTTCCACTGAAACATTTTCAGAGGCTCCTGGGGCATATGGCATCTGCAGCCGCGGTCACGCCGCTCGGATTGCTTCATATGAGACCGCTTCAGCTTTGGCTTCGCGACCGAGTCCCGAGGTGGGCATGGCAACAAGGCAAGCTCCGAGTTCCAGTGACTTCGAGCTGCCGTCAGACCTTCACCCCGTGGTTGAACCTCAGTTTTCTCAGGGCTGGTGTCCCCCTGGAACGAGCGTCGAGGCATGTTGTTGTCTCAACAGATGCCTCCACCACGGGCTGGGGCGCCATGTGCAATGGTCATGCTGCCGCGGGCTCCTGGACAGGACCCCAGCGCCTATGGCATGTGAATTGCCTCGAGTTGCTGGCAGTACGCCTTGCTCTGCACCGCTTCCGAGCGCTGCTCATGGGTCAACACGTACTAGTCCGATCAGACAATACCGCCACAATAGCGTACATCAACCATCAAGGTGGTCTACGCTCCCGCCGTATGTCGCAACTCGCTCGCCACCTCCTCCTATGGAGTCAGAAGCATCTGAGGTCCCTTCGTGCTATTTACATTCCCGGAGCCCTGAACCGTGCTGCCGACGAGCTGTCACGGCTTCAGCCCCTCCCTGGAGAATGGCGACTCCATCCCCAGTCGGTCCAGCTGATTTGGGACCAGTTTGGCGACGCACAGATAGATCTGTTTGCCTCCCGCGACTCATCCCATTGCGCCCAGTTTTATTCTCTGACCGAGGGCACGCTCGGCACGGATGCACTGGCGCACAGCTGGCCGCGGGGCCGCAAGTATGCGTTTCCCCCAGTGAGCCTTCTTGCGCAGCTCCTGCGCAAGGTCAGGGAGGACGAGGAGCAAGTCCTTCTGGTTGCGCCGTACTGGCCCACCCGGACTTGGTTCTCCGAACTAGTGCTCCTCGCGACAGCCCCTCCTTGGCCAATTCCTCTGAGGAAGGACCTCCTTTCTCAGGGACGGGGCATTCTATGGCACCCTCGTCCCGATCTGTGGAACCTCCACGTGTGGCTCCTCGACGGGACGAGACAGGTTTGAGTACCCTACCACCTGCGGTGGTGGCTACCATCACTTCCGCTAGAGCGTCGTCCACGAGACATGCCTACGCGTTGAAGTGGAACCTATTCGTCAATTGGTGCTCTTCTCGCCGAGAAGATCCCCGGAGTTGTTCGATCAGTCTCGTGCTTTCCTTCCTTCAAGATGGGTTGGAGCGAAGGCTGTCTCCCTCCACCCTCAAAGTTTATGTTGCCGCTATCGCCGCTCACCACGACTTAGTGGAAGGTAAGTCCATAGGGAAGCACGACCTGATCGTCAGGTTCCTGAGGGGGGCGAGGAGACTGAATCCTCCTCGCTCTCCTCTCGTTCCCTCTTGGGACCTCTCAGTGGTTCTAAGTGCCCTGCGGAGTGCTCCCTTTGAGCCTTTGCAATCAGTGGAGCTTAAGTTCCTGTCAATGAAGACAGCGCTCCTGATTGCATTGGCCTCTCTCAAGAGGGTCGGGGACCTGCACGCATTCTCCGTTGACGAAGCGTGCCTAGAGTTCGGGCCGGCCGGTTCTCACGTGATCCTGAGACCCCGGCCTGGATATGTGCCCAAGGTTCCTACCACTCCCTTCCGGGACCAGGTGGTGAACCTGCAAGCGCTGCCCTCGGAGGAGGCAGACCCAGCCTTGGCACTGCTCTGTCCAGTACGCGCTCTCCGCGCTTATGTAGACAGGACGCAGTGTTTCAGGACCTCAGACCAGCTCTTTGTCTGTTATGGTGGGAAGCTGAAGGGAAAGGCTCTCTCAAAGCAGAGGTTGTCTCACTGGATCGTGGACACCATTGCTTTGGCTTACCAGCAGCAAGGTCGACCGTGCCCCCTTGGTGTGACCGCCCACTCCACCCGGAGTGTGGCATCCTCCTGGGCGCTGGCGCATGGCGCCTCGCTGGCAGACATCTGCAGAGCTGCAGGCTGGGCGACACCTAACACATTCGCCAGATTCTATAATCTCCGAGTGGAGCCAGTGTCCTCTCGTGTTCTCGCTTCAAACAGCTAGTTCCGGACCCGCTCAGGTGTCTTCGCTTGCTCGCCATTCCACTCCGCGGACTGGATACGTGCGATATTCTGCTCAGGTGAGCTTCTCCGAAAGCCCTGAGTTCCTCCAGCACCCCTGATGCTAGCGCCAGTGTCTATTGCCTGGGCGTCGGCTAGGTGCCTCCGTGTGCATGGTCCCTCCCATGAGCTACCCCCACACGTGTATTTCCACTGTAAGCCTCTTTGAGCATGTGTCTTTCCCTCGGCAAGCCACCTTGCCACCCCTGAGGTTGAAATATTCCACCTGCGGCTGGACACCTCAGAGTTTCTCCATATGTTACTATCAGGTCATATGTGTATTTTCAAATGCCCCCCCCCCCACTGGGTTGGTGATAATTGCATATTTCCCCTTAAAAGCTTGGGATATGCTTCCCAGTGTACCTTGGTATTCCTGTGTTAAATAGGAGTCCTTCGTCCTAAGATCTCGAGGGCTCAGATTTTTCGCAGGGCGCTGGAAGACAGCTGTGAAGGTGGCGTGATTTGACTGGTAACCCCATTCGTCGTCATCCGACGTAACTCGGAGTGACAATGAAAGGGAACGTCTCGGTTACGTATGTAACCCTCGTTCCCTGAGTAGGGAACGGAGACGTTACGTCTTCCTGCCACTTCCGCTGTTCGCGGGGATCGCCCGAGTTCAGTCTTGGCTCCTCAGCGATAAAACATAACTGCATGTTGCCAGCGTCCTCCTTTTATACCCACGAGGTGGGGCGGAGTTACGTTATGCAAATTCCGCAGACCCATGGCATTTCTTTGCCATTGGCTCGTTTTGTAATACTCGAAGCTGATAGGCTTTCTAAGCGCAACCCCATTCGTCGTCATCCGACGTAACGTCTCCGTTCCCTACTCAGGGAACGAGGGTTACATACGTAACCGAGACGTTTTTATGTATAGAAAGTTCAAGTACTTTTTGTTCAGAAATATATTCTGGAGGTCAAATTTGACTACTGTCTGGCTGATTTAACATCAGAAAGAGTCTTTGAGAATATATAGTGATTTGACAAAACATATAATAATAACATCAGAAGGAGTCCATGGGTTTATATTTATATGTTAAAAAAAACTGAAGACCCTTTGGAATGAAATATGTTCAATAGATCAAATATGGAATACTGTGTAGCTTTCGTCACATCAGAAGGAGTCTCTGAGTTTATATAGTAAAAAAAAAAGAAATTTGGGGACCCTTTGGACAGAAAAATGTTCATTAGGTCAAATATGCACTACTGTTTGGCTTACATCACCTCAGAAGGAGTCTCTGAGTTTATGTAGTAAAAAAAAAAAAACATTTGAGGACCCTTTGGTTAGATATATGGATCAGATAGTGACTACTGTATGGCTGAAGTAACATAAAAAAAATGAGTTTTTATGTATAGAAAGTTCAAGATCAAGTAATTTTTCGCCAGAAATATATTCTGTAGGTCAAATTTGACTACTGTCTGGCTGATTTAACATCAGAAAGAGTCTTTGAGAATATATAGTAATTTGACAAAACATATAATAACATCAGAAGGAGTCCATGAGTTTATATTTATATATTTGAAAAAAAACTAAAGACCCTTTGGAAAGAAATATGTTCATTAGGTCAAATATGGAATACTGTGTAGCTTTCGTCACATCAGAAGGATAGTAAAAAAAAAAACATTTGAGGACGCTTTGGCTAGATTTATGTACAATAGATCAGATATGGACTAGTATGGCTGACGTAACATAACGATACTACGAGTTTATATATAACTTAAAAAAAAACTTTTTGAGGACCCTTTGGCCAGAGATATGTTCAATAGATCAGATATGGACTACTGCATGGCTGAGGTAAAATCAGAAAGAGTCTTTGAGAATATATAGTAAGTTGCCTTTGCCAAATATAGTCTGGCTGACGTAATATCAGAAAGAGTCCAGGAGTTTATATATATAAAATGGAAGAAACTTTGGCCAGAAATATATTTGTGAGGTCAAATATGGACTTTTGTATGTCTTACGTCACATCAGAAGGAGTCCAGGAGTTTATAAATAAATAAAAAAATTGAGGATCCTTTGGACAGAAAAATGTTCATGAGGTCAAATATGCACTACTGTATCACATCAGAAGGAGTCTCTGAGTTTATATAGTAAAAACCCCAAACATTTGAGGACCCTTTGGCAAGATATATGTACAATAGATCAGATAGTGGCTAATGTATGGCAGACGTCACAAGGATTCTATGAGTTTATACAGGTCCTTCTCAAAAAATTAGCATATTTTGATAAAGTTCATTATTTTCCATAATGTAATGATAAAAATTAAACTTTCATATATTTTAGATTCATTTTACACCAACTGAAATATTTCAGGTCTTTTGTTGTTTTAATACTGATGATTTTGGCATACAGCTCATGAAACAAGGACAATATATTCCGTAGGCAGAACAAGACCTGGAAGGACTGATCACCCGTCTCCCTGACTTGAATGAAGGGGCAGGAAAATGGATCAAATTACTGGAAGAAGAAACAATGGGGAAGATCCTGGCCATTGGGGACATCAAAGCCTTGCTGGCGAAGTGTGTGGGGATTACCAAGATGAATGAAATCCTGAAAGCCTCTGGAATTGGAGGTGCAGTCGATTCAACTCGGGTGGATGCTACACCCTTGGACAACCACAAAATAGATCAGAAAAAAATAGATCAGATATGGACTAGTATGGCTGACGTAACATCAGAAGGAGTCTGAATGGAAGAAACTTTGGCCTGAAAATAATTATTTGAAGGTTGACTTTTTTTGTATTAAAAACACTTCTTTTATTGGTCGGATAAAATATGCACATTTTTTGAGATAGCAATATTGGGTTTTCATGAGCTGTATGCCAAAATCATCAGTATCAAAACAATAAAAGACCTGAAATATTTCAGTTGGTGTGCAATGAATCTAAAATACATGAAAGTTTAATTTTTATCATTACATTATTGAAAATAATGAACTTTATCACAATATTTTAATTTTTTATGAAGGACCTGTATATAAAATAATAAAAAAAAACATTTTGAGGACCCTTTGGCCAGAGATATGTTCAATAGATCAGATATACTACTGTATGGCTGATATAACTTCACAAAAAGTCAATCAGTATGTATAGAGAGTTCAAGATCAAGTACTTTTTGGCCAGAAATAAATACTGTAGGTCAAATTTGACTACTGTCTGGCTGATTTAACATCAGAAAGAGTCTGAGAATATATAGTAATTTGACAAAACATATAGTAAAATCAGAAGGAGTCCATGAGTTTATATTTATATATTTTTAAAAAACACCGAAGACCCTTTGGAAAGAAATATATTCATTAGGTCAAATATGCACTATGTATAGCGTTCATCACATCAGAAGGATAGTAAAAAAAAAAACATTTGAGGACCGTATAGGACTGTATAGGCTGACGTAACATAAGGACACTACGAGTTTATATATAACATTAAAAAAAACATTTTGATGACCCTTTGGCCAGAGATATGTTCAATGTATCAGATATGGACTACTGTATGGATGAGGTAACATCGGAAAGAGTCTTAGAGAACATACAGAAAGTTGCCTTTTGGGGACCATTTGGCTAGAAATATTTTCTATGGGCCAAATACAGACTGGCTGACATTACATCAGGAGTTAATTAGAATGTTGTAGAAAGTTCAATATCGAGTACACTCTGGACAGAAATATGTTAATGAGGACAAATATGGACTACTGTATGGCTGACGTCACATCAGAAGGAGTCCATGAGTTTATATATAAAAAAAATGTTGAGGATCCTTTGGACAGAAAAATGTTCATTAGGTCAAATATGCACTACTGTATGGCTTACATCACATCAGAAGGAGTCTCTGAGTTTATATAGTAAAAAAAAAACATTTGAGGACTCTTTGGCTAGATATATATACAATAGATCAGATAGTGACTACTTTTCGGCTGACGTAACATAAGGATTCTATGAGTTTATATATAACATTAAAAAAACAATTTGAGGACTCTTTGGCCAGATATATGTTCAATAGATCAGACAAGGACTTTTGTATGGCTGATGTAACTTCAGAAAAAATCAATCAGTAAAGTTCAAGATTGAGGACTGTTTAGCAAGAAATATGTTCAATATGTTAAATATGGACTGGTGTTTGCTGATTTAACATCAGAAAGACTCTATGGGAATATACAATAAGTTGCCTTTTGTCGACCCTTTGGCCAGAAGTATTTTCAAAGGGCCAAATATAGGCCGGCTGATGTAACATCAGAAGGATTCCTTGAGTTTATATGGTAAAAAAAAAAAAAAACACAAAAAACACACATTTTGACCACATATCGGCCAGAGATATGTTCAGTAACTTCAGAAAAAGCCAATCAATATGTCTACAAAGTTCAAGTTTGAGGAATCTTTAGCAAGAAATATTTTCAATAGGTTAAATATAGACTACTCTATGGCTGAGGTAACATCAAAATTAGTTATTATGTATAGAAAGTTATAGATCATGTGCTTTTTGGCCAGAAATATATTCTGTAGGTAAAATTTGACCACTCTGTGGCTGATTTAACAGAAAGAGTCTTTCAGAATATAAAGTATTTTGCCTTTTGGGGACCATTTGGACATATATGTTTTAAATGGGCCAAATACATCACATCTGAAGGGCTGACGTAACATCAGAAGTAGTCAATCAGAATAGTCCCCTTTCGGGGACCATTTGGACAGAAATATTTTAAATGGGCCAAATACATAACATCTGAAGGGCTGACGTAACATCAGAAGTAGTCAATCAGAAAACATCAGAAAGAGACTTTGAGAACATATCAGTATTTGTGTATGTATACAGAAAACAGTTGTATTTTGGGGACAATATGGCCAGAAATAGGTTTAATGGGCCAACGTAACATCAGAAGTAGTCAATGAGAATGTGTAGAAAGTTCAATATCGAGTACTCTCTGGCCAGAAATTTGTCCATTAGGTCAAACATGGACAATTACATAAAAGTAATTTGCCCTTTGTTGCACTCATTCTGTAGTGCATTGAAGAGATGTGCAATGCAATCTGCTGTTGCATTGCATTGCACATACGATTAGGCGTTGTGCATTGAAGAATAGCATATAGGTATTAGCACTTTTTTGGATTGCAACGCATTTAAGAATTAACTCATTCCGTTATGCATTGAAGAGATGTGCAATGCAGCGTGCTGTTTCATTGCATTACAAAAGCGTTGTGCGTTGAACAATAATATTTAATAAATATGCACTGTGTTGCATTGCAATGCAATCAAGAACTAACTCATTCCTTTATGCGTTGAAGAGATGTGCAATGCAATCTGCTCTTGCATATAGCATTGCAGATAGGATCAATCTTTGTGCATTGAAGGAAAACAAAAATCATATGCACTTTTCTGCATTGTAATGCATTCAAGAACTAACTCATACCTTTATGCGTTGAAAAGATATCTAATGCAATGTGCTCTTGGTTAGCATTGCACATACGATAAAGCGTTGTGCATTGAAGAATAACAAAAATCATATACACTTTTTTGCATTGCATTTGCATTGTAGAACTAACTCATTCCGTATTGCATGGAAGAGATGTGCAAGGCAGCGTGATATTGCATTGCATTGCACAGTGTTGTGCATTGAAGAATAACATATAAGTAATATGCACTTTGTTGCATTAAAATACATTCAATAACTAACTCATTCCGTAGTGCATTGAAGAGATGTGAAAAGCAATCTGCTGTCGCAAAGCATTGCATATACGGTCAAGCGTTGTGCATTGAAGAATAACATATAAGTAATAGCTGTTGCTTTGCAATGCATTCAAGAACTAACATTCCTTTATGCGTTGCAGAGATGTGAAATGCAATCTGCTCTTGCATAGCATTGCACATAGGATCAATCTTTGTGCATTGAAGGATAACAAAAATCATATGCACTTTTTTGCATTGCAATGCATTAAAGAACTAACTCGTTGCATGCAATGCAACCCAATGCATGCATGACTTACTCGTTCCTTTGTACAACGAAGATGCAATGCAAGCAGTGTGCACTGAAGAATAACATACAAGTAATATTGTTGCATTGCAATGCATTCAAGAACGTACTCAAATCGTAGTGTATTGAAGACATAACATTTATATCGTTTCAATGCATTACATAGTAGGTATTTTAACTCATTATATAATTTATATTATTTATTCCTCTGTGCAATGAATGAAAAAAAACCCCATAAAATAACGTGTTTTCGCGTTGAATTTCCATAATTTAACTAACCATAGTTCCATAGTTGTGTATTGAAGGGAAATCATTGAATTAGATTTCGCATTGCATTAGAAGTCCGTATTCCGTTGTGCAAAGAACCTAACAATACCCTGTGCTGCATTGTGCATGAAGAATAACATGTGCTAGACTTATATCTATTCAGATGTATAATTTTCAATGCATAAAAGATCAAACTTATTCCTCTGTGCAATTAAAAGACAACAAATACCATATGTGCATTGCATATTTCAACTAACCATTTTCATTTTCTATTGAAAGACAACCCACAACTTATCATTTTTTTACTGACGACTACAAATCACATTAGCTGTCACTTTAACTTTGCATACAAGAACTAACTCTGTTTTGCACGCACGTTCAGTTGTTCACTAAAGAATAATATTTAAGCTACCTTTTGCATTGCAATGCCTACAAGATCTAAATCGTTTCGATATTTATTAAGATATAATTGTGGTTGTATTGCATCATATAAAAAGATTCAACGCATTACTTTGTGAAATGAAAAGGTAACATTTGAAAGATGAAAATGTGATTTCGCATTGCATTGCGTACTACAACTAACTTATTAATGATAAGTGTATGAAGGATAATCATTGCATTAGCTGTTGATTTATTGTACAATTGAAATTTGTATACTTGACGAGAAAACAATATGAGCAGTTGCTTAAAAATGCAATGCATTAATTAACTCATTCGGTTGCGTAGATTGGATTAATTTATGTGCTTGCTGCATTGCATTGAACACGATTTGGCAGAAATATTTTCAATGGGTCAAAAAAGACTGGCTGACAGCATCAGAAGTAGTCAATTAGTATGTGTAGAAAGTTCAATTTCGGGTACTTTTCGACCCAAAATGGTAGGTCAGAAATGGACTACTGCATGGCTAATGTAAAATCAGATGGAATCAGTGAATAAGTTAATGTTCTAACGATAAGGAAGCTTTGGCCAAAAATATAGATATAGACCTACAGAACATATTTCTGTCCAAAGAGTACTCGATATTGAACTTCCTGCACATTCTCATCGACTACTTCTGATCTTTCGTCATCCATGCTTGTATTTGACCCATTGAAAATATTTTTGAATAATGAGCCATATTTGACCTACTGAATTGACTTCTGGCCCAAGACTATTCGATCTTGAACTTTCTATACATACTCATTGAGTCCTTTTGATGTTACCGCAGCCATACAGAAGATTTTTGGCCCAAGAGTTCTTGATCTTGAATTTGCTATACAATTATTGGCTTCTTCTGATGTTTCATCGACCATACAGTAGTCCATATTTGACCTACTGAACAGAATTCTGGCCCAAGAGTTCTTGATCTTCAATTTAGTATACAAACTCATTGAGTCCTTTTGATGTTATGTCAGCCATACAGAAGTCTAAATTTGACCTAATGAATACATTTCTCGCTAAAGAATTCTTGATATTGAACCGTCTATAGAACTGATTGTCTCCCGGTGCATAAAAATAGCCATTATGTTGAGACTGTGATTTAAGTGCTAGTTTGACCAACTAGCGGTCAGTCAAGTGGCAATCAGTCTTACTTTTTAGCATTAAATTAGACCAATCTCTGTTTCTATGTAACTGACTGTTACATAGAACAGTTGTGAACATTAACATAAAGAAAAAAATGTGATGACTAACTCGTTAGACCAGTCTTAGCAGTTTCTGCATCTGGCCCCTGGTGTTACATAAGCCAATCAGTAATCCATATGTGACCTTTTGAACATCCATACAGCCATCAGCCAAACAGAAGTTCATATTTAACCAACTGAACATATTTTTGGCCAAAGAGTCCTCAATCTTTAACTTTAAATACATACTGATTGGCTTTTTCTGATGTTACATCAACCATAAAGTAGTCCATATTTAACCTACTGAACATACTATATATTCTTAATGACTTTTTCTGATGTTAAAACAGCCATAGTCCATATTTTACCTACTGTATATATTTCTGTTCCAAGAAGTACTTGATCTTGAACATTCTTTACACAATTACTTCTTCTCATCTTACCTCAGCTGAATGGTAGTCCATATTTAACCTATAAACCTATTTCAGGCCAAAGAGTACAATATCTTAAACATTCTCTGGATACTCATTGACCCCTTCTAATGTTACATCAGTCACAAAATAGTCCATATTTGACCTGCTGAACATATTTCTGCCAAAGAGTACTAGACATTGTCTATACATGCTCAAAGACTCCTTCTGATGTCACGTCAGCCTTGAAGTCCATATTTAACCTGCTGAACATATAATTTGGTAAAGAGTCCTCAATCTTTGAACAAACATTCTTCTGATTTTACTTTAGCCGTACAAAAGTATATATATGATCTATTGAATTGGCAAAAGGGTCAATAAAAGGTTTTCTATTATATAAACTCATAGATCCTTCTGATGTTAAATCAGCAGGACAGTTGTCCATATTTGACCTGCTTCATATATTTCTTGTCAAAAAGTACTTGATCTTGAACAATGACTATGTACAAAATATTCAAGATCGAGTACTCTTTGGCCTGAAATATGTTCAGTACGATAAATATGATCTACTGAATAGCTGAGGTAACATCAGAAAATGTCTACGAGTTTAGTAAAAAAACCTCTTTAGGACCCTTTAGCCAGAAACATGTTCAATAGATCAGATATGGAATATTGCATGACTAATGTAACATTTCTTATGTTGCATTAGTCATGCAATATTCCATATCTGATCTATTGAACATATTTCTGGCTAAAGGGTATTCAATGAAAGTAGAAAATTCAAGATTGAGGACTCTTTGGCCAGAAGTATGTACAGTGGTTTAAAAATGGCTGAGAAACATCAGAAAGAGTCTTTAAGTATGCATAGAATGATCAAGATTGAGTACTCGGGACAGAAATATGTACAGTAGGTCAAATAGGACTACTGTCTGGCTGATTTAACATCAGAAAGAACATTTTTGGCCAGAAGTATTATCAATGGGTCAAATATAGGCTTGCTTACGTAACATCAGAAGTAGTCAGTGAGACTGTGTAGAAAGTTCATTATCAAGGATTCGTTGTCAGGAAATATTTTCAGCAGGTCAAACATGGTCTGCCAGATTTAAAATCAGAAAGATTCTGTGAGGACATATAGTATGTTGCCTTTTGACAACCCTTTGGCCAGAAATATTTTCAGTAGGTCAATCACGAACTTCTGTATGGCTAAGGTAACATCAGAAGGAGTGAATGAGAATGTGTAGAAAGTACATGATCGAGAGATCTTTGGCCATAAATATGCTCAGCAGGTCAAATATGGTCAAATCTCTGTCTCTTTTAATATCAGAGTCTTTGAGTTTATATTGTAAAGATAACATTTGAGGACCCTTTGAATAAAACAAATATGTTCAATAGATTCAATAGATATACTACTGTTTGGCTGGGGTAGCCAGAATGAGTCATTAGGTATAGAATGTTCAAGATCAAGTACTCTTTGTCCAAACATTTTTTCATTTGGTCAAATATGGACTACTGTGTGGCTGATGTATTATCAGAAACCATTAATCAGTATGTTTAGAAGGTTCAAGATAGATTACTCTTTGGCCAGATATATGTTCAACAGTTCATTACGTCAAGTATGGACTACTGTATGGCTGACGTCACATCAGAAGGATTCTATGAGTTTATATAGGAAAAAAAAATTTTTAGGACCTTTTAGACATAAATATGTTCATTACGTCAAGTATGGGCCACTGTATGGCTCACGTAACGTAAGGATTCTATGAGTTTTTGAGAATATATAGAAAGTTGCCTTTGTGGACCCTAGATATATATTCAGTGGTTTAAACAGTTCATTACGTCAAGTATGGCTGAATATATAGAAAGTTGCCTTTGTGGACCCTTTGGCCAGAAGAATTTTCAATGGGCCAAATATAGGCTGGCTAATGTAACATTAGAAGAAGTTTCTGAGTTTATAGACCCATTGGCCAGAGACATGTTCAATAGATCAGATAAGGACTTTTGTATGGCTGATGTAACTTCTGATAAAGTCAATCAGTATGTGTAGAAAATTCAAGATTAAGGACTCTTTAGCAATAAATATGTTCAATATGTTAAATATGGACCGCTGTTTTGCTGATTTAACATCAGAAAGACTCTATGAGAGAATATACCGTAAGTTGCCTTTGGGGGACCCTTTGGGCAGAAGTATTTTCAAAAAGCTAAATACAGACTGGCTGATGTAACATCAGAAAAAGTAAATCAGTATGTGTACAAAGTTCAAGATTGAGGACTCTTTAGCAAGAAATATATTCAATAGGTTAAATATGAACTACTCTATGGCTGAGGTAACATCAATAGGAGTTATTATGTATAGAAAGTTCAAGATCAGGTGTACTGTCTGGCTGATTTAACATAAAAAAGAGTCTTTGAGAATATGTAGTAATTTGCCTTTTGGGGACCATTTGGCCAGAAATATTTTCAATAGGCCAAATGATGTAACATCAGAGTAGTCAATGAGAATGTTTAGAAGGTTCAATCTCGAATACTCTCTGGACAAAAACATGTTCATTAGGTCAAATATGGACTACTGTGTTGCTGACGTAACATCAAAAAAGAGTCGTCTTTAAGAATATATAGCAAGTTGCTTTTTAAGGACCATTTGGCCAGAAATATTTTCATTGGGCCATATATAGGCTGGCTAGCGTAAAATCTGTAGTCAATCAGAATTCAATATCGAGTAGGCCAAATTTTCAAAGCTGGCTGATGTAACATCAGAAGTAATCCTTGAATTATATATTTAAAAAAATGTTTTAGGACCCATTGGCCAGAAGATATTTTCAGATGCGTTGAAGAGATCTCTAATGCATCTGCTAGTATTGCACACACGATCAAGCGTTGTGCATTGAAGAATAACAAAAATCATATACATTTTTTATCATTGAAAGAATTAAAGAACTAAATAATTTCGTAGTGCATTGAAGAATAACATTTAAGTAAAATGCACTTTGTTGCATTGCAACGCATTAAAGAACTAACTAATTCCGTAGTGCGTTGAAAAGATGTGCATTGCATTGCACAAATATTGTGCGTTGAAGAATAATATTTAAGTAATATGAACTTTGCTGCATTGCAATGCAATCAAGAACAAACTCATTCCTTTATGCGTTGAAGAGATGTGCAATGCAATCTGCTCTTACATAGCATTGCACATACGATCAAGTATTTGAGCAAATAAGGAATAACATAAAAGTCATATGCACTTTTCTGCATTGCATGCATTCAAAAACTAACTCATTCCTTTATGTGTTGAAAAGATGTCTAATGCAATCTGCTCTTAGTTAGCATTGCACATACGATCAAACAATGTGCATTGAAGAATAACAAAAATATATGCACTTTTTTTTGCATTGCAATTTATTAAAGAACTTATTTATTCCGTATTGCTTTGAAGAATAACAATAAGTAATATGCACTTTGTTGCATTGAAATGCACTCAAGAAATAACTCATTCGTTTATGCGTTGAAGAGATGTGCAATGCAATATGCTATTGCATATTATTGCACATACGATCAAGCGTTGTGCAATGAAAAATAACATAAAAGCACTCTGTTGCATTGAAATGCATTCAAGAAATAACTCATTCCTTAATGCGTTGAAAAGATGTCTAATGCAATCTGCTCTTAGTTAGCATTGCACATACGATCAAGCAATGTGCATTGAAGAATAACAAAAATATATACACTTTTTTGCATTGCAATTTATTAAAGAACTAATTTGTTCCGTATTGATTTGAAGAATAACAATAAGTAATATGCATTTTTTTGCATTGCAAAGCATTAAAGAACTAACTCATTCCTTTATGCGTTGAAGAGATGTGCAATGCAATATGCTCTTGCATATTATTGCACATACGATCAAGTGTTGTGCATTGAAAAATCACATAAAACTCATATGCTCTCTTCTGCATTGCAATGCATTCAAGAACTGTCTTTCAGTAGTGCGTTGAAGACATGAGCAACTTAATGTGCCTTTGCACAGCATTGCACATACGATCAAGCGTTGTGCAGTGAAAAATAACAAAAACATATGCACTTTTTTGCATTGCAATTTATTAAAGAACTAACTCGTTCAGCAGTGCGTTAAATAGATGTATAATGCAATCTCTTCTTGCATAGTACAAATGCATTCAATAAATAACTCATTCCGTAGTGCGTAGAAAAGATGTCTAAATGCAATCTGCTCTTAGTTATTAGCATTGCACAAACGATCAAGCGTTGTGCATTGAAGAATAACAAAAACATATGCACTTTTTTGCATTGCAATTTATTAAAGAACTAACTCATTCCGTTGTGCATTGAAGAATAAAATATGCACTTTGTTGTATTGAAATTCATTCAAGAAATTACTCATTCCTTTATGCGTTGAAGAGATATGCAATGCAATATGCTCTTGCAAATTATTGCACATACGATCAAAGGTTGTGCATTGAAAAATAACATGTAATATGCACTGTTGCATTGAAATGCATTCAAGAACTTACTCATTCCGTAGTGCGTTGAAGAGTAACATTTAAGTAATATGCACTTTGTTGGATTGCAATGCATTCAAGAACTAATTCATTCCGTAGTGCATTAAAGAGATGTGCAATGCAATCTCCTCTTGCATAGCATTGTACATACGATCAAGCGTTGTGCATTGGAGAATAAAATAAAAGTCATCTGCATTTTGTTGCATTGCAAAGCATTAAAGAACTAACTCATTCCTTAATGCGTTGAAGAGATGTGCAATGTAATATGCAAGACCATATATTGCACATACGATCAAGCGTTGTGCATGGAAAAATAACATAAAACTCATATGCTCTTTTCTGCATTGCAAAGCATTCAAGAACTAACTCTTTCACGTTGAAGTGAAACTTAATGTGCCTTTGCTTATTATTGCACATATGATCAAGCGTTGTTCATTGAAGAATAACAAAAACATATGCACTTTTTTGCATTGTAATTTATTAAAGAACTAACTCATTCCGTAGTGCGTTAAATAGATGTGCAATGCAATCTCTTCTTGTATAGCATTGCAAATACGTTCAAAAGTTGTGCATTAAAAAATAACATAAAAGTCAAATGCACTTTTCTGCAATTCAAGAACTTAATCAGTAGTGTATTGAAGACATAACATTTATGCTGTTTCATTGCATTGCATAAAATGTAACTTATTGTATAACTTATTCCTCTGTGCAATGAAAAAAAACCATAAAATAACACGTGCTTTCGCGCTGAATTTCCATAATTTAACTAACTTATTCAGTTGTGTATGGAAGGGAAATCATTTAATTAGATTTTGCATTGCATGAGACTGATCACCAGTCTCCCTGACTTGAATGAAGGGGCAGGAAAATGGATCAAATTACTGGAAGAAGAAACAATGGGGAAGATCCTGGCCATTGGGGACATCAAAGCCTTGCTTGCGAAGTGTGTGGGGATTACCAAGATGAATGAAATCCTGAAAGCCTCTGGAATTGGAGGTGCAGTCGATTCAACTCGGGTGAATACTACATCCTTGGACAACCACAGAATAGATCAGAAAAAATTGATCAGATATGGACTAGTATGGCTGACGTAACATCAGAAGGAGTCTGAATGGAAGAAACTTTGGCCTGAAAATAATTATTTGAAGGTTGACTTTTTTTGTATTAAAAACACTTCTTTTATTGGTCGGATAAAATATGCACATTTTTTGAGATAGGAATTTTGGGTTTTCATGAGCTGTATGCCAAAATCATCAGTATCAAAACAATAAAAGACCTGAAATATTTCAGTTGGTGTGCAATGAATCTAAAATATATGAAAGTTTAATTTTATCATTACATTATTGAAAATAATGAACTTTATCACAATATTTTAATTTTTTATGAAGGACCTGTATATAAAATAATAAAAAAAAACATTTTGAGGACCCTTTGGCCAGAAATATGTTCAATAGATCAGATATGGACTACTGTATGGCTGATGTAACTACAGAAAAAGTCAATCAGTATGTATAGAAAGTTCAAGATCAAGTACTTTTTGGCCAGAAATATATTCTGTAGGTGAAATTTGACTACTCTCTGGCTGATTTAACATCAAAAAGAGTCTTTGAGAATATATAGTAATTTGACAAAACATATAGTAAAATCAGAAGGAGTCCATGGGTTTATATTTCTATATTTTACAAAAACAGAAGACCCTTTGGAAAGAAATATGTTTATTAGGTCAAATATGGAATACTGTGTAGCGTTCGTCACATCAGAAGGATAGTAAAAAAAACAAACATTTGAGGACCCTTTGGCTAGATTTATGTACAATAGATCAGATATGGACTAGTATGGCTGCCGTAACATAAGGATACTACGAGTTTATATATAACATAAAAAAAAACATTTTGAGGACCCTTTGGCCAGAGATATGTTCAATAGATCAGATATGGATTACTGTATGGCTGAGGTAACATCAGAAAGAGTCTTTGAGAACATACAGAAAGTTGCCTTTTAGGGACAATTTGGCTAGAAATATTTTCTTTAGGCCAAATATAGGCTGGCTGACGTAACATCAGAAGGAGTTAATTAGAAAGTGTAGAAAGTTCAATATGGAGTACGCTCTGGACAGAAATATGTCAATGAGGTCAAATATGGACTACTGTATGGTTGACGTCACAACAGAAGGAGTCCATGAGTTTATATATAAAAAATTTTTTGAGGATCCTTTGGACAGAAAAATGTTCATTAGGTCAAATATGCACTACTGTATGGCTTACATCACAACAGAAGGAGACTCTGAGTATATATAGTAAAAAAAAAAAAACATTTGAGGACCCTTTGGCTAGATATATGTACAATAGATCAGATAGTGACTACTTTACGGCTGACGTAACATAAGGATTCTATGAGTTTGTATATAACATAAAAAAAAAACATTTTGAGGACCCTTTGACCAGAGATATGTTCAATAGATCAGATATGGACTCCTGTATGGCTGATGTAACTTCAGAAAAAGTTAATCAGTATGTGTAGAAAGTTCAAGATTGTGGACTCTTTTGCAAGAAATATGTTCAATAGGTTAAATATGGATTATTATATTGCTGAGGTAACATAAAAAAATGAGTTTTTATGTATAGAAAGTTCAAGATCAAGTACTTTTTGGCCAGAAATATATTCTGTAGGTCAAATTTGACTACTGTCTGGCTGATTTAACATCAGAAAGAGTCTTTGAGAATATATAGTAATTTGACAAAACATATAATAACATCAGGAGTCCATGAGTTGATATTTATATATTAAAAAAAAAAACTAAAGACCCTTTGGAAAGAAATATGTTCATTAGGTCAAATATGGAATACTGTGTAGCTTTCGTCACATCAGAAGGATAGTAAAAAAACAAACATTTGAGGACCCATTGGCTAGATTTATGTACAATAGATCAGATATGGACTAGTATGGCTGCCGTAACATAAGGATACTACGAGTTTATATATAACGTAAAAAAAAAACATTTTGAGGACCCTTTGGCCAGAGATATGTTCAATAGATCAGATATGGACTACTGTATAGCTGAGGTAACATCAGAAAGAGTCTTTGAGAACATACAGAAAGTTGCCTTTTGGGGACAATTTGGCTAGAAATATTTTCTTTAGGCCAAATATAGGCTGGCCGACGTAACATCAGAAGGAGTCCATGAGTTTATATATATAAAATGGAAGAAACTTTGGCCAGAAATATGTTTGTGAGGTCAAATATGGACTTTTGTATGTCTTACGTCACATCAGAAGGAGTCCATGAGTTTGTATATATAAAAAAAATTGAGGATCCTTTGGACAGAAAAATGTTCATGAGGTCAAATATGCACTACTGTATGGCTTACATCACATCAGAAGGAGTCTCTGAGTTTATATAGTAAAAAATCCAAACATTTGAGGACCCTTTGGGTAGATATATGTACAATAGATCAGATAGTGACTACTGTATGGCTGACGTAACAAGGATTCTATGAGTTTATACAGGTCCTTCTAAAAAAATTAGCATATTGTGATAAAGTTCATTATTTTCCATAACATAATGATAAAAATTAAACTTTCATATATTTTAGATTCATTGCACACCAACTGAAATATTTCAGGTCTTTTATTGTTTTAATACTGATGATTTTGGCATACAGCTCATGAAACAAGGACAATATATTCCATAGGCAGGACAAGACCTGGAAGGACTGATCACCCGTCTCCCTGACTTGAATGAAGGGGCAGGAAAATGGATCAAATTACTGGAAGAAGAAACAATGGGGAAGATCCTGGCCATTGGGGACATCAGAGCCTTGCCGGCGAAGTGTGTGGGGATTACCAAGAAGAATGAAATCCTGAAAGCCTCTGGAATTGGAGGTGCAGTCGATTCAACTCGGGTGGATACTAGAATCTAGAATAGATCAGAAAAAAATAGATCAGATATGGACTAGTATGGCTGACGTAACATCAGAAGGAGTCTGAATGGAAGAAACTTTGGCCTGAAAATAATTATTTGAAGGTTGACTTTTTTTTGTATTAAAAACACTTCTTTTATTGGTCGGATAAAATATGCACATTTTTTGAGATAGGAATTTTGGGTTTTCATGAGCTGTATGCCAAAATCATCAGTATCAAAACAATAAAAGACCTGAAATATTTCAGTTGGTGTGCAATGAATCTAAAATATATGAAAGTTTAATTTTTATCATTACATTATTGAAAATAATGAACTTTATCACAATATTTAAATTTTTTATGAAGGACCTGTATATATATATAAAAAATATATATATTTTGAGGACCCTTTGGCCAGAGATAGGTTCAATAGATCAGATATGGACTACTGTATGGCTGATGTAACTTCAGAAAAAGTCCATCAGTATGTATAGAAAGTTCAAGATCAAGTACTTTTTGGCCAGAAATATATTCTGTAGGTCAAATTTGACTACTGTCTGGCTGATTTAGCATCAAAAAGAGTCTTTGAGAAATTAAGTAATTTGACAAAACATATAGTAAAATCAGAAGGAGTCCATTGGTTTATTTTTATATATTTTAAAAAAACTGAAGACCCTTTGGAAAGAAATATGTTCATTAGGTCAAATATGGAATACGTCTCGGGTTATGACTATAGCCCTTGTTCCCTGAGAAGGGAACGAGACACTGCGTCGTCAGGAACGACTCTTTGGGGACGCTCCCTTAGCGTGCGCCTCTGAAGTATGAATGAAACTATTCCAATCTTGATTGGTGTTGCGTCCTGACGTAACATGTGACGGCATAACCGGAAGTATAAAAGTGACGCCGGCACACACACACATTAGCCTAGCGATGAAGCAAGACGCTCACAGGCCTCGAGGGGCGTGGCAGGACGACGCAGTGTCTCGTTCCCTTCTCAGGGAACAAGGGTTCCCTTTCGTTTTCACTCCGAGTTACGTCGGATGACGACGAATGGGGTTTCGCTTAGAAAGCCTATCAGCTTCGAGTATTACAAAACGAGCAAATGGCAAAGAAATGCCATGGATCTGCGGAATTTGCATGACGTAACTCCGCCCCACCTCGTGGGTATAAAAGGAGGACGCTGGCAACATGCAGTTATGTTTTTCGCTTCGGAGCCAAGAGCATCTCTTCACTCCACAAGCCATCCCTGAGAATTGTCAGCTTTTACAAACGAGTTACTCTGGTGTTGGTGTTTGTGGGCGATTCCAGCGAGCGCGCGCTTCCTGTTGATCTGTGCAGTGATTTTGCCAGAGAGTGCGTGTCTCCCCGGCCGCCTCGACATCAGAGTGTTTCTCTCTCACAAAAAGAGCTTGCACGCGGCACGTCTTTTTAAAGATGCCTCGCCCGTACACTTCTGGTTGCGGCAGATATGTGTCTGACTCTGATGGGCACGAGCGCTGCCTAGTGTGTTTGGGCATGGATCACGCTAGAGCAGCGCTCGTGGATGAGTCATGTTCTCTCTGTGGGAACATGACCATCGCGTCACTAAGGTCGAGACTCAGTGAACTCGCAAGAGTGAGAGTCCCCTCATCCACACCCCGATCTAATGCTCCCCCGAGGAGTGCTACTTCGGCTGGTGGCCAGGGTGACCTGAGGGTAACGGTTTGGAACCAGGCGGCGACTATGTGTCCGCGACCCCAGCCCCCCTCTTCAGTGACGGTGCCCGCTAGTGAGCCTCCGATTCCCGCGGGTCTACCTTCGGGTGCCCCGCGGGTTTCGGTTGAAGCTACAGAGGAAGATGCCATGTCTGTAGCAGCATCACAAGGTGGGCTTGATTCTTCCGGAAGTGAAGATTCAGCGCAGCTGCCACCTTCCGGTGTGCATACGGCTGTGCCTGAATCGGATCCGGAAATGACGGCCATGCTTTCCCGGGCAGCCGCGAGCATTGGTTTAGAGTGGAGGCCTCCTTCCTGTCCCGAGCGCTCGCGGCTGGACGATTGGTTTTTGGGTAAGGCTGCCGACCCCCGTGGTCCACGGCAAACCCCAATACCATTCTTCCCGGATGTGCATGATGAGATCTCGAAGTCCTGGAAGACCCCCCTGTCTTCCCGGGACCACTCGCTGATCCCATCCGCCTTTCCTCCACTCGATGAGGCGGCCCGCCCGTGGGTACACTGGGCTTCCCCCGGTTGAACGCTCTGTTGCGATGAAACTGTGTCCTCAGAGTGCTTCTTCTCGGGGCGAGCCTAAGCATCCATCCAAGGCCTATAGATTTTCGTCGTCTATGGCGGCGAAGTCTTACAGAGCGGCGGGACAGGCGGCTACCTCTCTGCATGCTATGGCCACTCTGCAGGTCTACCAGGCCCAGATGCTCAGAAACATGCACGAGGGCAGGACAGACCCAGGGCTCTTCAATTTCTGCCCCGCCGACCCGCTGCTGCCTCGTCGTCGGTCGGGCAGACGCCTCAGCCTGTTTCCCGCCGAGGGCGCCCTCCTAAAGCTCCCGCCCCTCCCGCTAGGCCAAAGCAGCAGCCTTCACCCAGGCCGACGCGCGGAGGAAGCCGCAGGAAGGCGCCCCAGCCCTCTCCAGCCCCGCCCCCCGCCAAGCGCCGGGCCAAGCGGCACTCTTGAGACGGGCTGCTCAGGGATGACGTTTGTTTCGCAGGAGATGGTAGCAGGGCCACTCCTTCCCCCGGTGGAGGGCCGGGGGAGAATCTTTTGTTCTCCACTCCCCGCTGCTCACCCACGGGTGGGCAGCACCCTAATGTGGTTAAAGACAGAAACAAACCTCTCACCCCTGAGCACACAGAGTTCTCGGACGACCCAGAGCGCCGCCCACCAGCCGTGCTCTCCTCGTCCCCCTCTGTCCCAGAGTCGGTTGACACGGCGTGCCGCCCACGGGCCGTTTCGTCCCTGTCCCACTCTCTCGCCAGACCCCTGGCAGAGCAGGCCCCCGTGGAACGCTGGTCCTTCCCTGGCCTCCTCTGTCAGGGCGCGGAGCTTAACTGCGCCCCCACACCGGATCGCTATGCCGTCCACGTCCGGGTCAGTTACTCCGCTTCGCTGCCCCTCCGGGGGGACGCCGGTTGTCCGCATGACCCCGCTGGTACAGTTCCTAGAAGCCTGGCTAGAGCTTCCCCAACTGTCCCGCTGGGTCGCCCGCACCGTCCGGTTCGGCTATGCGATTCAGTTCGCACGGTCTCCTCCCCGATACAGGGGAGTCCGCTCCACTTTGGTCGGTGGCAACGCCCCGATCATGCGAGCAGAGATTGCCACTCTGCTGGCGAAGGGTGCAATCGAGACTGTCCCTCCAGCCGAGATGAGGTCCGGCTTCTACAGCCCTTACTTCATTGTCCCCAAGAAAACCGGTGGGTTACGACCAATCCTGGACCTGCGAGTATTGAATCGCTCCCTTTACAGGATGCCGTTCGAAATGCTCACCGCCAAACGCATTTTCGAGTGTGTGCGGCCCCAGGATTGGTTTGCAGTGATCGACCTGAAGGACGCCTACTTTCATGTCTCCATTCTCCCTCGTCACAGACCGTTCCTCCGGTTTGCTTTCGAGGGACAGGCATATCAGTACGCGGTTCTCCCGTTCGGGCTAGCCCTGTCCCCTCGCGTCTTCACGAAGGTCGTCGAGGCAGCCCTTGTTCCCCTTCGGGTTCACGGGGTTCGCATCCTGAACTATCTCGACGACTGGCTGATTATAGCTCACTCTCGAGACCAGGTTTGCGAACACAGGGACCTTGTGCTCCGGCACTTAGCCCGTCTGGGCCTTCGGGTCAACTGGGAGAAGAGCAAACTTTGCCCCGTGCAGAGGATCTCTTTTCTCGGTATGGACATCGAATCGGTCGCCATGTCCGCGCAGCTTACGAGCGAGCGCGCGCAGTCACTGCTGACTTGTCTGAGACAAATACAGGGCAAGAAAGCGGTTCCACTGAAACATTTTCAGAGGCTCCTGGGGCATATGGCATCTGCAGCCGCGGTCACGCCGCTCGGATTGCTTCATATGAGACCGCTTCAGCTTTGGCTTCGCGACCGAGTCCCGAGGTGGGCATGGCAACAAGGCAAGCTCCGAGTTCCAGTGACTTCGAGCTGCCGTCAGACCTTCACCCCGTGGTTGAACCTCAGTTTTCTCAGGGCTGGTGTCCCCCTGGAACGAGCGTCGAGGCATGTTGTTGTCTCAACAGATGCCTCCACCACGGGCTGGGGCGCCATGTGCAATGGTCATGCTGCCGCGGGCTCCTGGACAGGACCCCAGCGCCTATGGCATGTGAATTGCCTCGAGTTGCTGGCAGTACGCCTTGCTCTGCACCGCTTCCGAGCGCTGCTCATGGGTCAACACGTACTAGTCCGATCAGACAATACCGCCACAGTAGCGTACATCAACCATCAAGGTGGTCTACGCTCCCGCCGTATGTCGCAACTCGCTCGCCACCTCCTCCTATGGAGTCAGAAGCATCTGAGGTCCCTTCGTGCTATTTACATTCCCGGAGCCCTGAACCGTGCTGCCGACGAGCTGTCACGGCTTCAGCCCCTCCCTGGAGAATGGCGACTCCATCCCCAGTCGGTCCAGCTGATTTGGGACCAGTTTGGCGACGCACAGATAGATCTGTTTGCCTCCCGCGGCTCATCCCATTGCGCCCAGTTTTATTCTCTGACCGAGGGCACGCTCGGCACGGATGCACTGGCGCACAGCTGGCTGCGGGGCCGCAAGTATGCGTTTCCCCCAGTGAGCCTTCTTGCGCAGCTCCTGCGCAAGGTCAGGGAGGACGAGGAGCAAGTCCTTCTGGTTGCGCCGTACTGGCCCACCCGGACTTGGTTCTCCGAACTAGTGCTCCTCGCGACAGCACCTCCTTGGCCAATTCCTCTGAGGAAGGACCTCCTTTCTCAGGGACGGGGCACTCTATGGCACCCTCGTCCCGATCTCTGGAGCCTCCACGTGTGGCTCCTCGACGGGACGAGACAGGTTTGAGTACCCTACCACCTGCGGTGGTGGCTACCATCACTTCCGCTAGAGCGTCGTCCACGAGACATGCCTACGCGTTGAAGTGGAACTTATTCGTCAATTGGTGCTCTTCTCGCCGAGAAGATCCCCGGAGGTGTTCGATCAGTTTCGTCCTTTCCTTCCTTCAAGATGGGTTGGAGCGAAGGCTGTCTCCCTCCACCCTCAAAGTTTATGTTGCCGCTATTGCCGCTCACCACGACTTAGTGGAAGGTAAGTCCATAGGGAAGCACGACCTGATCGTCAGGTTCCTGAGGGGGGTGAGGAGACTGAATCCTCCTCGCTCTCCTCTCGTTCCCTCTTGGGACCTCTCAGTGGTCTTAAGTGCCCTGCGGAGTGCTCCCTTTGAGCCTTTGCAATCAGTGGAGCTTAAGTTCCTGTCAATGAAGACAGCGCTCCTGATTGCATTGGCTTCTCTCAAGAGGGTCGGGGACCTGCACGCATTCTCCGTTGACGAAGCGTGCCTAGAGTTCGGGCCGGCCGGTTCTCACGTGATCCTGAGACCCCGGCCTGGATATGTGCCCAAGGTTCCTACCACTCCCTTCCGGGACCAGGTGGTGAACCTGCAAGCGCTGCCCTCGGAGGAGGCAGACCCAGCCTTGGCACTGCTCTGTCCAGTACGCGCTCTCCGCGCTTATGTAGACAGGACGCAGTGTTTCAGGACCTCAGACCAGCTCTTTGTCTGTTATGGTGGGAAGCTGAAGGGAAAGGCTCTCTCAAAGCAGAGGTTGTCTCACTGGATTGTGGACACCATTGCTTTGGCTTACCAGCAGCAAGGCCGACAGTGCCCCCTTGGTGTGACCGCCCACTCCACCCGGAGTGTGGCATCCTCCTGGGCGCTGGCGCATGGCGCCTCGCTAGCAGACATCTGCAGAGCTGCAGGCTGGGCGACACCTAACACATTCGCCAGATTCTACAATCTCCGAGTGGAGCCTGTGTCCTCTCGTGTTCTCGCTTCAAACAGCTAGTTCCGGACCCGCTCAGGTGTCTTCGCTTGCTCGCCATTCCACTCCGCGGACTGGATACGTGCGATATTCTGCTCAGGTGAGCTTCTCCGAAAGCCCTGAGTTCCTCCAGCACCCCTGATGCTAGCGCCAGTGTCTATTGCCTGGGCGTCGGCTAGGTGCCTCCGTGTGCATGGTCCCTCCCATGAGCTACCCCCACACGGGTATTTCCACTGTAAGCCTCTTTGAGCATGTGTCTTTCCCTCGGCAAGCCACCTTGCCACCCCTGAGGTTGAAATATTCCACCTGCGGCTGGACACCTCAGAGTTTCCCCATATGTTACTATCAGGTCATATGTGTATTTTCAAATGCCCCCCACTGGGTTGGTGATAATTGCATATTTCCCCTTAAAATTTTGGGATATGCTTCCCAGTGTACCTTGGTATTCCTGTGTTAAATAGGAGTCCTTCGTCCTAATATCTCGAGGGCTCAGATTTTTCGCAGGGCGCTGGAAGACAGCTGTGAAGGTGGCGTGATTTGACTGGTAACCCCATTCGTCGTCATCCGACGTAACTCGGAGTGACAACGAAAGGGAACGTCTCGGTTACGTATGTAACCCTCGTTCCCTGAGTAGGGAACGGAGACGTTACGTCTTCCTGCCACTTCCGCTGTTTCGCGGGGATCGCCCGAGTTCAGTCTTGGCTCCTCAGCGAGAAAACATAACTGCATGTTGCCAGCGTCCTCCTTTTATACCCACGAGGTGGGGCGGAGTTACGTCATGCAAATTCCGCAGACCCATGGCATTTCTTTGCCATTGGCTCGTTTTGTAATACTCGAAGCTGATAGGCTTTCTAAGCGAAACCCCATTCGTCGTCATCCGACGTAACGTCTCCGTTCCCTACTCAGGGAACGAGGGTTACATACGTAACCGAGACGTTATAGTCATAACCCGAGACGTTCCCTTTCGAGGGAACTCGAACTGCGTCGTCAGAAACGACTCTTTGGGGAACGAATGCCCACTAGGCCACACACCGAATAGGCCTGTCCCGGAGTGAAACTGATTCAGGCACTCAACTAGGACGAGAGCACGTGTGCGCCAGGTGTACTAGGGAGGTGTAAACTGTAAAACCTAATAAAAGTGTGCGGGGTATCCCAGCCGGCTGCCTCACAGATCTCCTGGAGGGGCACTCCCGAAAGGAGGGCCCTAGAGGAAGCCATGCCTCTAGTCGAATGAGCCCTAACAGCTTAAGGTGAAGGCAAGTTGCGCACCTTGTAAGCCGAGGTAATAGCCTGAACAATCCAATTACTAATAGTTTGCTTGGATGCCGGGAGCCCCTTCTTAGGTGACCCAAAACACACTAATAATTGGTCCGACCTCCTCCAAGAAGAGGACCTCTCGAGGTACACGCTCAAAGCTGTGACGGGGCAGAGCAAATGAAGCTTCTCTTCTTCTGCCGACACATGAGGTGGAGGATGGAACGCCTGAAGGACCGTGGACCGAGCCGTATTCGTAGGAACCTTAGGCACGTAGCCTGGACTCGGGTGCAAAAATGCTTTAACTCTGCCTGGGGCAAACTCCAAGCAAGCTGGTGTTACTGCCAGGGCTTGGAGATCTCCCACCCTCTTAAGAGAGGTAATAGCTAAGAGAAATACCATTTTTAGCGTAAGATCCCCAGGCGAAGCCGACTGCAGAGGATCGAAGGGGGCCAGGGATAACCCTTCAAGAACCACCGCCAGGTCCCAGGCAGGAACCCTGGACCTGGTTGTCGGTATCATCCTCCAAGTACCACGGAGAAAACGTTTGACCAACTGGTGCCTCCCCAGGGGCCCATCACTTAACGGTGCGTGGAAAGCCGCAATAGCAGCCACGTACACTTTAAGCGTGGAAGGGGAGAGACCCGCAGAGAAACGATCTTGGAGAAACCCCAGAACTGAAGCCACCGGGCAGTTTACTGGATCTAACTCCTGCTCTCTACACCAAGTGACAAACACATTCCACTTGAGGCCATATAATCTCCTAGTAGACGGAGCCCTAGAGCTAAGTATGGTTTCAACCACCCCCGCTGATAGACCAGCATTTAGGTACTGAACCCCCTCAGAGGCCAGACCCACAATTTCCACGGCTCCGGGTGAGGGTGGAAGATTGTGCCCTCCGCCTGAGACAACAGATCCCTCCTCAGAGGAATCTGCGATGGCGGAGCTATCAGGAGTGATATCACGTCTGAAAACCACACTCGGGTCGGCCACATTGGGGCAACCAGAAGTAGACTGATGCCCTCTTGACGGACCCTCTCCCGGACTCTCGGAAGCAGAGCGATCGGGGGAAATGCGTACAGGCGAAGCCTCGGCCAGGCATGTACCATGGCATCCAACCCCAGTGGGGCTGGATGTGAAAGGGAGAACCAAAGTGGGCAGTGGGACATCTCTCGAGACGCAAATAGATCCACTTCCATTGGTCCAAACCTCTCCCATATCAACTTCACCATATCTGGATGAAGTCTCCATTCCCCGAGCCTCAGCCCCTGCCTCGACAGGATGTCTGCTCCCTGATTCTGAACCCCCGGAATATACATTGCTCTGATAGACAGTATTTTCCCCTGAGACCAAAGAAATAATCTGATGCGCCAATCTGCACAGAGGGCGCGATCTGAGTCCCCCTTGACGGTTCAGATAAGCTACCACTGATATATTGTCTGATCGTACTAAGACATGGTAGCCCTTGATGTCTGGAAGGAAGCTCCTCAAAGCCCTGAACACAGCCATCATCTCTAGACAGTTTATGTGCCAAGAATGATGATGGTCCTGCCACAGACCCCTGGCAAAGCGGCCGTCCATGACCGCGCCCCAGCCAGTGAGGGAGGCATCTGTCGAAACGGCTTTCCCGGCGACATGACGCTCCCATCGCTGGCCCTTGGGACAGGAACCAAGGTTTCTTCCATATTTGTAGATAACGAAGGCATCTGCGCGTTACTCTGATCATACGAAACGGATTCCCCTTGGGAGAAAACCCCTTGGCTTTTAGCCACCACTGAAGGGGCCTCATATGTAGAAGCCCCAAAGGTATAATGTTGGATGCCGCTGCCATGAGGCCCAGCATTCTTTGAAACTGCTTCACAGTGATGGCCTGACCTAGCTTTACTCCTGAAACCATATTTAGGATGGATTGAACACTTGCGGGAGACATGTGTGCCCGCATCGTAACCGAATTCCATACCACACCTAGAAACGTTGTTTTCTGAGTTGGTTCCAACACACTCTTTTTCGTGTTGAGTCTCAAACTGAACTTCTGAATGTGGCCAAGGACGACATCTCGATGCTGAACTGCCACTTCTCGAGACTGAGCCAATATCAGCCAGTCGTCGATATAATTCAGTATACGGATGCCCCGGAGTCTGAGAGGAGCCAGAGCTGCATCCATACACTTCGTGAACGTGCGGGGAGAGAGTGCTAGGCCGAACGGAAGAACCCGATATTGATATGCTTCGCCCCCGAAAGCAAACCTTAGGTACTTCCTGTGACATGGAATGATGGAGACATGAAAATAGGCGTCTTTTAGGTCTATTGTGACAAACCAGTCCTCGGACCTGATTTGGTTCACAATGATGGGGATCGTCAGCATCTTGAACCTGAACCTCCTCAGAGACTGATTCAAGTGCCTCAAGTCCAAAATCGGCCTGAGCCCGCCATCCTTCTTTGGAACTATAAAGTATCGGCTGTAAAACCCTGACTCCCTGTCTGGTAGGGGAACACATTCTACGGCCCCTTTGACCAGTAGAGCCTGTACTTCTTGTTCCATAACCCGAGCCTGTTCTGGAACCACTGTAGTCGGTACCACCCCTGCAAACCTGGGAGGTTGGTGACCGAACTGCAGTCTGTACCCTTTTTCTATTATATTCAGGACCCATATAGAAATATTTTGGAAGAAGACGCCACCACTCCAAAAAATGTACTAAGTTTCTCGAGCATTGTTCTCGACCTCATGAAGCAGTGAACTGGCAGGAAGCGTACGAGAACGATTTTTCGACCATAGGTGGTGCTCTTTTGTAAGCTCTTGGGGCGAGCGCCACGCTGTGCGTTCGCTGGAAAATGATGCGACCCGAAGCGTCAATGACGGCGGGACCATATCTTTCTCCAAAGGGCTCCGCTGGGAAAACAACCTCGGTTGCCTCACGGCGGGGGGGACAGCCCTTAGAGGTCCTATTACTCTGGCTAGGACCTCTTTCCTGCGGCCCTCTTAGCCTGAATGACGGCCCTCAAGTCCCCCTTCTGGCCAGAGGATTTAGAATGAGAGCGCTTCCTCTGTTGCCAAGTTCCCGTAGGAGGGGCTCGAGAGGAAACACTCTCCTTTTGCTCCAAGCGATGAGAGGAGCTGGCTGACGGCTGAGGCTGGCCACTTGGACCAGCCCTCCCAGATCTAGAACGGCAGGGGAGGTACTGCTGAAAGGCTGCCGACTGTTTTTTCGCCTCCTGAAACCTGTCGACGACAGTAGATACTGCGTCACCGAACAGGCCAGAAGGCGAAATCGGAGCATCTAATAAAAAGGAACGATCTTTATCTTTCATGCCCGACAAATTTAACCACAGATGCCTGTCCGTGGCCACCAAAGCTGACATGGAGCGGCCAATAGCACGGGCCGTCTCCCTAGTGGCACGGAGAGATAAATCTGCGGCTCTTCTTAGCTCAGCAATATCAGCAGGTGTTGGTCCCTCCCCCTCATCTAGATCTTTGAGAATATCGGCTTGGTACGCCTGCAAAATAGCCATAGAGTGCAGGGACGCACCAGCTCGACCAGCCGCCATATATGCCCTGCCCACCACTGCAGAGGTGTCCCTACACGGTTTGCTGGGCAGCCCAGGGGCTTTAAGCGAGGATGCTGCTTCAGGAGAAAGATAACTCGCTAGAGCTTCCTCCACACGCGGCATCCTGCCATACCCCGCCTCTCTTGCACCCACAACATTGCTATAATCACACAATGTATTATGTGAGATGCGAGACGAGTGGGGCTTTTCCAAGGATCTAATTATCTCTTTATGGAGATCTGGGGAAAAAGGCAAGCCCCGGCGCTGAGGTTGTAATCGGTGCTGCAGGAACCTCTCGTCTAATTTACTCTGACGAGATTCCTCCTGCTCATCTTGTGGCCAGCTAATTTTGAGTCTGGCCACAGCACGCGTTACAACCTCCACCATTTCCTCAAAAGCGAAACATGAGCTGGCGAGGGTGACTCATGTTCCGCGCTCCCGGTGCTGAGCACATCCACTTCCTCGGAAGCAGACAGCTCAAGCACCGGGCACTCGTCATGGGCAGAAGAAGCCGCAGCGCGGGCTTCTGCACCATGCGCGAGCGTTATAGAATTCGCAGAAGACGAACGAGAAAGTGCCTCGGCAGTCTCGTTCTCATCTGCTAGATCCTTCTGCGATCCCCACGATTTAAGCCTCCACGCCGCCTCAATGGACACGGGACCTGAACCGCAAGGATCGCGAGCTTGGCCATCTTTAGAAAAAATAGCCAAGCGGGAGCGCAGCACTCTTAATGGAAGTGCTTCACAGTGCTCACAGGCGGCTCCCTCAAGAGCTGCCTGTGCGTGCTGCACTCCCAAACAATTTACACATAACACATGCGTGTCCCCACCCGTAATAAATCTAGGACAGGGGTGCACACATCTCGTAAATTGTTCACTCGCCATACTTTCAAGGACAGACAACAATAAATAGGACAAACAGTTTCAACATAGAGCGCTTGCTGAAGAGCGATAGCTAATGTGTGTGTGTGTCGGCGTCACTTTTATACTTCCGGTTATGCCGTCACATGTTACGTCAGGACGCAACACCAATCAGGATTGGAATAGTTTCATTCATACTTCAGAGGCGCACGCTAAGGGAGCGTCCCCAAAGAGTCGTTTCTGACGACGCAGTTCGAGTTCCCTCAAAGGGAACTGTGTAGCGTTCGTCACATCAGAAGGATAGTAAAAAAAAAACATTTGAGGACCCTTTGGCTAGATTTATGTACAAAAGATCAGATATTGACTACTGTAAGGATGACGTAAAATAAGGACACTACAAGTTTATATATAACATAAAAAAAACATTTTGAGGACCCTTTGGCCAGAGATATGTTCAATACATCAGATATGGACTACTGTATGGCTGAGGTAACATCAGAGAGAGTCTTAGAGAACATACAGAAAGTTGCCTTTTGGGGACCATTTGGCTAGAAATATTTTCTATGGGCCAAATACAGGCTGGCTGACGTCACATCAGGAGTTAATTAGAATGTGTAGAAAGTTCAATATCGAGTACACTCTGGACAGAAATATGTTAATGAGGTCAAATATGGACTACTGTATGGCTGACGTCACATCTTAAGGAGTCCATGAGTTTATATATATATATATATATATATATATATATATATATATAAAAAATTTGAGGATCCTTTGGACAGAAAAATGTTCATTAGTTCAAATATGCACTACTGCATGGCTTACATCACATCAGAAGGAGTCTCTGAGTTTATATAGTAAAAAAAAAAACATTTGAGGACCCTTTGGCTAGAAATATGTACAATAGATCAGATAGTGATTACTTTACGGCTGACGTAACATAAGGATTCTATGAGTTTGTATATAACATAAAAAAAAACATTTTGAGGACCCTTTAGCCAGAGATATGTTCAATAAATCAGATATTGATTACTGTATGGCTGAGGTAACATCAGAAAGAGTCTTTGAGAACATACAGAAAGTTGCCTTTTGGGGACTATTTGGGTAGAAATATATTCTATGGGCCAAATACAGGCTGGCTGATGTAACTTCAGAAGGAGTTAATTAGAAAGTGTAGAAAGTTCAATATGGAGTACGCTCTGGACAGAAATATGTTAATGAGGTCAAATATGGACTACTGTCTGGCTGACGTCACAACAGAAGGAGTCCATGAGTTTATATATAGAAAAAATTTTGAGGATCCTTTGGACAGAAAAATGTTCATTAGGTCAAATATGCACTACTGTATGGCTTACATCACATCAGAAGGAGACTCTGAGTTTATATAGTAAAAAAAACAAACATTTGATGACCCTTTGGCTAGATATATGTACAATAGATCAGATAGTGACAACTTTACGGCCGACGTAACATAAGGATTCTATGAGTTTGTATATAACATTAAAAAAAAAAACATTTTGAGGACCCTTTGACCAGAGATATGTTCAATAGATCAGATGTGGACTCTTGTATGGCTGATGTAACTTCAGAAAAAGTCAATCAGTATGTGTAGAAAGTTCAAGATTGTGGACTCTTTTGCAAGAAATATGTTCAATAGGTTAAATATGGATTATTATATGGCTGAGGTAACATAAAAAAATGAGTTTTTATGTATAGAAAGTTCAAGATCAAGTACTTTTCGGCCAGAAATATATTCTGTAGGTCAAATTTGACTACCGTCTGGCTGATTTAACATCAGAAAGAGTCTTTGAGAATATATAGTAATTTGACAAAACATATAATAACATCAGAAGGAGTCCATGACTTTATATATGTATATTAAAAAAATAAATAAAGACCCTTTGGAAAGAAATATGTTCATTAGGTAAAATATGGAATACTGTGTAGCTTTCGTCACATCAGAAGGATAGTAAAAAAAAAAAAACATTTGAGGACCCTTTGGCTAGATTTATGTAAAATAGATCAGATATGGACTAGTATGGCTGCCGTAACATAAGGATACTACGAGTTTATATATAACAAAAAAAAACATTTTGAGGACCCTTTGGCCCGAGATATGTTCAATAGATCAGATATGGACTACTGTATGGCTGAGGTAACATCAGAAAGAGTCTTTGAGAACATACAGAAGTCCATATCTGATCTATTGAACATATCTCTGGCCAAAGGGTCCTCAAAATATTTTTTTTATCTTATATTTAACTCGTAGTATCCTTATGTTACGGCAGCCATACTAGTCCATATCTGATCTATTGTACATAAATCTAGCCAAAGGGTCCTCAAATGACCCTTTGACAAATGACATTGACAAATGACAAATGACATTTTGAGGACCCTTTGGCCAGAGATATGTTCAATAGATCAGATATGGACTCCTGTATGGCTGAGGTAACATCAGAAAGAGTCTTTGAGAACATACAGAAAGTTGCCTTTTGGGGACAATTTGGCTAGAAATATTTTCTATAGGCCAAATATAGGCTGGCTGACGTAACATCAGAAGGAGTCCATGAGTTTACATATATAAAATGGAAGAAACTTTGGTCAGAAATATGTTTGTGAGGTCAAATATGGACTTTTGTATGTCTTACGTCACATCAGAAGGAGTCCATGAGTTTATATATATAAAAAAAATTGAGGATCCTTTGGACAGAAAAATGTCCATGAGGTCAAATATGCACTACTGTATGGCTTACATCACATCAGAAGGAGTCTCTGAGTTTATATAGTAAAAAATCCAAACATTTGAGGACCCTTTGGCAAGATATATGTACAATAGATCAGATAGTGACTAATGTATGGCAGACGTAACAAGGATTCTATGAGTTTATACAGGTCCTTCTCAAAAAATTAGCATATTGTGATAAAGTTCATTATTTTCCATAATGTAATGATAAAAATTAAACTTTCATATATTTTAGATTCATTGCACACCAACTGAAATATTTCAGGTCTTTCATTGTTTTAATACGGATGATTTTGGCATACAGCTCATGAAACAAGGACAATATATTCCGTAGGCAGGACAAGACCTGGAAGGACTGATCACCCGTCTCCCTGACTTGAATGAAGGGGCAGGAAAATGGATCAAATTACTGGAAGAAGAAACAATGGGGAAGATCCTGGCCATTGGGGACATCAAAGCCTTGCTGGCGAAGTGTGTGGGGATTACCAAGATGAATGAAATCCTGAAAGCCTCTGGAATTGGAGGTGCAGTCGATTCAACTCGGGTGGATGCTACACCCTTGGACAACCACAGAATAGATCAGAAAAAAATAGATCAGATATGGACTAGTATGGCTGACGTAACATCAGAAGGAGTCTGAATGGAAGAAACTTTGGCCTGAAAATAATTATTTGAAGATTGACTTTTTTTGTATTAAAAACACTTCTTTTATTGGTCGGATAAAATATGCAAATTTTTTGAGATAGGAATATTGGGTTTTCATGAGCTGTAGGCCAAAATCATCAGTATCAAAACAATAAAAGACCTGAAATATTTCAGTTGGTGTGCAATGAATCTAAAATATATGAAAGTTTAATTTTTATCATTACATTATTGAAAATAATGAACTTTATCACAATATTTTAATTTTTTATGAAGGACCTGTATATAAAATAATTAAAAAAAACATTTTGAGGACCCTTTGGCCAGAGATATGTTCAATAGATCAGATATGGAATACTGTATGGCTGATGTAACTTCAGAAAAAGTCAATCAGTATGTATAGAGAGTTCAAGATCAAGTACTTTTTGGCCAGAAATATATTCTGTAGGTCAAATTTGACTACTGTCTGGCTGATATAACATCAAAAAGAGTCTTTGAGAATATATAGTAATTTGACAAAACATATAGTAAAATCAGGAGTCCATGGGTTTATATTTATATATTTTAAAAAAAACTGAAGACCCTTTGGAAAGAAATATGTTTATTAGGTCAAATATGGAATACTGTGTAGCGTTCGTCACATCAGAAGGATAGTAAAAAAAAAAAACATTTGAGGACCCTTTGGCTAGATTTATGTACAATAGATCAGATATGGACTAGTATGGCTGCCGTAACATAAGGATACACCGAGTTTATATATAACATAAAAAAAACATTTTGAGGACCCTTTGGCCAGAGATATGTTCAATAGATCAGATATGGACTACTGTATGGCTGAGATAACATCAGAAAGAGTCTTTGAGAACATACAGAAAGTAAAAAATCCAAACATTTGAGGACCCTTTGGCAAGATATATGTACAATAGATCAGATAGTGACTACTGTATGGCTGACGTAACAAGGATTTTATGAGTTTATACAGGTCCTTCTCAAAAAATTAGCATATTGTGATAAAGTTCATTATTTTCCATAATGTAATGATAAAAATTAAACTTTCATATATTTTAGATTCATTGCACACCAACTGAAATATTTCAGGTCTTTCATTGTTTTAATACTGATGATTTTGGCATACAGCTCATGAAACAAGGACAATATATTCCGTAGGCAGGACAAGACCTGGAAGGACTGATCACCCGTCTCCCTGACTTGAATGAAGGGGCAGGAAAATGGATCAAATTACCGGAAGAAGAAACAATGGGGAAGATCCTGGCCATTGGGGACATCAAAGCCTTGCTGGCGAAGTGTGTGGGGATTACCAAGATGAATGAAATCCTGAAAGCCTCTGGAATTGGAGGTGCAGTCGATTCAACTCGGGTGGATGCTACACCCTTGGACAACCACAGAATAGATCAGAAAAAAATAGATCAGATATGGACTAGTATGGCTGACGTAACATCAGAAGGAGTCTGAATGGAAGAAACTTTGGCCTGAAAATAATTATTTGAAGGTTGACTTTTTTTGTATTAAAAACACTTCTTTTATTGGTCGGATAAAATATGCAAATTTTTTGAGATAGGAATTTTGGGTTTTCATGAGCTGTATGCCAAAATAATCAGTATCAAAACAATAAAAGACCTGAAATATTTCAGTTGGTGTGCAATGAATCTAAAATATATGAAAGTTTAATTTTTATCATTACATTATTGAAAATAATGAACTTTATCACAATATTTTAATTTTTTATGAAGGACCTGTATATAAAATAATAAAAAAAAACATTTTGAGGACCCTTTGGCCAGAGATATGTTCAATAGATCAGATATGGAATACTGTATGGTTGATGTAACTTCAGAAAAAGTCAATCAGTATGTGTAGAAAGTTCAAGATCGAGTACTTTTTGGCCAGAAATATATTCTGTAGGTCAAATTTGACTACTGTCTGGCTCATTTAACATCAGAAAGAGTCTTTGAGAATATATAGTAATTTGACAAAACATATAGTAAATTCAGGAGTCTATGGGTTTATTTTTATATTTTTAAAAAAACTGAAGACCCTTTGGAAAGAAATATGTTCATTAGGTCAAATATGGAATACTGTGTAGCGTTCGTCACATCAGAAGGATAGTAAAAAAAAAACATTTGAGGACCCTTTGGCTAGATTTATGTACAATAGATCAGATATGGACTAGTATGGCTGACGTAACATAAGGACACTACGAGTTTATATATAACATAAAAAAAACATTTTGAGGACCCTTTGGCCAGAGATATGTTCAATAGATCAGATATGGACTCTTGTATGGCTGATGTAACTTCAGAAAAAGTCAATCAGTATGTATAGAAAGTTCAAGATCAAGTAATTTTTGGCCAGAAATATATTCTGTAGGTCAAATTTGACTACTGTCTGGCTGATTTAACATCAGAAAGAGTCTGAGAATATATAGTAATTTGACAAAACATATAATAACATCAGAAGGAGTCCATGAGTTTATTTTTATATATTTAAAAAAAACTGAAGACCCTTTGGAAAGAAATATGTTCATTAGGTCAAATATGGAATACTGTGTAGCTTTCGTCACATCAGAAGGATAGTAAAAAAAAAACATTTGAGGACCCTTTGGCTAGATATATGTACAATAGATCAGATAGTGACTAATGTATGGCTGACGTAACAAGGATTCTATGAGTTTATACAGGTCCTTCTCAAAAAATTAGCATATTGTGATAAAGTTCATTATGACCCTTTGGAAAGAAATATGTTCATTAGGTCAAATATGGACTATTGTAAAGCGTTTGTCACATCAGAAGGATGTAAAAATAAAACATTTGAGGACCCTTTGGCTAGATTTATGTTCAATAGATCAGATATGGACTACTGTGTGGCTGATGTAACTTCAGAAAAAGTCAATCAGTATGTGTAGAAAATTCAAGATCGTGGACCCTTTTGCAGGAAATATGTTCATTAGGTCAAATATGGACTACTCTATAGCGTTCGTCACATCATAAGGATTGTGAAAAAAAACATTTGAGGAACTTTTGGCTAGATTTATGTACAATAGATCAGATATTGACTACTGTACGGCTGACGTAACAAGAATATTACGAGTTTATATATAACATAGAAAAATACATTTTGAGGACCCTTTGGCCAGAGATATAGTAATTTGACAAAACATATAATAACATCAGAAGGAGTCCATGAGTTTATTTTTATATATTTTAAAAAAACTATAGACCCTTTGGAAAGAAATATGTTCCATAGGTCAAATATGGACTACTGTATAGCGTTCGTCACATCAGAAGGATAGTAAAAAAAAAAACATTTGAGGACCCTTTGGCTAGATTTTTGTTCAATAGATCAGATATGGACTACTGTGTGGCTGATTTAACTTCAGAAAAAGTCAAAGTTCAAGTTCGTGGACTCTTTTGCAAGAAATATGTTCAATAGTTTAAATATGGACTATTATATGGCTGAGGTAACATAAAAAAATATATAACATAAAATATGTTCATTAGGTCAAATATGCACTACTGTATGGCTTACATCACCTCAGAAGTCTCTGAGTTTATGTAGTAAAAAAACCGAACATTTGAGGACCCTTTGGTTAGACACATGTACAATAGATCAGATAGTGACTACTGTATGGCTGACGTAACATAAGGATTCTATGAGTTTAAATATAACATTAAAAAAAAACATTTTGAGGACCCTCTGGCCAGAGATATGTTCAATAGATCAGATATGGACTACTGTATAGCTGATGCAACTTCAGAAAAAGTCAATCAGTATGTGTAGAAAGTTCAAGATTGGGGACTCTTTTGCAAGAAATATGTTCAATAGGTTAAATATGGACTATTATATGGCTGAAGTAACATAAAAAAATGAGTTTTTATGTATAGAAAGTTCAAGATCAAGTACTTTTTGTTCAGAAATATATTCTGGAGGTCAAATTTGACTACTGTCTGGCTGATTTAACATCCGAAAGAGTCTTTGAGAATATATAGTGATTTGACAAAACATATAATAATAACATCAGAAGGAGTCCATGGGTTTATATTTATATGTTAAAAAAAAAACTGAATACCCTTTGGAATGAAATATGTTCAATAGGTCAAATATGGAATACTGTGTAGGTTTCGTCACATCAGAAGGAGTCTCTGAGTTTATATAGAAAAAAAAAAGAAATTTGGGGACCCTTTGGACAGAAAAATGTTCATTAGGTCAAATATGCACTACTGTTTGGCTTACATCACCTCAGAAGGAGTCTCTGAGTTTATGTAGTAAAAAAAACAAACATTTGAGGACCTTTTGGTTAGATATATGGATCAGATAGTGACTACTGTATGAATGACGTAACATAAAAAAATGAGTTTTTATGTATAGAAAGTTCAAGATCAAGTAATTTTTCGCCAGAAATATATTCTGTAGGTCAAATTTGACTACTGTCTGGCTGATTTAACATCAGAAAGAGTCTTTGAGAATATATAGTAATTTGACAAAACATATAATAACATCAGAAGGAGTCCATGAGTTTATATTTATATATTTAAAAAAAAACTAAAGACCCTTTGGACAGAAAAATGTTCATTAGGTCAAATATGCACTACTGTATGGCTTACATCACCTCAGAAGGAGTCTCTGAGTTTATATAGTAAAAAAAAAAAACATTTGAGGACCCTTTGGTTAGATATATGTACAATGGATCAGATAGTGACTACTGTATGGCTGACGTAACATAAGGATTCTATAAGTTTATATATAACATAAAAAAAACTTTTGAGGACCCTTTGACCAGAGATATGTTCAATAGATCAGATATGGACTACTGTATGGCTGATGTAACTTCAGAAAAAGTCAATCAGTATGTGTAGAAAGTTCAAGATTGTGGACTCTTTTGCAAGAAATATGTTCAATAGGTTAAATATGGACTATTATATGGCTGAGGGAACATAAAAAAATGAGTTTTTATGTATAGAAAGTTCAAGATCAAGTAATTTTTGGCCAGAAATATATTCTGTAGGTCAAATTTGACTACTGTCTGGCTGATTTAACATCAGAAAGAGTCTGAGAATATATAGTAATTTGACAAAACATATAATAACATCAGAAGGAGTCCATGAGTTTATATTTATATATTTTAAAAAAACTAAAGACCCTTTGGAAAGAAATATGTTCATTAGGTCAAATATGGAATACTGTGTAGCTTTCGTCACATCAGAAGGATAGTAAAAAAAAAACATTTGAGGACCCTTTGGCTAGATATATGTACAATTGATCAGATAGTGACTAATGTATGGCTGACGTAACAAGGATTCTATGAGTTTATACAGGTCCTTTTAAAAAAATTAGCATATTGTGATAAAGTTCATTATTTTCCATTATGTAATGATAAAAATTAAACTTTCATACATTATAGATTCATTGCACACCAACTGAAATATTTCAGGTCTTTTATTGTTTTAATACTGATAATTTTGGCATACAGCTCATGAAAACCCAAAATTCCTATATCAAAAAATTAGCATATTTCATCCGACCAATAAAAGAAATGTTTTTAATACAAAAAAAGTCAACCTTCAAATAATTATGTTCAGCTATGCACTCAATACTTGGTCGGGAATCCTTTTGCAGAAATGACTGCTTCAATGCAGTGTGGCAGGGAGGCAATCAGCCTGTGGCACTGCTGAGGTGTTCTGGAGGCCCAGGATGCTTCGATAGCGGCCTTAAGCTCATCCAGAGTGTTGGGTCTTGCATCTCTCAACTTTCTCTTCACAATACCCCTCAGATTCTCTATGGGGTTCAGGTCAGGAGAGTTGGCAGGCCAATTGAGCATAGTAATACCATGGTCAGTTAACCATTTACCAGTTGTTTTGGCACTATGAGCAGGTGCCAGGTCGTGCTGAAAATTGAAATCTTCGTCTCCATAAAGCTATTCAGCAGGTGGGAGCATGAAGTACTCCAAATTCTCCTGATAGCTAGCTGCATTGACCCTGCCCTTGATAAAACACATTGGACCAACACCAGCAGCTGACATGACACCCCAGACCATCACTGACTGTGGGTACTTGACACTGGACTTCAGGCATTTTGGCATTTCCTTCTCCCCAGTCTTCCTCCAGACTCTGGCACCTTGATTTCCGAATGACATGCAAAATTTGCTTCCGTCCGAAAAAAGTACTTTGGACGACTGAGCAACAGTCCAGTGCTGCTTCTCTGTAGCCCAGGTCAGGCGCTTCTGCCGCTGTTTCTGGTTCAAAAGTGGCTTGTCCTGGGGAATGCGGCACCTTTAGCGGCTCTGGATGTTTCTACTCCAGACTCAGTCCACTGCTTCCGCAGGTCCCCCAAGGTCTGGAATCGGTCCTTCTCCACAATCTTCCTCAGGGTCCGGTCACCTCTTCTCGTCGGCAGCGTTTTTTGCCACACTTTTTCCTTCCCACAGACTTCCCACTGAGGTGCCTTGACACAGCACTCTGGGAACAGCTTATTTGTTCAGAAATGTTTTTCTGTGTCTACCCTCTTGCTTGAGGGTGTCAATGATGGCCTTCTGGACAGCAGTCAGGTTGTTAGTCTTACCCATGATTGCGGTTTTGAGTAATGAAACAGGCTGGGAGTTTTTAAAAGCCTCAGGAATCTATTGCAGGTGTTTAGAGTTAATTAGTTGATTCAGATGATTAGGTTAATAGCTTGTTTAGATAACCTTTTCATGATATGCACATTTTTTGAGATAGGAATTTTGGGTTTTCATGAGCTGTATGCCAAAATCATCAGTATTAAAACAATAAAAGACCTGAAATATTTCAGTTGGTGTGCAATGAATCTAAAATATATGAAAGTTTAATTTCTATCATTACATTATGGAAAATAATAAACTTTATCACAATATGCTATTTTTTTATGAAGGACCTGTAGATAACATAAAAAAATATTTTGAGGACCCTCTGGCCAGAGATATGTTCAATAGATCAGATATGGACTACTGTACAGCTGATGTAACTTCAGAAAAAGTCAATCAGTATGTGTAGAAAGTTCAAGATTGTGGACTCTTTTGCAAGAAATTTGTTCAATAGATTAAATATGGACTATTATATGGCTAAGGTAACATAAAAAAATAGTTTTTATGTATAGAAAGTTCAAGATAGTACTTATTTTGGCCAGAAATATATTCTGTAGGTCAAATTTGACTACTGTCTGGCTGATTTAACATCAGAAAGAGTCTGAGAATATATAATAATTTGACAAAAACATATAATAACAGAAGGAGTCCATGAGTTTATATTTATATGTTTTAAAAAAAACTGAAGACCCTTTGGAAAGAAATATGTTCATTAGGTCAAATCAGGAATACTGTATAGCGTTCGTCACATCAGAAGGATGTTAAAAAAAACATTTGAGGACACTTTGGCTAGATTTGTGTTCAATAGATCAGATATGGACTACTGTGTGGCTGATGTAACTTCAGAAAAAGTCAATCAGTATGTGTAGAAAGTTCAAGATCGTGGATTATTTAACAAGAAATATGTTCAATAGGTTAAATATGGACTATTATATGGCTGAAGTAACATAAAAAAATGAGTTTTTATGTATAGAAGGTTCCAGATCAAGTACTTTCTGGCCAGAAATATATTCTGTAGGTCAAATTTGACTACTGTCTGGCTGATTTAACATCAGAAAGAGTCTTTGAGAATATATAGTAATTTGACAAAACATATAATAAGATCAGAAGGAGTCAATGGGTTTATATTTATATATTTTTAAAAAAAACTGGAGACCCTTTGGAAAGAAACTTGTTCATTAGGTCAAATATGGAATACTGTGTAGCTTTCGTCATATCAGAAGGAGTCTCTGAGTTTACATTATAAAATTTTTTAAAAATTGAGGACCCTTTGGACAGAAAAATGTTCATTAGGTCAAATATGCACTACTGTATGGCTTACATCACCTCAGAAGGAGTCTCTGAGTTTATATAGTAAAAAAAAAACATTTGAGGACCCTTTGGCTAGATATATGTACAACAGAGATAGTGACAACTGTATGGCTGATGTGACACGAGGATTCTAAAAAAAAAACATTTTGAGGACACTTTGGCTAGATTTATGTTCTATAGATCAGATATGGACTACTGTGTGGCTGAGGTAACTTCAGAAGAAGTCAATCAGTATGTGTAGAAAGTTCAAGATTGTGGACTCTTTTGCAAGACATATGTTCAATAGGTTAAATATGGACTATTATATGGCTGAGGTAACATAAAAAAATGAGTTTTATGTATAAAAAGTTCAAGATCAAGTACTTTTTGGCCAGAAATGTATTCTCTAGGTCAAATTTGACTACCGTCTGACTGATTTAACATCAGAAAGAGTCTTTGAGAATATATAGTAATTTGACAAAACATATAATAACATCAGAAGGAGTCCATGAGTTTATATTTATGTATTTAAAAAAAAAACTGAAGACCCTTTGGAAAGAAATGTGTTCATTAGGTCAAATATGGACTATTGTATAGCGTTTGTCACATCAGAAGGATGTAAAAATAAAACATTTGAGGACCCTTTGGCTAGATTTATGTTCAATAGATCAGATATGGACTACTTTGTTGCTGATGTAACTTCAGAAAAAGTCAATCAGTATGTGTAGAAAATTCAAGATCGTGGACCCTTTTGCAGGAAATATGTTCATTAGGTCAAATATGGACTACTGTATAGCGTTCGTCACATCATAAGGATTGTAAAAAAAAAACATTTGAGGAACTTTTGGCTAGATTTATGTACAATAGATCAGATATTGACTACTGTACGGCTGACGTAACAAGAATATTACGAGTTTATATATAACATAGAAAAATACATTTTGAGGACCCTTTGGCCAGAGATATAGTAATTTGACAAAACATATAATAACATCAGGAGTCCATGAGTTTATTTTTATATATTTTAAAAAAACTATAGACCCTTTGGAAAGAAATATGTTCCATAGGTCAAATATGGACTACTGTTTAGCGTTCGTCACATCAGAAGGATAGTAAAAAAAAAAAACATTTGAGGACCCTTTGGCTAGATTTATGTTCAATAGATCAGATATGGACTACTGTGTGGCTGATTTAACTTCAGAAAAAGTCAAAGTTCAAGTTCGTGGACTCTTTTGCAAGAAATATGTTCAATAGTTTAAATATGGACTATTATATGGCTGAGGTAACATAAACAAAATGAGTTTTTATGTATATAAAAAGTTCAAGATCAAGTACTTTTTGGCCAGAAATATATTCTCTAGGTCAAATTTGACTACTGTCTGGCTGATTTAACATCAGAAAGAGTCTTTGAGAATATATAGTAATTTGACAAAACATATAATAACATCAGAAGGATTCAATGGGTTTATATTTATATATTTAAAAAAACTGAAGACTCTTTGGAAAGAAATATGTTCATTAGGTCAAATATGCACTAAGCATGGCTTACATCACCTCAGAAGGAGTCTCTGAGTTTATGTAGTAAAAAAACGAACATTTGAGGACCCTTTGGTTAGACATATGTACAATAGATCAGATAGTGACTACTGTATGGCTGACGTAACATAAGGATTCTATGAGTTTAAATATAACATTAAAAAAAACATTTTGAGGACCCTTTGGCCAGAGATATGTTCAATAGATCAGATATGGACTACTGTATGGCTGATGCAACTTCAGAAAAAGTCAATCAGTATGTGTAGAAAGTTCAAGATTGGGGACTCTTTTGCAAGAAATATGTTCAATAGGTTAAATATGGACTATTATATGGCTGAAGTAACATAAAAAATGAGTTTTTGAAAGTTCAAGATCAAGTACTTTTTGTTCAGAAATATATTCTGGAGGTCAAATTTGACTACTGTCTGGCTGATTTAACATCAGAAAGAGTCTTTGAGAATATATAGTGATTTGACAAAACATATAATAATAACATCAGAAGGAGTCCATGGGTTTATATTTATATATTTAAAAAAAAACTGAAGACCCTTTGGAATGAAATATGTTCAATAGATCAAATATGGAATACTGTGTAGCTTTCGTCACATCAGAAGGAGTCTCTGAGTTTATATAGTAAAAAAAAAAAGAAATTTGGGGACCCTTTGGACAGAAAAATGTTCATTAGGTCAAATATGCACTACTGTTTGGCTTACATCACCTCAGAAGGAGTCTCTGAGTTTATGTAGTAAAAAAAAAAAACATTTGAGGACCCTTTGGTTAGATATATGGATCAGATAGTGACTACTGTATGGCTGAAGTAACATAAAAAAATGAGTTTTTATGTATAGAAAGTTCAAGATCAAGTAATTTTTCGCCAGAAATATATTCTGTAGGTCAAATTTGACTACTGTCTGGCTGATTTAACATCAGAAAGAGTCTTTGAGAATATATAGTAATTTGACAAAACATATAATAACATCAGAAGGAGTCCATGAGTTTATATTTATATATTTGAAAAAAAACTAAAGACCCTTTGGAAAGAAATATGTTCATTAGGTCAAATATGGAATACTGTGTAGCTTTCGTCAGATCAGAAGGATAGTAAAAAAAAAACATTTGAGGACGCTTTGGCTAGATTTATGTACAATAGATCAGATATGGACTAGGATGGCTGACGTAACATAACGATACTACGAGTTTATATATAACTTAAAAAAAAACTTTTTGAGGACCCTTTGGCCAGAGATATGTTCAATAGATCAGATATGGACTACTGCATGGCTGAGATAAAATCAGAAAGTCTTTGAGAATATATAGTAAGTTGCCTTTGCCAAATATAGTCTGGCTGACGTAATATCAGAAAGAGTCCAGGAGTTTATATATATAAAATGGAAGAAACTTTGGCCAGAAATATATTTGTGAGGTCAAATATGGACTTTTGTATGTCTTACGTCACATCAGAAGGAGTCCAGGAGTTTATAAATAAAAAAAAAAATTGAGGATCCTTTGGACAGAAAAATGTTCATGAGGTCAAATATGCACTACTGTATCACATCAGAAGGAGTCTCTGAGTTTATATAGTAAAAAACCCAAACATTTGAGGACCCTTTGGCAAGATATATGTACAATAGATCAGATAGTGACTAAGGTATGGCAGACGTCACAAGGATTCTATGAGTTTATACAGGTCCGTCTCAAAAAATTAGCATATTTTGATAAAGTTCATTATTTTCCATAATGTAATGATAAAAATTAAACTTTCATATATTTTAGATTCATTGCACACCAACTGAAATATTTCAGGTCTTTTGTTGTTTTAATACTGATGATTTTGGCATACAGCTCATGAAACAAGGACAATATATTCCGTAGGCAGAACAAGACCTGGAAGGACTGATCACCCGTCTCCCTGACTTGAATGAAGGGGCAGGAAAATGGATCAAATTACTGGAAGAAGAAACAATGGGGAAGATCCTGGCCATTGGGGACATCAAAGCCTTGCTGGCGAAGTGTGTGGGGATTACCAAGATGAATGAAATCCTGAAAGCCTCTGGAATTGGAGGTGCAGTCGATTCAACTCGGGTGGATGCTACACCCTTGGACAACCACAAAATAGATCAGAAAAAAATAGATCAGATATGGACTAGTATGGCTGACGTAACATCAGAAGGAGTCTGAATGGAAGAAACTTTGGCCTGACAATAATTATTTGAAGGTTGACTTTTTTTGTATTAAAAACACTTCTTTTATTGGTCGGATAAAATATGCACATTTTTTGAGATAGCAATATTGGGTTTTCATGAGCTGTATGCCAAAATCATCAGTATCAAAACAATAAAAGACCTGAAATATTTCAGTTGGTGTGCAATGAATCTAAAATATATGAAAGTTTAATTTTTATCATTACATTATTGAAAATAATGAACTTTATCACAATATTTTAATTTTTTATGAAGGACCTGTATATAAAATAATAAAAAAAACATTTTGAGGACCCTTTGGCCAGAGATATGTTCAATAGATCAGATATACTACTGTATGGCTGATATAACTTCACAAAAAGTCAATCAGTATGTATAGAGAGTTCAAGATCAAGTACTTTTTGGCCAGTAATAAATTCTGTAGGTCAAATTTGACTACTGTCTGGCTGATTTAACATCAGAAAGAGTCTTTGAGAATATATAGTAATTTGACAAAACATATAGTAAAATCAGAAGGAGTCCATGAGTTTATATTTATATATTTTTAAAAAACACCGAAGACCCTTTGGAAAGAAATATATTCATTAGGTCAAATATGCACTATGTATAGCGTTCATCACATCAGAAGGATAGTAAAAAAACAAACATTTGAGGACCGTATAGGACTGTATAGGCTGACGTAACATAAGGACACTACGAGTTTATATATAACATAAAAAAAAAAACATTTTGATGACCCTTTGGCCAGAGATATGTTCAATGTATCAGATATGGACTACTGTATGGATGAGGTAACATCGGAAAGAGTCTTAGAGAACATACAGAAAGTTGCCTTTTGGGGACCATTTGGCTAGAAATATTTTCTATGGGCCAAATACAGACTGGCTGACGTTACATCAGGAGTTAATTAGAATGTTGTAGAAAGTTCAATATCGAGTACACTCTGGACAGAAATATGTTAATGAGGACAAATATAGACTACTGTATGGCTGACGTCACATCAGAAGGAGTCCATGAGTTTATATATAAAAAAAATGTTGAGGATCCTTTGGACAGAAAAATGTTCATTAGGTCAAATATGCACTACTGTATGGCTTACATCACATCAGAAGGAGTCTCTGAGTTTATATAGTAAAAAAAAACATTTGAGGACTCTTTGGCTAGATATATATACAATAGATCAGATAGTGACTACTTTTCGGCTGACGTAACATAAGGATTCTATGAGTTTATATATAACATTAAAAAAACAATTTGAGGACTCTTTGGCCAGATATATGTTCAATAGATCAGACAAGGACTTTTGTATGGCTGATGTAACTTCAGAAAAAATCAATCAGTAAAGTTCAAGATTGAGGACTGTTTAGCAAGAAATATGTTCAATGTGTTAAATATGGACTGGTGTTTGCTGATTTAACATCAGAAAGACTCTATGGGAATATACAATAAGTTGCCTTTTGTCGACCCTTTGGCCAGAAGTATTTTCAAAGGGCCAAATATAGGCCGGCTGATGTAACATCAGAAGGATTCCTTGAGTTTATATGGTAAAAAAAAAAAAACAACACAAAAAACACACATTTTGACCACATATCGGCCAGAGATATGTTCAGTAACTTCAGAAAAAGCCAATCAATATGTCTACAAAGTTCAAGTTTGAGGAATCTTTAGCAAGAAATATTTTCAATAGGTTAAATATAGACTACTCTATGGCTGAGGTAACATCAAAATTAGTTATTATGTATAGAAAGTTATAGATCATGTGCTTTTTGGCCAGAAATATATTCTGTAGGTCAAATTTGACCACTCTGTGGCTGATTTAACAACAGAAAGAGTCTTTGAGAATATAAAGTATTTTGCCTTTTGGGGACCATTTGGACATATATGTTTTAAATGGGCCAAATACATCACATCTGAAGGGCTGACGTAACATCAGAAGTAGTCAATCAGAATAGTCCCCTTTCGGGGACCATTTGGACAGAAATATTTTAAATGGGCCAAATACATAACATCTGAAGGGCTGACGTAACATCAGAAGTAGTCAATCAGAAAACATCAGAAAAAGACTTTGAGAACATATCAGTATTTGTGTATGTATACAGAAAACAGTTGTATTTTGGGGACAATATGGCCAGAAATAGGTTTAATGGGCCAACGTAACATCAGAAGTAGTCAATGAGAATGTGTAGAAAGTTCAATATCGAGTACTCTCTGGCCAGAAATTTGTCCATTAGGTCAAACATGGACAATTACATAAAAGTAATTTGCCCTTTGTTGCACTCATTCTGTAGTGCATTGAAGAGATGTGCAATGCAATCTGCTGTTGCATTGCATTGCACATACGATTAGGCGTTGTGCATTGAAGAATAGCATATAGGTATTAGCACTTTTTTGGATTGCAAGGCATTTAAGAATTAACTCATTCCGTTATGCATTGAAGAGATGTGCAATGCAGCGTGCTGTTTCATTGCATTACAAAAGCGTTGTGCGTTGAAGAATAATAATTAATAAATATGCACTGTGTTGCATTGCAATGCAATCAAGAACTAACTCATTCCTTTATGCGTTGAAGAGATGTGCAATGCAATCTGCTCTTGCATATAGCATTGCAGATAGGATCAATCTTTGTGCATTGAAGGAAAACAAAAATCATATGCACTTTTCTGCATTGTAATGCATTCAAGAACTAACTCATACCTTTATGCGTTGAAAAGATATCCAATGCAATGTGCTCTTGGTTAGCATTGCACATACGATAAAGCGTTGTGCATTGAAGAATAACAAAAATCATATACACTTTTTTGCATTGCATTGCATTATAGAACTAACTCATTCCGTATTGCATGGAAGAGATGTGCAAGGCAGCGTGATATTGCATTGCATTGCACAGTGTTGTGCATTGAAGAATAACATATAAGTAATATGCACTTTGTTGCATTAAAATACATTCAATAACTAACTCATTCCGTAGTGCATTGAAGAGATGTGCAAAGCAATCTGCTGTCGCAAAGCATTGCATATACGATCAAGCGTTGTGCATTGAAGAATAACATAAAAGTAATAGCTGTTGCTTTGCAATGCATTCAAGAACTAACATTCCTTTATGCGTTGCAGAGATGTGAAATGCAATCTGCTCTTGCATAGCATTGCACATAGGATCAATCTTTGTGCATTGAAGGATAACAAAAATCATATGCACTTTTTTGCATTGCAATGCATTAAAGAACTAACTCGTTGCATGCAATGCAACCCAATGCATGCATGACTTACTCGTTCCTTTGTACAACGAAGATGCAATGCAAGCAGTGTGCACTGAAGAATAACATACAAGTAATATTGTTGCATTGCAATGCATTCAAGAACGTACTCAAATCGTAGTGTATTGAAGACATAACATTTATATCGTTTCAATGCATTACATAGTAGGTATTTTAACTCATTATATAATTTATATTATTTATTCCTCTGTGCAATGAATGAAAAAAAAAAACATAAAATAACGTGTTTTCGCGTTGAATTTCCATAATTTGGAAACTAACCATAGTTCCATAGTTGTGTATTGAAGGGAAATCATTCAATTAGATTTCGCATTGCATTAGAAGTCCGTATTCCGTTGTGCAAAGAACCTAACAATACCCTGTGCTGCATTGTGCATGAAGAATAACATGTGCTAGACTTATATCTATTCAGATGTATAATTTTCAATGCATAAAAGATCAAACTTATTCCTCTGTGCAATTAAAAGACAACAAATACCATATGTGCATTGCATATTTCAACTAACCATTTTCATTTTCTATTGAAAGACAACCCACAACTTATCATTTTTTTACTGACGACTACAAATCACATTAGCTGTCACTTTAACTTTGCATACAAGAACTAACTCTGTTTTGCACGCACGTTCAGTTGTTCACTAAAGAATAATATTTAAGCTACCTTTTGCATTGCAATGCCTACAAGATCTAAATCGTTTCGATATTTATTAAGATATAATTGTGGTTGTATTGCATCATATAAAAAGATTCAACGCATTACTTTGTGAAATGAAAAGGTAACATTTGAAAGATGAAAATGTGATTTCGCATTGCATTGCGTACTACAACTAACTTATTAATGATAAGTGTATGAAGGATAATCATTGCATTAGCTGTTGATTTATTGTACAATTGAAATTTGTATACTTGACGAGAAAACAATATGAGCAGTTGCTTAAAAATGCAATGCATTAATTAACTCATTCGGTTGCGTAGATTGGATTAATTTATGTGCTTGCTGCATTGCATTGAACAAGATTTGGCAGAAATATTTTCAATGGGTCAAAAAAGACTGGCTGACAGCATCAGAAGTAGTCAATTAGTATGTGTAGAAAGTTCAATTTTGGGTACTTTTCGACCCAAAATGGTAGGTCAGAAATGGACTACTGCATGGCTAATGTAAAATCAGATGGAATCAGTGAATAAGTTAATGTTCTAACGATAAGGAAGCTTTGGCCAAAAATATAGATATAGACCTACAGAACATATTTCTGTCCAAAGAGTACTCGATATTGAAATGTGATCTACTGAATAGCTGAGGTAACATCAGAAAATGTCTACGAGTTTAGTAAAAAAACCTCTTTAGGACCCTTTAGCCAGAAACATGTTCAATAGATCAGATATGGAATATTGCATGACTAATGTAACATTTCTTATGTTGCATTAGTCATGCAATATTCCATATCTGATCTATTGAACATATTTCTGGCTAAAGGGTATTCAATGAAAGTAGAAAATTCAAGATTGAGGACTCTTTGGCCAGAAGTATGTACAGTGGTTTAAAAATGGCTGAGAAACATCAGAAAGAGTCTTTAAGTATGCATAGAATGATCAAGATTGAGTACTCGGGACAGAAATATGTACAGTAGGTCAAATAGGACTACTGTCTGGCTGATTTAACATCAGAAAGAACATTTTTGGCCAGAAGTATTATCAATGGGTCAAATATAGGCTTGCTTACGTAACATCAGAAGTAGTCAGTGAGACTGTGTAGAAAGTTCATTATCAAGGATTCGTTGTCAGGAAATATTTTCAGCAGGTCAAACATGGTCTGCCAGATTTAAAATCAGAAAGATTCTGTGAGGACATATAGTATGTTGCCTTTTGACAACCCTTTGGCCAGAAATATTTTCAGTAGGTCAATCACGAACTTCTGTATGGCTAAGGTAACATCAGAAGGAGTGAATGAGAATGTGTAGAAAGTACATGATCGAGAGATCTTTGGCCATAAATATGCTCAGCAGGTCAAATATGGTCAAATCTCTGGCTCTTTTAATATCAGAGTCTTTGAGTTTATATTGTAAAGATAACATTTGAGGACCCTTTGAATAAAACAAATATGTTCAATAGATTCAATAGATATACTACTGTTTGGCTGGGGTAGCCAGAATGAGTCATTAGGTATAGAATGTTCAAGATCAAGTACTCTTTGTCCAAACATTTTTTCATTTGGTCAAATATGGACTACTGTGTGGCTGATGTATTATCAGAAACCATTAATCAGTATGTTTAGAAGGTTCAAGATAGATTACTCTTTGGCCAGATATATGTTCAACAGTTCATTACGTCAAGTATGGACTACTGTATGGCTGACGTCACATCAGAAGGATTCTATGAGTTTATATAGGAAAAAAAAATGTTTAGGACCTTTTAGACATAAATATGTTCATTACGTCAAGTATGGGCCACTGTATGGCTCACGTAACGTAAGGATTCTATGAGTTTTTGAGAATATATAGAAAGTTGCCTTTGTGGACCCTAGATATATATTCAGTGGTTTAAACAGTTCATTACGTCAAGTATGGCTGAATATATAGAAAGTTGCCTTTGTGGACCCTTTGGCCAGAAGAATTTTCAATGGGCCAAATATAGGCTGGCTAATGTAACATTAGAAGAAGTTTCTGAGTTTATAGACCCATTGGCCAGAGACATGTTCAATAGATCAGATAAGGACTTTTGTATGGCTGATGTAACTTCTGATAAAGTCAATCAGTATGTGTAGAAAATTCAAGATTAAGGACTCTTTAGCAATAAATATGTTCAATATGTTAAATATGGACCGCTGTTTTGCTGATTTAACATCAGAAAGACTCTATGAGAGAATATACCGTAAGTTGCCTTTGGGGGACCCTTTGGGCAGAAGTATTTTCAAAAAGCTAAATACAGACTGGCTGATGTAACATCAGAAAAAGTAAATCAGTATGTGTACAAAGTTCAAGATTGAGGACTCTTTAGCAAGAAATATATTCAATAGGTTAAATATGAACTACTCTATGGCTGAGGTAACATCAATAGGAGTTATTATGTATAGAAAGTTCAAGATCAGGTGTACTGTCTGGCTGATTTAACATAAAAAAGAGTCTTTGAGAATATGTAGTAATTTGCCTTTTGGGGACCATTTGGTTAGAAATATTTTCAATAGGCCAAATGATGTAACATCAGAGTAGTCAATGAGAATGTGTAGAAGGTTCAATCTCGAATACTCTCTGGACAAAAACATGTTCATTAGGTCAAATATGGACTACTGTGTTGCTGACGTAACATCAAAAAAGAGTCGTCTTTAAGAATATATAGCAAGTTGCTTTTTAAGGACCATTTGGCCAGAAATATTTTCATTGGGCCATATATAGGCTGGCTAGCGTAAAATCTGTAGTCAATCAGAATGCTTAGAAAGTTCAATATCGAGTAGGCCAAATTTTCAAAGCTGGCTGATGTAATACTTGAATTATATATTTAAAAAAATGTTTTAGGACCCATTGGCCAGAAGATATTTTCAGATGCGTTGAAGAGATCTCTAATGCATCTGCTAGTATTGCACACACGATCAAGCGTTGTGCATTGAAGAATAACAAAAATCATATACACTTTTTATCATTGAAAGAATTAAAGAACTAAATAATTTCGTAGTGCATTGAAGAATAACATTTAAGTAAAATGCACTTTGTTGCATTGCAACGCATTAAAGAACTAACTAATTCCGTAGTGCGTTGAAAAGATGTGCATTGCATTGCACAAATATTGTGCGTTGAAGAATAATATTTAAGTAATATGAACTTTGCTGCATTGCAATGCAATCAAGAACAAACTCATTCCTTTATGCGTTGAAGAGATGTGCAATGCAATCTGCTCTTACATAGCATTGCACATACGATCAAGTATTTGAGCAAATAAGGAATAACATAAAAGTCATATACACTTTTCTGCATTGCATGCATTCAAAAACTAACTCATTCCTTTATTTGTTGAAAAGATGTCTAATGCAATCTGCTCTTAGTTAGCATTGCACATACGATCAAACAATGTGCATTGAAGAATAACAAAAATATATGCACTTTTTTGCATTGCAATTTATTAAAGAACTTATTTATTCCGTATTGCTTTGAAGAATAACAATAAGTAATATGCACTTTGTTGCATTGAAATGCACTCAAGAAATAACTCATTCGTTTATGCGTTGAAGAGATGTGCAATGCAATATGCTATTGCATATTATTGCACATACGATCAAGCGTTGTGCAATGAAAAATAACATAAAAGCACTCTGTTGCATTGAAATGCATTCAAGAAATAACTCATTCCTTAATGCGTTGAAAAGATGTCTAATGCAATCTGCTCTTAGTTAGCATTGCACATACGATCAAGCAATGTGCATTGAAGAATAACAAAAATATATGCACTCTTTTGCATTGCAATTTATTAAAGAACTTATTTATTCCGTATTACATTGAAGAATAACAATAAGTAATATGCACTTTGTTGCATTGAAATGCATTCAAGAAATAACTCATTCGTTTATTGGTTGAAGAGATGTGCAATGCAATATGCTATTGTATATTATTGCACATACGATCAAGCGTTGTGTAATGAAAAATAACATAAAAGCACTCTGTTACATTGAAATGCATTCAAGAAATATCTCATTCCGTAGTGCGTTGAAAAGATTTCTAATGCAATCTGCTCTTAGTTAGCATTGCACATACGATCAAGCAATGTGCATTGAAGAATAACAAAAATATATACACTTTTTTGCATTGCAATTTATTAAAGAACTAATTTGTTCCGTATTGAATTGAAGAATAACAATAAGTAATATGCATTTTTTTGCATTGCAAAGCATTAAAGAACTAACTCATTCCTTTATGCGTTGAAGAGATGTGCAATGCAATATGCTCTTGCATATTATTGCACATACGATCAAGTGTTGTGCATTGAAAAATCACATAAAACTCATATGCTCTCTTCTGCATTGCAATGCATTCAAGAACTGTCTTTCAGTAGTGCGTTGAAGACATGAGCAACTTAATGTGCCTTTGCAGAGCATTGCCCATACGATCAAGCGTTGTGCAGTGAAAAATAACAAAAACATATGCACTTTTTTGCATTGCAATTTATTAAAGAACTAACTCGTTCAGCAGTGCGTTAAATAGATGTATAATGCAATCTCTTCTTGCATAGTACAAATGCATTCAATAAATAACTCATTCCGTAGTGCGTAGAAAAGATGTCTAAATGCAATCTGCTCTTAGTTATTAGCATTGCACAAACGATCAAGCGTTGTGCATTGAAGAATAACAAAAACATATGCACTTTTTTGCATTGCAATTTATTAAAGAACTAACTCATTCCGTTGTGCATTGAAGAATAAAATATGCACTTTGTTGTATTGAAATTCATTCAAGAAATTACTCATTCCTTTATGCGTTGAAGAGATATGCAATGCAATATGCTCTTGCAAATTATTGCACATACGATCAAAGGTTGTGCATTGAAAAATAACATGTAATATGCACTGTTGCATTGAAATGCATTCAAGAACTTACTCATTCCGTAGTGCGTTGAAGAGTAACATTTAAGTAATATACACTTTGTTGGATTGCAATGCATTCAAGAACTAATTCATTCCGTAGTGCATTAAAGAGATGTGCAATGCAATCTCCTCTTGCATAGCATTGTACATACGATCAAGCGTTGTGCATTGGAGAATAAAATAAAAGTCATCAGCATTTTGTTGCATTGCAAAGCATTAAAGAACTAACTCATTCCTTAATACGTTGAAGAGATGTGCAATGTAATATGCAAGACCATATATTGCACATACGATCAAGCGTTGTGCATTGAAAAATAACATAAAACTCATATGCTCTTTTCTGCATTGCAAAGCATTCAAGAACTAACTCTTTCACGTTGAAGTGAAACTTAATGTGCCTTTGCTTATTATTGCATATATGATCAAGCGTTGTTCATTGAAGAATAACAAAAACATATGCACTTTTTTGCATTGTAATTTATTAAAGAACTAACTCATTCCGTAGTGCGTTAAATAGATGTGCAATGCAATCTCTTCTTGTATAGCATTGCAAATACGTTCAAAAGTTGTGCATTAAAAAATAACATAAAAGTCAAATGCACTTTTCTGCAATTCAAGAACTTAATCAGTAGTTTATTGAAGACATAACATTTATGCTGTTTCATTGCATTGCATAAAATGTAACTTATTGTATAACTTATTCCTCTGTGCAATGAAAAAAAAAACATAAAATAACACGTGCTTTCGCGCTGAATTTCCATAATTTAACTAACTTATTCAGTTGTGTATTGAAGGGAAATCATTTAATTAGATTTTGCATTGCATGAGACTGATCACCCGTCTCCCTGACTTGAATGAAGGGACAGGAAAATGGATCAAATTACTGGAAGAAGAAACAATGGGGAAGATCCTGGCCATTGGGGACATCAAAGCCTTGCTGGCGAAGTGTGTGGGGATTACCAAGATGAATGAAATCCTGAAAGCCTCTGGAATTGGAGGTGCAGTCGATTCAACTCGGGTGGATACTACACCCTTGGACAACCACAGAATAGATCAGAAAAAATTGATCAGATATGGACTAGTATGGCTGACGTAACATCAGAAGGAGTCTGAATGGAAGAAACTTTGGCCTGAAAATAATTATTTGAAGGTTGACTTTTTTTGTATTAAAAACACTTCTTTTATTGGTCGGATAAAATATGCACATTTTTTGAGATAGGAATTTTGGGTTTTCATGAGCTGTATGCCAAAATCATCAGTATCAAAACAATAAAAGACCTGAAATATTTCAGTTGGTGTGCAATGAATCTAAAATATATGAAAGTTTAATTTTATCATTACATTATTGAAAATAATGAACTTTATCACAATATTTTAATTTTTTATGAAGGACCTGTATATAAAATAATAAAAAAAAACATTTTGAGGACCCTTTGGCCAGAAATATGTTCAATAGATCAGATATGGACTACTGTATGGCTGATGTAACTACAGAAAAAGTCAATCAGTATGTATAGAAAGTTCAAGATCAAGTACTTTTTGGCCAGAAATATATTCTGTAGGTGAAATTTGACTACTGTCTGGCTGATTTAACATCAAAAAGAGTCTTTGAGAATATATAGTAATTTGACAAAACATATAGTAAAATCAGAAGGAGTCCATGGGTTTATATTTATATATTTTACAAAAACAGAAGACCCTTTGGAAAGAAATATGTTCATTAGGTCAAATATGGAATACTGTGTAGCGTTCGTCACATCAGAAGGATAGTAAAAAAAAAAAACATTTGAGGACCCTTTGGCTAGATTTATGTACAATAGATCAGATATGGACTAGTATGGCTGCCGTAACATAAGGATACTACGAGTTTATATATAACATAAAAAAAACATTTTGAGGACCCTTTGGCCAGAGATATGTTCAATAGATCAGATATGGAATACTATATGGCTGAGGTAACATCAGAAAGAGTCTTTGAGAACATACAGAAAGTTGCCTTTTGGGGACCATTTGGCTAGAAATATTTTCTATGGGCCGAACACAGGCTGGCTGACGTAACATCAGGGGTTAATTAGAATGTGTAGAAAGTTCAATATCGAGTACACTCTGGACAGAAATATGTTAATGAGGTCAAATATGGACTACTGTATGGCTGACCTCACATCATAAGGAGTCCATGAGTTTATATATAAAAAATTTTTTGAGGATCCTTTGGACAGAAAAATGTTCATTAGGTCAAATATGCACTACTGTATGGCTTACATCACAACAGAAGGAGACTCTGAGTATATATAGTAAAAAAAAAAAACATTTGAGGACCCTTTGGCTAGATATATGTACAATAGATCAGATAGTGACTACTTTACGGCTGACGTAACATAAGGATTCTATGAGTTTGTATATAACATAAAAAAAAAACATTTTGAGGACCCTTTGACCAGAGATATGTTCAATAGATCAGATATGGACTCCTGTATGGCTGATGTAACTTCAGAAAAAGTTAATCAGTATGTGTAGAAAGTTCAAGATTGTGGACTCTTTTGCAAGAAATATGTTCAATAGGTTAAATATGGATTATTATATTGCTGAGGTAACATAAAAAAATGAGTTTTTATGTATAGAAAGTTCAAGATCAAGTACTTTTTGCCCAGAAATATATTCTGTAGGTCAAATTTGACTACTGTCTGGCTGATTTAACATCAGAAAGAGTCTTTGAGAATATATAGTAATTTGACAAAACATATAATAACATCAGGAGTCCATGAGTTGATATTTATATATTAAAAAAAAAAACTAAAGACCCTTTGGAAAGAAATATGTTCATTAGGTCAAATATGGAATACTGTGTAGCTTTCGTCACATCAGAAGGATAGCAAAAAAACAAATATTTGAGGACCCATTGGCTAGATTTATGTACAATAGATCAGATATGGACTAGTATGGCTGCCGTAACATAAGGATACTACGAGTTTATATATAACGTAAAAAAAAACATTTTGAGGACCCTTTGGCCAGAGATATGTTCAATAGATCAGATATGGACTACTGTATAGCTGAGGTAACATCAGAAAGAGTCTTTGAGAACATACAGAAAGTTGCCTTTTGGGGACAATTTGGCTAGAAATATTTTCTTTAGGCCAAATATAGGCTGGCCGACGTAACATCAGAAGGAGTCCATGAGTTTATATATATAAAATGGAAGAAACTTTGGCCAGAAATATGTTTGTGAGGTCAAATATGGACTTTTGTATGTCTTACGTCACATCAGAAGGAGTCCATGAGTTTGTATTTATAAAAAAAATTGAGGATCCTTTGGACAGAAAAATGTTCATGAGGTCAAATATGCACTACTGTATGGCTTACATCACATCAGAAGGAGTCTCTGAGTTTATATAGTAAAAAATCCAAACATTTGAGGACCCTTTGGGTAGATATATGTACAATAGATCAGATAGTGACTACTGTATGGCTGACGTAACAAGGATTCTATGAGTTTATACAGGTCCTTCTAAAAAAATTAGCATATTGTGATAAAGTTCATTATTTTACATAACATAATGATAAAAATTAAACTTTCATATATTTTAGATTCATTGCACACCAACTGAAATATTTCAGGTCTTTTATTGTTTTAATACTGATGATTTTGGCATACAGCTCATGAAACAAGGACAATATATTCCATAGGCAGGACAAGACCTGGAAGGACTGATCACCCGTCTCCCTGACTTGAATGAAGGGGCAGGAAAATGGATCAAATTACTGGAAGAAGAAACAATGGGGAAGATCCTGGCCAATGGGGACATCAGAGCCTTGCCGGCGAAGTGTGTGGGGATTACCAAGAAGAATGAAATCCTGAAAGCCTCTGGAATTGGAGGTGCAGTCGATTCAACTCGGGTGGATACTAGAATCTAGAATAGATCAGAAAAAAATAGATCAGATATGGACTAGTATGGCTGACGTAACATCAGAAGGAGTCTGAATGGAAGAAACTTTGGCCTGAAAATAATTATTTGAAGGTTGACTTTTTTTTGTATTAAAAACACTTCTTTTATTGGTCGGATAAAATATGCACATTTTTTGAGATAGGAATTTTGGGTTTTCATGAGCTGTATGCCAAAATCATCAGTATCAAAACAATAAAAGACCTGAAATATTTCAGTTGGTGTGCAATGAATCTAAAATATATGAAAGTTTAATTTTTATCATTACATTATTGAAAATAATGAACTTCATCACAATATTTTAATTTTTTATGAAGGACCTGTATATATATATAAAAAATATATATATTTTGAGGACCCTTTGGCCAGAGATAGGTTCAATAGATCAGATATGGACTACTGTATGGCTGATGTAACTTCAGAAAAAGTCCATCAGTATGTATAGAAAGTTCAAGATCAAGTACTTTTTGGCCAGAAATATATTCTGTAGGTCAAATTTGACTACTGTAAATCAGAAGGAGTCCATGGGTTTATTTTTATATATTTTAAAAAAACTGAAGACCCTTTGGAAAGAAATATGTTCATTAGGTCAAATATGGAATACGTCTCGGGTTATGACTATAGCCCTTGTTCCCTGAGAAGGGAACGAGACACTGCGTCGTCAGAAACGACTCTTTGGGGACGCTCCCTTAGCGTGCGCCTCTGAAGTATGAATGAAACTATTCCAATCTTGATTGGTGTTGCGTCCTGACGTAACATGTGACGGCATAACCGGAAGTATAAAAGTGACGCCGGCACACACACACATTAGCCTAGCGATGAAGCAAGACGCTCACAGGCCTCGAGGGGCGTGGCAGGACGACGCAGTGTCTCGTTCCCTTCTCAGGGAACAAGGGTTCCCTTTCGTTTTCACTCCGAGTTACGTCGGATGACGACGAATGGGGTTTCGCTTAGAAAGCCTATCAGCTTCGAGTATTACAAAACGAGCCAATGGCAAAGAAATGCCATGGATCTGCGGAATTTGCATGACGTAACTCCGCCCCACCTCGTGGGTATAAAAGGAGGACGCTGGCAACATGCAGTTATGTTTTTCGCTTCGGAGCCAAGAGCATCTCTTCACTCCACAAGCCATCCCTGAGAATTGTCAGCTTTTACAAACGAGTTACTCTGGTGTTGGTGTTTGTGGGCGATTCCAGCGAGCGCGCGCTTACTGTTGATCTGTGCAGTGATTTTGCCAGAGAGTGCGTGTCTCCCCGGCCGCCTCGACATCAGAGTGTTTCTCTCTCACAAAAAGAGCTTGCACGCGGCACGTCTTTTTAAAGATGCCTCGCCCGTACACTTCTGGTTGCGGCAGATATGTGTCTGACTCTGATGGGCACGAGCGCTGCCTAGTGTGTTTGGGCATGGATCACGCTAGAGCAGCGCTCGTGGATGAGTCATGTTCTCTCTGTGGGAACATGACCATCGCGTCACTAAGGTCGAGACTCAGTGAACTCGCAAGAGTGAGAGTCCCCTCATCCACACCCCGATCTAATGCTCCCCCGAGGAGTGCTACTTCGGCTGGTGGCCAGGGTGACCTGAGGGTAACGGTTTGGAACCAGGCGGCGACTATGTGTCCGCGACCCCAGCCCCCCTCTTCAGTGACGGTGCCCGCTAGTGAGCCTCCGATTCCCGCGGGTCTACCTTCGGGTGCCCCGCGGGTTTCGGTTGAAGCTACAGAGGAAGATGCCATGTCTGTAGCAGCATCACAAGGTGGGCTTGATTCTTCCGGAAGTGAAGATTCAGCGCAGCTGCCACCTTCCGGTGTGCATACGGCTGTGCCTGAATCGGATCCGGAAATGACGGCCATGCTTTCCCGGGCAGCCGCGAGCATTGGTTTAGAGTGGAGGCCTCCACCCTGTCCCGAGCGCTCGCGGCTGGACGATTTGTTTTTGGGTAAGGCTGCCGACCCCCGTGGTCCACGGCAAACCCCAATACCATTCTTCCCGGATGTGCATGATGAGATCTCGAAGTCCTGGAAGACCCCCCTGTCTTCCCGGGACCACTCGCTGATCCCATCCGCCTTTCCTCCACTCGATGAGGCGGCCGCCCGTGGGTACACTGGGCTTCCCCCGGTTGAACGCTCTGTTGCGATGAAACTGTGTCCTCAGAGTGCTTCTTCTCGGGGCGAGCCTAAGCATCCATCCAAGGCCTATAGATTTTCGTCGTCTATGGCGGCGAAGTCTTACAGAGCGGCGGGACAGGCGGCTACCTCTCTGCATGCTATGGCCACTCTGCAGGTCTACCAGGCCCAGATGCTCAGAAACATGCACGAGGGCAGGACAGACCCAGGGCTCTTCAATGAGCTGCGTGCCGCAACCGACCTCGCTCTCCGGGCGACGAAGGTAGCCGCGCGCTCCCTGGGTTTGGTGATGTCCACCGCGGTGGTCCAGGAGAGACACCTGTGGCTGAACCTGGCTGACATGCGGGATTCCGAGCGGACTCGTCTGCTCGATGCGCCCCTGTCCCAGGCCGGCCTCTTCGGCGGCGCAGTTGAGGACTTTGCCCAACAGTTCTCAACTGCACAGAAACAGACTGAGGCCATCAAACATATTCTGCCCCGCCGACCCGCTGCTGCCTCGTCGTCGGTCGGGCAGACGCCTCAGCCTGTTTCCCGCCGAGGGCGCCCTCCTAAAGCTCCCGCCCTGCCTTCACCCAGGCCGACGCGCGGAGGAAGCCGCAGGAAGGCGCCCCAGCCCTCTCCAGCCCCGCCCCCCGCCAAGCGCCGGGCCAAGCGGCACTCTTGAGACGGGCTGCTCAGGGATGACGTTTGTTTCGCAGGAGATGGTAGCAGGGCCACTCCTTCCCCCGGTGGAGGGCCGGGGGAGAATCTTTTGTTCTCCACTCCCCGCTGCTCACCCACGGGTGGGCAGCACCCTAATGTGGTTAAAGACAGAAACAAACCTCTCACCCCTAAGCACACAGAGTTCTCGGACGACCCAGAGCGCCGCCCACCAGCCGTGCTCTCCTCGTCCCCCTCTGTCCCAGAGTCGGTTGACACGGCGTGCCGCCCACGGGCCGTTTCGTCCCTGTCCCACTCTGTCGCCAGACCCCTGGCAGAGCAGGCCCCCGTGGAACGCTGGTCCTTCCCTGGCCTCCTCTGTCAGGGCGCGGAGCTTAACTGCGCCCCCACACCGGATCGCTATGCCGTCCACGTCCGGGTCAGTTACTCCGCTTCGCTGCCCCTCCGGGGGGACGCCGGTTGTCCGCATGACCCCGCTGGTACAGTTCCTAGAAGCCTGGCTAGAGCTTCCCCAACTGTCACGCTGGGTCGCCCGCACCGTCCGGTTCGGCTATGCGATTCAGTTCGCACGGTCTCCTCCCCGATACAGGGGAGTCCGCTCCACTTTGGTCGGTGGCAACGCCCCGATCATGCGAGCAGAGATTGCCACTCTGCTGGCGAAGGGTGCAATCGAGACTGTCCCTCCAGCCGAGATGAGGTCCGGCTTCTACAGCCCTTACTTCATTGTCCCCAAGAAAACCGGTGGGTTACGACCAATCCTGGACCTGCGAGTATTGAATCGCTCCCTTTACAGGATGCCGTTCAAAATGCTCACCGCCAAACGCATTTTCGAGTGTGTGCGGCCCCAGGATTGGTTTGCAGTGATCGACCTGAAGGACGCCTACTTTCATGTCTCCATTCTCCCTCGTCACAGACCGTTCCTCCGGTTTGCTTTCGAGGGACAGGCATATCAGTACGCGGTTCTCCCGTTCGGGCTAGCCCTGTCCCCTCGCGTCTTCACGAAGGTCGTCGAGGCAGCCCTTGTTCCCCTTCGGGTTCACGGGGTTCTCATCCTGAACTATCTCGACGACTGGCTGATTATAGCTCACTCTCGAGACCAGGTTTGCGAACACAGGGACCTTGTGCTCCGGCACTTAGCCCGTCTGGGCCTTCGGGTCAACTGGGAGAAGAGCAAACTTTGCCCCGTGCAGAGGATCTCTTTTCTCGGTATGGACATCGAATCGGTCGCCATGTCCGCGCAGCTTACGAGCGAGCGCGCGCAGTCACTGCTGACTTGTCTGAGACAAATACAGGGCAAGAAAGCGGTTCCACTGAAACATTTTCAGAGGCTCCTGGGGCATATGGCATCTGCAGCCGCGGTCACGCCGCTCGGATTGCTTCATATGAGACCGCTTCAGCTTTGGCTTCGCGACCGAGTCCCGAGGTGGGCATGGCAACAAGGCAAGCTCCGAGTTCCAGTGACTTCGAGCTGCCGTCAGACCTTCACCCCGTGGTTGAACCTCAGTTTTCTCAGGGCTGGTGTCCCCCTGGAACGAGCGTCGAGGCATGTTGTTGTCTCAACAGATGCCTCCACCACGGGCTGGGGCGTCATGTGCAATGGTCATGCTGCCGCGGGCTCCTGGACAGGACCCCAGCGCCTATGGCATGTGAATTGCCTCGAGTTGCTGGCAGTACGCCTTGCTCTGCACCGCTTCCGAGCGCTGCTCATGGGTCAACACGTACTAGTCCGATCAGACAATACCGCCACAGTAGCGTACATCAACCATCAAGGTGGTCTACGCTCCCGCCGTATGTCGCAACTCGCTCGCCACCTCCTCCTATGGAGTCAGAAGCATCTGAGGTCCCTTCGTGCTATTTACATTCCCGGAGCCCTGAACCGTGCTGCCGACGAGCTGTCACGGCTTCAGCCCCTCCCTGGAGAATGGCGACTCCATCCCCAGTCGGTCCAGCTGATTTGGGACCAGTTTGGCGACGCACAGATAGATCTGTTTGCCTCCCGCGACTCATCCCATTGCGCCCAGTTTTATTCTCTGACCGAGGGCACGCTCGGCACGGATGCACTGGCGCACAGCTGGCCGCGGGGCCGCAAGTATGCATTTCCCCCAGTGAGCCTTCTTGCGCAGCTCCTGCGCAAGGTCAGGGAGGACGAGGAGCAAGTCCTTCTGGTTGCGCCGTACTGGCCCACCCGGACTTGGTTCTCCGAACTAGTGCTCCTCGCGACAGCACCTCCTTGGCCAATTCCTCTGAGGAAGGACCTCCTTTCTCAGGGACGGGGCACTCTATGGCACCCTCGTCCCGATCTCTGGAGCCTCCACGTGTGGCTCCTCGACGGGACGAGACAGGTTTGAGTACCCTACCACCTGCGGTGGTGGCTACCATCACTTCCGCTAGAGCGTCGTCCACGAGACATGCCTACGCGTTGAAGTGGAACTTATTCGTCAATTGGTGCTCTTCTCGCCGAGAAGATCCCCGGAGGTGTTCGATCAGTTTCGTGCTTTCCTTCCTTCAAGATGGGTTGGAGCGAAGGCTGTCTCCCTCCACCCTCAAAGTTTATGTTGCCGCTATTGCCGCTCACCACGACTTAGTGGAAGGTAAGTCCATAGGGAAGCACGACCTGATCGTCAGGTTCCTGAGGGGGGCGAGGAGACTGAATCCTCCTCGCTCTCCTCTCGTTCCCTCTTGGGACCTCTCAGTGGTCTTAAGTGCCCTGCGGAGTGCTCCCTTTGAGCCTTTGCAATCAGTGGAGCTTAAGTTCCTGTCAATGAAGACAGCGCTCCTGATTGCATTGGCTTCTCTCAAGAGGGTCGGGGACCTGCACGCATTCTCCGTTGACGAAGCGTGCCTAGAGTTCGGGCCGGCCGGTTCTCACGTGATCCTGAGACCCCGGCCTGGATATGTGCCCAAGGTTCCTACCACTCCCTTCCGGGACCAGGTGGTGAACCTGCAAGCGCTGCCCTCGGAGGAGGCAGACCCAGCCTTGGCACTGCTCTGTCCAGTACGCGCTCTCCGCGCTTATGTAGACAGGACGCAGTGTTTCAGGACCTCAGACCAGCTCTTTGTCTGTTATGGTGGGAAGCTGAAGGGAAAGGCTCTCTCAAAGCCGAGGTTGTCTCACTGGAGAGCAGCAAGGCCGACCGTGCCCCCTTGGTGTGACCGCCCACTCCACCCGGAGTGTGGCATCCTCCTGGGCGCTGGCGCATGGCGCCTCGCTAGCAGACATCTGCAGAGCTGCAGGCTGGGCGACACCTAACACATTCGCCAGATTCTACAATCTCCGAGTGGAGCCTGTGTCCTCTCGTGTTCTCGCTTCAAACAGCTAGTTCCGGACCCGCTCAGGTGTCTTCGCTTGCTCGCCATTCCACTCCGCGGACTGGATACGTGCGATATTCTGCTCAGGTGAGCTTCTCCGAAAGCCCTGAGTTCCTCCAGCACCCCTGATGCTAGCGCCAGTGTCTATTGCCTGGGCGTCGGCTAGGTGCCTCCGTGTGCGTGGTCCCTCCCATGAGCTACCCCCACACGGGTATTTCCACTGTAAGCCTCTTTGAGCATGTGTCTTTCCCTCGGCAAGCCACCTTGCCACCCCTGAGGTTGAAATATTCCACCTGCGGCTGGACACCTCAGAGTTTCCCCATATGTTACTATCAGGTCATATGTGTATTTTCAAATGCCCCCCACTGGGTTGGTGATAATTGCATATTTCCCCTTAAAAGCTTGGGATATGCTTCCCAGTGTACCTTGGTATTCCTGTGTTAAATAGGAGTCCTTCGTCCTAATATCTCGAGGGCTCAGATTTTTCGCAGGGCGCTGGAAGACAGCTGTGAAGGTGGCGTGATTTGACTGGTAACCCCATTCGTCGTCATCCGACGTAACTCGGAGTGACAACGAAAGGGAACGTCTCGGTTACGTATGTAACCCTCGTTCCCTGAGTAGGGAACGGAGACGTTACGTCTTCCTGCCACTTCCGCTGTTTCGCGGGGATCGCCCGAGTTCAGTCTTGGCTCCTCAGCGAGAAAACATAACTGCATGTTGCCAGCGTCCTCCTTTTATACCCACGAGGTGGGGCGGAGTTACGTCATGCAAATTCCGCAGACCCATGGCATTTCTTTGCCATTGGCTCGTTTTGTAATACTCGAAGCTGATAGGCTTTCTAAGCGAAACCCCATTCGTCGTCATCCGACGTAACGTCTCCGTTCCCTACTCAGGGAACGAGGGTTACATACGTAACCGAGACGTTATAGTCATAACCCGAGACGTTCCCTTTCGAGGGAACTCGAACTGCGTCGTCAGAAACGACTCTTTGGGGAACGAATGCCCACTAGGCCACACACCGAATAGGCCTGTCCCGGAGTGAAACTGATTCAGGCACTCAACTAGGACGAGAGCACGTGTGCGCCAGGTGTACTAGGGAGGTGTAAACTGTAAAACCTAATAAAAGTGTGCGGGGTATCCCAGCCGGCTGCCCCACAGATCTCCTGGAGGGACACTCCCGAAAGGAGGGCCCTAGAGGAAGCCATGCCTCTAGTCGAATGAGCCCTAACAGCTTAAGGTGAAGGCAAGTTGCGCACCTTGTAAGCCGAGGTAATAGCCTGAACAATCCAATTACTAATAGTTTGCTTGGATGCCGGGAGCCCCTTCTTAGGTGACCCAAAACACACTAATAATTGGTCCGACCTCCTCCAAGAAGAGGACCTCTCGAGGTACACGCTCAAAGCTGTGACGGGGCAGAGCAAAAGAAGCTTCTCTTCTTCTGCCGACACATGAGGTGGAGGATGGAACGCCTGAAGGACCGTGGACCGAGCCGTATTCGTAGGAACCTTAGGCACGTAGCCTGGACTCGGGTGCAAAAATGCTTTAACTCTGCCTGGGGCAAACTCCAAGCAAGCTGGTGTTACTGCCAGGGCTTGGAGATCTCCCACCCTCTTAAGAGAGGTAATAGCTAAGAGAAATACCATTTTTAGCGTAAGATCCCTAGGCGAAGCCGACTGCAGAGGATCGAAGGGGGCCAGGGATAACCCTTCAAGAACCACTGCCAGGTCCCAGGCAGGAACCCTGGACCTGGTTGTCGGTATCATCCTCCAAGTACCACGGAGAAAACGTTTGACCAACTGGTGCCTCCCCAGGGGCCCATCACTTAACGGTGCGTGGAAAGCCGCAATAGCAGCCACGTACACTTTAAGCGTGGAAGGGGAGAGACCCGCAGAGAAACGATCTTGGAGAAACCCCAGAACTGAAGCCACCGGGCAGTTTACTGGATCTAACTCCTGCTCTCTACACCAAGTGACAAACACATTCCACTTGAGGCCATATAATCTCCTAGTAGACGGAGCCCTAGAGCTAAGTATGGTTTCAACCACCCCCGCTGATAGACCAGAATTTAGGTACTGAACCCCCTCAGAGGCCAGACCCACAATTTCCACGGCTCCGGGTGAGGGTGGAAGATTGTGCCCTCCGCCTGAGACAACAGATCCCTCCTCAGAGGAATCTGCGATGGCGGAGCTATCAGGAGTGATATCACGTCTGAAAACCACACTCGGGTCGGCCACATTGGGGCAACCAGAAGTAGACTGATGCCCTCTTGACGGACCCTCTCCCGGACTCTCGGAAGCAGAGCGATCGGGGGAAATGCGTACAGGCGAAGCCTCGGCCAGGCATGTACCATGGCATCCAACCCCAGTGGGGCTGGATGTGAAAGGGAGAACCAAAGTGGGCAGTGGGACATCTCTCGAGACGCAAATAGATCCACTTCCATTGGTCCAAACCTCTCCCATATCAACTTCACCATATCTGGATGAAGTCTCCATTCCCCGAGCCTCAGCCCCTGCCTCGACAGGATGTCTGCTCCCTGATTCTGAACCCCCGGAATATACATTGCTCTGATAGACAGTATTTTCCCCTGAGACCAAAGAAATAATCTGATGCGCCAATCTGCACAGAGGGCGCGATCTGAGTCCCCCTTGACGGTTCAGATAAGCTACAACTGATATATTGTCTGATCGTACTAAGACATGGTAGCCCTTGATGTCTGGAAGGAAGCTCCTCAAAGCCCCGAACACAGCCATCATCTCTAGACAGTTTATGTGCCAAGAATGATGATGGTCCTGCCACAGACCCCTGGCAAAGCGGCCGTCCATGACCGCGCCCCAGCCAGTGAGGGAGGCATCTGTCGAAACGGCTTTCCGGCGACATGACGCTCCCATCGCTGGCCCTTGGGACAGGAACCAAGGTTTCTTCCATATTTGTAGATAACGAAGGCATCTGCGCGTTACTCTGATCATACGAAACGGATTCCCCTTGGGAGAAAACCCCTTGGCTTTTAGCCACCACTGAAGGGGCCTCATATGTAGAAGCCCCAAAGGTATAATGTTGGATGCCGCTGCCATGAGGCCCAGCATTCTTTGAAACTGCTTCACAGTGATGGCCTGACCTAGCTTTACTCCTGAAACCATATTTAGGATGGATTGAACACTTGCGGGAGACATGTGTGCCCGCATCGTAACCGAATTCCATACCACACCTAGAAACGTTGTTTTCTGAGTTGGTTCCAACACACTCTTTTTCGTGTTGAGTCTCAAACTGAACTTCTGAATGTGGCCAAGGACGACATCTCGATGCTGAACTGCCACTTCTCGAGACTGAGCCAATATCAGCCAGTCGTCGATATAATTCAGTATACGGATACCCCGGAGTCTGAGAGGAGCCAGAGCTGCATCCATACACTTCGTGAACGTGCGGGGAGAGAGTGCTAGGCCGAACGGAAGAACCCGATATTGATATGCTTCGCCCCCGAAAGCAAACCTTAGGTACTTCCTGTGACATGGAATGATGGAGACATGAAAATAGGCGTCTTTTAGGTCTATTGTGACAAACCAGTCCTCGGACCTGATTTGGTTCACAATGATGGGGATCGTCAGCATCTTGAACCTGAACCTCCTCAGAGACTGATTCAAGTGCCTCAAGTCCAAAATCGGCCTGAGCCCGCCATCCTTCTTTGGAACTATAAAGTATCGGCTGTAAAACCCTGACTCCCTGTCTGGTAGGGGAACACATTCTACGGCCCCTTTGACCAGTAGAGCCTGTACTTCTTGTTCCATAACCCGAGCCTGTTCTGGAACCACTGTAGTCGGTACCACCCCTGCAAACCTGGGAGGTTGGTGACCGAACTGCAGTCTGTACCCTTTTTCTATTATATTCAGGACCCATATAGAAATATTTTGGAAGAAGGCGCCACCACTCCAAAAAATTTACTAAGTTTCTCGAGCATTGTTCTCGACCTCATGAAGCAGTGAACTGGCAGGAAGCGTACGAGAACGATTTTTCGACCATAGGTGGTGCTCTTTTGTAAGCTCTTGGGGCGAGCGCCACGCTGTGCGTTCGCTGGAAAATGATGCGACCCGAAGCGTCAATGACGGCGGGACCATATCTTTCTCCAAAGGGCTCCGCTGGGGAAAACAACCTCGGTTGCCTCACGGCGGGGGGGACAGCCCTTAGAGGTCCTATTACTCTGGCTAGGACCTCTTTCCTGCGGCCCTCTTAGCCTGAATGACGGCCCTCAAGTCGCCCTTCTGGCCAGAGGATTTAGAATGAGAGCGCTTCCTCTGTTGCCAAGTTCCCGTAGGAGGGGCTCGAGAGGAAACACTCTCCTTTTGCTCCAAGCGATGAGAGGAGCTGGCTGACGGCTGAGGCTGGCCACTTGGACCAGCCCTCCCAGATCTAGAACGGCGGGGGAGGTACTGCTGAAAGGCTGCCGACTGTTTTTTCGCCTCCTGAAACCTGTCGACGACAGTAGATACTGCGTCACCGAACAGGCCAGAAGGCGAAATCGGAGCATCTAATAAAAAGGAACGATCTTTATCTTTCATGCCCGACAAATTTAACCACAGATGCCTGTCCGTGGCCACCAAAGCTGACATGGAGCGGCCAATAGCACGGGCCGTCTCCCTAGTGGCACGGAGAGATAAATCTGCGGCTCTTCTTAGCTCAGCAATATCAGCAGGTGTTGGTCCCTCCCCCTCATCTAGATCTTTGAGAATATCGGCTTGGTACGCCTGCAAAATAGCCATAGAGTGCAGGGACGCACCAGCTCGACCAGCCGCCATATATGCCCTGCCCACCACTGCAGAGGTGTCCCTACACGGTTTGCTGGGCAGCCCAGGGGCTTTAAGCGAGGATGCTGCTTCAGGAGAAAGATAACTCGCTAGAGCTTCCTCCACACGCGGCATCCTGCCATACCCCGCCTCTCTTGCACCCACAACATTGCTATAATCACACAATGTATTATGTGAGATGCGAGACGAGTGGGGCTTTTCCAAGGATCTAATTATCTCTTTATGGAGATCTGGGGAAAAAGGCAAGCCCCGGCGCTGAGGTTGTAATCGGTGCTGCAGGAACCTCTCGTCTAATTTACTCTGACGAGATTCCTCCTGCTCATCTTGTGGCCAGCTAATTTTGAGTCTGGCCACAGCACGCGTTACAACCTCCACCATTTCCTCAAAAGCGAAACATGAGCTGGCGAGGGTGACTCATGTTCCGCGCTCCCGGTGCTGAGCACATCCACTTCCTCGGAAGCAGACAGCTCAAGCACCGGGCACTCGTCATGGGCAGAAGAAGCCGCAGCGCGGGCTTCTGCACCATGCGCGAGCGTTATAGAATTCGCAGAAGACGAACGAGAAAGTGCCTCGGCAGTCTCGTTCTCATCTGCTAGATCCTTCTGCGATCCCCACGATTTAAGCCTCCACGCCGCCTCAATGGACACGGGACCTGAACCGCAAGGATCGCGAGCTTGGCCATCTTTAGAAAAAATAGCCAAGCGGGAGCGCAGCACTCTTAATGGAAGTGCTTCACAGTGCTCACAGGCGGCTCCCTCGAGAGCTGCCTGTGCGTGCTGCACTCCCAAACAATTTACACATAACACATGCGTGTCCCCACCCGTAATAAATCTAGGACAGGGGTGCACACATCTCGTAAATTGTTCACTCGCCATACTTTCAAGGACAGACAACAATAAATAGGACAAACAGTTTCAACATAGAGCGCTTGCTGAAGAGCGATAGCTAATGTGTGTGTGTGTCGGCGTCACTTTTATACTTCCGGTTATGCCGTCACATGTTACTTCAGGACGCAACACCAATCAGGATTGGAATAGTTTCATTCATACTTCAGAGGCGCACGCTAAGGGAGCGTCCCCAAAGAGTCGTTTCTGACGACGCAGTTCGAGTTCCCTCGAAAGGGAACTGTGTAGCGTTCGTCACATCAGAAGGATAGTAAAAAAAAAACATTTGAGGACCCTTTGGCTAGATTTATGTACAAAAGATCAGATATTGACTACTGTAAGGATGACGTAAAATAAGGACACTACAAGTTTATATATAACATAAAAAAAACATTTTGAGGACCCTTTGGCCAGAGATATGTTCAATACATCAGATATGGACTACTGTATGGCTGAGGTAACATCAGAGAGAGTCTTAGAGAACATACAGAAAGTTGCCTTTTGGGGACCATTTGGCTAGAAATATTTTCTATGGGCCAAATACAGGCTGGCTGACGTAACATCAGGAGTTAATTAGAATGTGTAGAAAGTTCAATATCGAGTACACTCTGGACAGAAATATGTTAATGAGGTCAAATATGGACTACTGTATGGCTGACGTCACATCTTAAGGAGTCCATGAGTTTATATATATATATATATATATATATATATAAAAAATTTGAGGATCCTTTGGACAGAAAAATGTTCATTAGTTCAAATATGCACTACTGCATGGCTTACATCACATCAGAAGGAGTCTCTGAGTTTATATAGTAAAAAAAAAAACATTTGAGGACCCTTTGGCTAGAAATATGTACAATAGATCAGATAGTGATTACTTTACGGCTGACGTAACATAAGGATTCTATGAGTTTACATATAACATAAAAAAACATTTTGAGGACCCTTTGGCCAGAGATATGTTCAATAGATCAGATATGGATTACTGTATGGCTGAGGTAACATCAGAAAGAGTCTTTGAGAACAGACAGAAAGTTGCCTTTTGGGGACTATTTGGCTAGAAATATATTCTATGGGCCAAAGACAGGCTGGCTGATGTAACTTCAGAAGGAGTTAATTAGAAAGTGTAGAAAGTTCAATATGGAGTACGCTCTGGACAGAAATATGTTAATGAGGTCAAATATGGACTACTGTATGGCTGACGTCACAACAGAAGGACTCCATGAGTTTATATATATAAAAAAAAAAATTGAGGATCCTTTGGACAGAAAAATGTTCATTAGTTCAAATATGCACTACTGCATGGCTTACATCACATCAGAAGGAGCCTCTGAGTTTATATAGTAAAAAAAAACATTTGAGGACCCTTTGGCTAGAAATATGTACAATAGATCAGATAGTGACTACTTTACGGCTGACGTAACATAAGGATTCTATGAGTTTATATATAACACAAAAAAATATTTTGAGGACCCTTTGGACAAAGATACGTTCAATAGATCATATATGGATTACTGTATGGCTGAGGTAACATCGGAAGAGTCTTTGAGAACATACAGAAAGTTGCCTTTTGGGGACTATTTGGCTAGAAATATATTCTATGGGCCAAATACAGGCTGGCTGATGTAACTTCAGAAGGAGTTAATTAGAAGTGTAGAGAGTTCAATATCGAGTACGCTCTGGACAGAAATATGTTAATGAGGTCAAATATGGACTACTGTATGGCTGACGTCACAAAAGAAGGAGTCCATGAGTTTATATATAAAAAAATTTTTTGAGGATCCTTTGGACAGAAAAATGTTCATTAGGTCAAATATGCACTACTGTATGGATTACATCACATCAGAAGGAGACTCTGAGTTTATAAAGTAAAAAAAAACATTTGAGGACCCTTTGGCTAGATATGTGTACAATAGATCAGATAGTGACTAACTGTATGGCTGACGTAACATAAGGATTCTATGAGTTTGTATATAACATAAAAAAAAACATTTTGAGGACCCTTTAGCCAGAGATATGTTCAATAGATCAGATATTGATTACTGTATGGCTGAGGTAACATCAGAAAGAGTCTTTGAGAACATACAGAAAGTTGCCTTTTGGGGACTATTTGGGTAGAAATATATTCTATGGGCCAAATACAGGCTGGCTGATGTAACTTCAGAAGGAGTTAATTAGAAAGTGTAGAAAGTTCAATATGGAGTACGCTCTGGACAGAAATATGTTAATGAGGTCAAATATGGACTACTGTCTGGCTGACGTCACAACAGAAGGAGTCCATGAGTTTATATATAGAAAAAATTTTGAGGATCCTTTGGACAGAAAAATGTTCATTAGGTCAAATATGCACTACTGTATGGCTTACATCACATCAGAAGGAGACTCTGAGTTTATATAGTAAAAAAAAAAAACATTTGATGACCCTTTGGCTAGATATATGTACAATAGATCAGATAGTGACAACTTTACGGCTGACGTAACATAAGGATTCTATGAGTTTGTGTATAACATTAAAAAAAAACATTTTGAGGACCCTTTGACCAGAGATATGTTCAATAGATCAGATGTGGACTCTTGTATGGCTGATGTAACTTCAGAAAAAGTCAATCAGTATGTGTAGAAAGTTCAAGATTGTGGACTCTTTTGCAAGAAATATGTTCAATAGGTTAAATAAGGATTATTATATGGCTGAGGTAACATAAAAAAATGAGTTTTTATGTATAGAAAGTTCAAGATCAAGTACTTTTCGGCCAGAAATATATTCTGTAGGTCAAATTTGACTACCGTCTGGCTGATTTAACATCAGAAAGAGTCTTTGAGAATATATAATAATTTGACAAAACATATAATAACATCAGAAGGAGTCCATGAGTTTATATATGTATATTAAAAAAATAAATAAAGACCCTTTGGAAAGAAATATGTTCATTAGGTAAAATATGGAATACTGTGTAGCTTTCGTCACATCAGAAGGATAGTAAAAAAAAAAACATTTGAGGACCCTTTGGCTAGATTTATGTAAAATAGATCAGATATGGACTAGTATGGCTGCCGTAACATAAGGATACTACGAGTTTATATATAACAAAAAAAAACATTTTGAGGACCCTTTGGCCCGAGATATGTTCAATAGATCAGATATGGACTACTGTATGGCTGAGGTAACATCAGAAAGAGTCTTTGAGAACATACAGAAGTCCATATCTGATCTATTGAACATATCTCTGGCCAAAGGGTCCTCAAAATATTTTTTTTATCTTATATATAAACTCGTCGTATCCTTATGTTACGGCAGCCATACTAGTCCATATCTGATCTATTGTACATAAATCTAGCCAAAGGGTCCTCAAATGACCCTTTTACAAATGACATTGACAAATGACAAATGACATTTTGAGGACCCTTTGGCCAGAGATATGTTCAATAGATCAGATATGGACTCCTGTATGGCTGAGGTAACATCAGAAAGAGTCTTTGAGAACATACAGAAAGTTGCCTTTTGGGGACAATTTGGCTAGAAATATTTTCTATAGGCCAAATATAGGCTGGCTGACGTAACATCAGAAGGAGTCCATGAGTTTACATATATAAAATGGAAGAAACTTTGGCCAGAAATATGTTTGTGAGGTCAAATATGGACTTTTGTATGTCTTACGTCACATCAGAAGGAGTCCATGAGTTTATATATATAAAAAAAATTGAGGATCCTTTGGACAGAAAAATGTCCATGAGGTCAAATATGCACTACTGTATGGCTTACATCACATCAGAAGGAGCCTCTGAGTTTATATAGTAAAAAATCCAAACATTTGAGGACCCTTTGGCAAGATATATGTACAATAGATCAGATAGTGACTAATGTATGGCAGACGTAACAAGGATTCTATGAGTTTATACAGGTCCTTCTCAAAAAATTAGCATATTGTGATAAACTTCATTATTTTCCATAATGTAATGATAAAAATTAAACTTTCATATATTTTAGATTCATTGCACACCAACTGAAATATTTCAGGTCTTTCATTGTTTTAATACTGATGATTTTGGCATACAGCTCATGAAACAAGGACAATATATTCCGTAGGCAGGACAAGACCTGGAAGGACTGATCACCCGTCTCCCTGACTTGAATGAAGGGGCAGGAAAATGGATCAAATTACTGGAAGAAGAAACAATGGGGAAGATCCTGGCCATTGGGGACATCAAAGCCTTGCTGGCGAAGTGTGTGGGGATTACCAAGATGAATGAAATCCTGAAAGCCTCTGGAATTGGAGGTGCAGTCGATTCAACTCGGGTGGATGCTACACCCTTGGACAACCACAGAATAGATCAGAAAAAAATAGATCAGATATGGACTAGTATGGCTGACGTAACATCAGAAGGAGTCTGAATGGAAGAAACTTTGGCCTGAAAATAATTATTTGAATGTTGACTTTTTTTGTATTAAAAACACTTCTTTTATTGGTCGGATAAAATATGCAAATTTTTTGAGATAGGAATTTTGGGTTTTCATGAGCTGTATGCCAAAATCATCAGTATCAAAATAATAAAAGACCTGAAATATTTCAGTTGGTGTGCAATGAATCTAAAATATATGAAAGTTTAATTTTTATCATTACATTATTGAAAATAATGAACTTTATCAAAATATTTTAATTTTTTATGAAGGACCTGTATATAAAATAAAAAAATAAAAAAAACATTTTGAGGACCCTTTGGCCAGAGATATGTTCAATAGATCAGATATGGAATACTGTATGGCTGATGTAACTTCAGAAAAAGTCAATCAGTATGTATAGAAAGTTCAAGATCAAGTACTTTTTGGCCAGAAATATATTCTGTAGGTCAAATTTGGCTCAAAATCAAAAAGAGTCTTTGAGAATATATAGTAATTTGACAAAACATATAGTAAAATCAGGAGTCCATGGGTTTATATTTATATATTTTAAAAAAACTGAAGACCCTTTGGAAAGAAATATGTTTATTAGGTCAAATATGGAATACTGTGTAGCGTTCGTCACATCAGAAGGATAGTAAAAAAAAAAACATTTGAGGACCCTTTGGCTAGATTTATGTACAATAGATCAGATATGGACTAGTATGGCTGCCGTAACATAAGGATACTACGAGTTTATATATAACATAAAAAAAACATTTTGAGGACCCTTTGGCCAGAGATATGTTCAATAGATCATATATGGACTACTGTATGGCTGAGATAACATCAGAAAGAGTCTTTGAGAACATACAGAAAGTTGCCTTTTGGGGACAATTTGGCTAGAAATATTTTCTATAGGCCAAATATAGGCTGGCTGACGTAACATCAGAAGGAGTCCATGAGTTTATATATATAAAAGAAACTTTGGCCAGAAATATGTTTGTGAGGTCAAATATGGACTTTTGTATGTCTTACGTCACATCAGAAGGAGTCCCTGAGTTTATATATAAAAAAAGAATTGAGGATCCTTTGGACAGAAAAATGTTCATGAGGTCAAATATGCACTACTGTATGGCTTACATCACATCAGAAGGAGTCTCTGAGTTTATATAGTAAAAAATCCAAACATTTGAGGACCCTTTGGCTAGATATATGTACAATAGATCAGATATTGACTACTGTATGGCTGACGTAACAAGGTTTCTATGAGTTTATACAGGTCCTTCTCAAAAAATTAGCATATTGTGATAAAGTTCATTATTTTCCATAATGTAATGATAAAAAATTAAACTTTCATATATTTTAGATTCATTGAACACCAACTGAAATATTTCAGGTCTTTTATTGTTTTAATACTGATGATTTTGGCATACAGCTCATGAAACAAGGACAATATATTCCGTAGGCAGGACAAGACCTGGAAGGACTGATCACCCGTCTCCCTGACTTGAATGAAGGGGCAGGAAAATGGATCAAATTACTGGAAGAAGAAACAATGGGGAAGATCCTGGCCATTGGGGACATCAAAGCCTTGCTGGCGAAGTGTGTGGGGATTACCAAGATGAATGAAATCCTGAAAGCCTCTGGAATTGGAGGTGCAGTCGATTCAACTCGGGTGGATGCTACACCCTTGGACAACCACAGAATAGATCAGAAAAAAATAGATCAGATATGGACTAGTATGGCTGACGTAACATCAGAAGGAGTCTGAATGGAAGAAACTTTGGCCTGAAAATAATTATTTGAAGGTTGACTTTTTTTATATTAAAAACACTTCTTTTATTGGTCGGATAAAATATGCAAATTTTTTGAGATAGGAATTTTGGGTTTTCATGAGCTGTATGCCAAAATCATCAGTATCAAAACAACAAAAGACCTGAAATATTTCAGTTGGTGTGCAATGAATCTAAAATATATGAAAGTTTAATTTTTATCATTACATTATTGAAAATAATGAACTTTATCACAATATTTTAATTTTTTATGAAGGACCTGTATATAAAATAATTTAAAAAAAAACATTTTGAGGACCCTTTGGCTAGAGATGTGTTCAATAGATCACATATGGACTACTTTAGGCTGATGAACTTCAGAAAAAGTCAATCAGTATGTATAGAAAGTTCAAGATCAAGTAATTTTTGGCCAGAAATATATTCTGTAGGTCAAATTTGACTACTGTCTGGCTGATTTAACATCAAAAAGAGTCTTTGAGAATATATAGTAATTTGACAAAACATATAGTAAAATCAGGAGTCCGTGGGTTTATATATATATATTTTAAAAAAAACTGAAGACCCTTTGGAAAGAAATATGTTCATTAGGTCAAATATGGAATACTGTGTAGCGTTCGTCACATCAGAAGGATAGTAAAAAAACAAACATTTGAGGACCCTTTGGCTAGATTTATGTACAATAGATCAGATATGGACTAGTATGGCTGCCGTAACATAAGGATACTACGAGTTTATATATAACATAAAAAAAACATTTTGAGGACCCTTTGGCCAGAGATATGTTCAATAGATCAGATATGGACTACTGTATGGCTGAGGTAACATCAGAAAGAGTCTTTGAGAACATACAGAAGTCCATATCTGATCTATTGAACATATCTCTGGCCAAAGGGTCCTCAAAATGTTTTTTTTTATGTTATATATAAACTCGTAGTATCCTTATGTTACGGCAGCCATACTAGTCCATATCTGATCTATTGTACATAAATCTAGCCAAAGGGTCCTCAAATGACCCTTTGAGAAATGACAAATGACATTTTGAGGACCCTTTGGCCAGAGATATGTTCAATAGATCAGATATGGACTACTGTATGGCTGAGGTAACATCAGAAAGAGTCTTTGAGAACATACAGAAAGTTGCCTTTTGGGGACAATTTGGCTAGAAATATTTTCTATAGGCCAAATATAGGCTGGCTGACGTAACATCAGAAGGAGTCCATGAGTTTATATATATAAAATGGAAGAAACTTTGGCCAGAAATATGTTTGTGAGGTCAAATATGGACTTTTGTATGTCTTACGTCACATCAGAAGGAGTCCATGAGTTTATATATATAAAAAAAATTGAGGATCTTTTGGACAGAAAAATGTTCATGAGGTCAAATATGCACTTCTGTATGGCTTACATCACATCAGAAGGAGTCTCTGAGTTTATATAGTAAAAAATCCAAACATTTGAGGACCCTTTGGCAAGATATATGTACAATAGATCAGATAGTGACTACTGTATGGCTGACGTAACAAGGATTCTATGAGTTTATACAGGTCCTTCTCAAAAAATTAGCATATTGTGATAAAGTTCATTATTTTCCATAATGTAATGATAAAAATTAAACTTTCATATATTTTAGATTCATTGCACACCAACTGAAATATTTCAGGTCTTTCATTGTTTTAATACTGATGATTTTGGCATACAGCTCATGAAACAAGGACAATATATTCCGTAGGCAGGACAATGGAAGGACTGATCGCCTGAAGACGCCTAATTCATGTCTCCATTCTCCCCTCGTCACAGACGTTCCGTCGGTTTTGCTTTCGAGGACATGCATACAGTAACGCGGTTCTCCCTTTCGGCTAGCCCTGTCCCCTCGCGTCCTTCAGAAGGTCCGGCGTAAGGCAGCCCTTGTTCCCCCTTCGGGTTCACGGTTCGCATCCTGAACTATCTCGACTACTTGGCTGATCATAGCTCACATCACGAGACGCAGGTTTGAGAACACAGGGACCTTGTGCTCCGGCACTTACCCGTCTGGGCCTTCGGGTCAACTGGGAGAAGAGCAAACGTTGCCTCGTGGTCAGAGGATCTCTTTCCTCGGATGACACCGACGCCGGTCCGCCATGTCCGCGGCAGCTTCCTAGCCAGCGAGCGCAGTCCATCTGCTGATTGTCTAGACAATACAGGGCAAAAAGCGGTTCCAGCTGAACATTTTTCAGAGGCTCCTGGCATAATGGCATCTTCAGCCGCAGGCCGCGGTCAGCACCCGCTCGATTGCTTCATAAGAGACAGGATTCATCTTTTGGCTTCGCGACCCGAGTCCCGAGGTGGGCATGGCAACAAGCAAGCTCCGAGTTCCATTGACTTCGAGCTGCGTCCAACCTTCACCCCGTGGTTAACCTCAGTTTTCCTCAGGGCTGGTGTCCCCCTGGAACGAGACGTCGAGAGCATGTTGTAGTCTCAACAGATGCATCCAACACACGGGCTGGGGGCGCCATGTGGTGCCCCAAAATGGGTCATGCAGCTGCGGGCTCCTGGACAGACACCCAGCGCCAAATGCATGTAATTGCCTCGAGTTGCTGGCAGTACTCCTTGCTCTGGCAACCGCTTCCGAGCAGGTGCTCATGGGTCAACACGTACTAGTCCGATCTGACAATACCGCCACAAGAGCGTTTACATCAACCATCAAGGTGTCTACGCTCCCAGCCGTATGTCGCAACTCGCTCGCCACCTCCTCCTATGGAGTCAGAAAGCCACTGAGGTCCCTTCGTGCTATTTACTTCCTGTAGCCCTGAACGTGCTGCCGACGAGCTTCACGGCTTCAGCCCCCCCTGTAAATGGCGACTCCATCCCCAGTCTGATCCCAGCTGAATTTGGGAGACAGTTGGCGCGCACAGATAGATCTGTTTGCCTCCCGCGACATCCCATTGCGCCCAGTTTTAATTCCTCTGACCGAGGGCACGCTCGCAACGGATGCAACTGGCGCAACAGCTTGGCCGCGGGCCGCAAGTATGGCGATTTCCCCCAGTGGGAGCCTGTCTTGCGCACTCCTTCGCAAAGGTCAGGGAAGGACGAGGATCAAGTCCTTCTGGGGCGCCGTATCGTGGCCCTCCCCGCCCACCGGACTTGGTTCTCTCCGAACTAGTGCTCCTCACCCCGAACAGAAACCTCCTAGCCAATTTCCTCTGAGGAAGGACCTTCCTTTCTCAGGGACGGGCACTTCTATGGCACCCCTCTCCCGAACTCTGGAGCTACCACGTGTGGCCTCGACGGGACGAGACAGGTTTGAGTACCCAACCACCTGCTGTGGTGGCTACCATCACTTCCGCTAGAGGCGTCGTCACACGTGACATGCCTATGCGCTTTGAAGTGGAACTTATTCGTCCAATTGGGTGCTCTTCTCGCGAGAAGATCCCCGGAGGTGTTCGATTCAGTTTCCGTGCTTCCTTCCTCAAGATGGGTGGCGCGCAGGCCGTCCACCCTCCCCCCTCAAAGTTTATGTTGCCGCTATTGCCGCTTCACCACGACTTAGTGGAAGGAAGTCCATAGGGAAGCACGACTGATCGTCAAGGTTCCGGAGGGGGCGAAGGCACAGAATCCCTCCTCGCTCTCCTCCGTTCCCTCTTGGGACCTCTCAGTGGTCTATAAGTGCCCTGCGGATGCCTCCCTTTGATCCTTTGCAATCAGTGGAGCTTAAGTTCCTGTCATTTAAGACAGCGCTCCTGATTGCATTGCTTCTCTATCAAGAGGTTCGGGGACCTGCACGCATTCTCCGTTGACCAAAGCGTGCCTAGAGTTTCGAGCCGGCCGTTCTCACGTGATCCTGAACCCTGCCGGATAAATGTCCCAAGGTTCCTACCACTCCCTTATCCGGACCAGGTGGTGAACCTCAAGCGCTGCTCGGAGGAGGCAGACCCAGCCATGGCACTGCTCTGTCCAGTACGCGCTCACCTGCGCGTTATGTCGAAGGGACACGCAGTGTTTTCAGGACCTCAGACCACTCTTTGTCTTTATGGTGGGAAGCTGAAGGGAAAGGCTCTCTCAAAGCAGAGGTTGTCTCATGGATTGTGGCCACCATTGCTTGAGCTTTAACCAGCCGCAAGGCCGACCGTGCCCCCTTGGGGTGAACCGACCACTCACCCGGAGTGGGGTGGCACCTTCCTGGCCAGGCGCATGGCGCCTCGCTAGCAGACATCTGCAGACTGCAGGCTGGGCGAACCTAACACATTCGCCAGATTCTAACAATCTCCGAGTGGAGCCTGAGGCCTTCTCGTGTTCTACGCTTCAACAGCTAGTTTCCGGACCCTCTCAGGTGTCTTCGCATGCGCGCCATTCACTCCGCGAATGGATACGTGCGATATTCTGCTCAGTGAGCTTCTTCTCCGAAAGGCCTGAGTTCTCCAGCACCCCTGATGCTAGCGCCAGTGTCCTAATGCCTGGGCGTCGGTCTAGGTGCCTCCGTGGTTGCATGGCCCCTCCCATGGCCTACCCCCACACGGGTATTTCCACTGTTAAGCCTACTTTGAGCATGTGTCCATTCCTTTCCCTCTGCAAGCCACCGTGCCACCCCTGAGGTTTAAATATTCCACCTGCGGCGTGACACCTCAGAATTTTGCCACCATATGTTACGATCAGGTCCATATGTGTATTTTTCAAATGCCCCCCACTGGTTGGTGATATTGCATATTCCCCAATGAAAAGCTTGGTATATGCTTTCCCCAGTGTAACCTTGGTATTCCTGTTTAAATAGGATCCTCGTCCTAAATATCTCGAGGGCACAGATTTTTCGCAGGGCGCTGGAAGACCGCTGTGAAAGGTTGCGTGATTTGACGGTAACCCATTCGTCGTCATCCGACTAACTCGGAGTGACCAACGATAGGGAACGTCTCGGTTACGTATAACCCTCCGATTCCAGAGTAGGGAACGGAGACCGTTACGTCTATCCTGGCCACTTCCGCTGAGTTTCGCGGGGATCGCCCTTGGGGTTCAGTACTTGGCTCCTCAGCAGAAAACATAACTGCATTCGCTCTGTGTCGTCCGAGAACTCTGTGTGCTCAGAGACGAGAGAGTCAGTTCTTTCTGAATAAGGGTTCTTCCCAAGCCCTCCACCGGGGAAAGGAGTGGCCCTGCTACCACTCCTGGAAAGAACTGAGTCCCATCTCTGAGCAGCCCATCTCAAAAGCGCCGCTTAACCCGGTGTTTAGCGGGGGCGGGGCTGGAGAGGGCTAAGGCATCCCCCACGGTCTTCCAAAGCCAGCCCGGGTGAACGGGCGGGGTTGGAACCGTGAGAGGGCTCCTTCGGCGGTTGGCAGACTGAGGGACCTGAGCGGACGGCGGGGCCGTCGGCAGAATAACCTCAATCTGCTCCCGGGCGGTTGAGAACTATTGGGCAGAAGAACTCAACCGCACCGCCGAAGAGGCCGACCTGGGATGTGGGGGTGTCGAGCAGACGAGTCTGCCGACATCCTGCACATCAGACCGGTCAGCCCCAGAGTGGTAAACATCACCTGACTCGGAGAGCGCACGGCCACCTTCGTCGCTCGGAGAGCAAGGTCAGTGGCGACGCGCTTTTTGGTAGCTCATTAAAGAGCCTCGAGTCAGTCCCGCCCTCATGCATAACCATGAGCATCTGGGCCAGGTAGACCACAGAACGGTCATGGGATGCAGTGAGGCGGCTGCTTGTCCTGTGGCACTATAGGATTTCGCCACAGATTAGTGTAGACGAAAAGAACTACAGGCTTCGGACGGGTGCTCAGGATTGCGCCGGGAAGCACTCTGAGGACACAGTAGCATCGCAACAGAGCGTTCAACCGGGGGGACCCCAGTGTACCCATGGGCACCGGCCCCGTTGAGGAGGGAAAGGCGGATGAGACCAACGAGCGGTCCTGAGAAGACACGGGGGTCTTTCAGGACATCGAGATCTCATTATGCACGTCCGGGAAGAAAGATATTGGGGTTTGCCGTGGACGCGGGTCGGCAGCCTTACCCAAAAACCAATCGTCCCAGGAAAGCATGGCCGTCATCTCCGGATCAGACTCAGGCACAGCATAGCACACCAGAAGGTGGCAGCTGTGACGAGTCGTCACTTCCAAAAGAACCAAGCCCACCTTGTGATGCTGCCACAGACATAGCATCTTCCTCTGTAGCTTCAACCGAAACTCGCGGGCCACCCGAAGGTCGACTCGCGGGAATCGGAGGTTCACTACCGGGCACCGTCACACAGGAGGGGGGCTGGGGTCGCGGACAGATAGTCGGCACCTTGTTCCAGACCGTAACCCTCAGGTCACCCTGGCCACCAGCCGAAGTAGCACCCCTCGGGGGAGCGCTAGATCGGGGTGTGGATGAGGGGACTCTCACTCTTGCGAGTTCATTGAGTCTCGACCTAAATGACGCGATGATCATGTTCCCAGAGAGAACATGAATCACCCACGAGCGCTGTACAAGCATGATCAAAGCCCTAACACACTAGACAGCACTCGTGCCCATCAGAGTCCGATACCAATCTGCCGCCACTTTTTTTTTTTTTTAAATGCACGGGCGAGCCGTCTTTAAAAAGACGTGCCGCGTGCGAGCTCTTTTGTGAGAGGAGAAAAAAAAACTCTGCGATGTTGAAGCGAGCGGGGAGACACACTCACTGGCAGATCACTGCACAGATCAGCAGGCAATTGTGAACTCGCTGCAGATCGCCGTCACACCAACACCGGAGAGAATGGCTCGTCTGCTAGAGTGAAGTCATAAATGGCTGTTGAGTGAAGAGATACTCTTGGCTCCGAAGCGAAAACATAACTGCATGTTACCGGCGTCCTCCTTTTATACCCACGAGGTGGGGCGGAGTTTACGTCATGCAAATTCCGCAGGACCCATGGCATTTCTTTGCCATTGGCTCGTTTTTGTATACTCGAAGTCAATAGGTGTTCTAAGCGAAACCCCATTCGTCGTCATCCAACGTAACTTGGAGTGACAACGAAAGGGAACATAAGGATACTACGAGTTTGTATATAAGACAAAAAAAAACATTTTGAGGACCCTTTGGCCAGAGATATGTTCAATAGATCAGATATGGACTACTGTATGGCTGAGGTAACATCAGAAAGTGTCTTTGAGAACATACAAAAAGTTGCCTTTTGGGACAATTTGGCTAGAAATATTTTCTATGGGCCAAATATAGGCTGGGCTGACGTAACATCAGAAGGAGTCCATGAGTTTATTTATATAAAATGGAAGAAACTCTGGCCAGAATTATGTTTGTGAGGTCAAATATGGACTTTTGGTCTTACGGTCTTATATGGTCTTACGTCACATCAGAAGGAGTCCATGAGTTTATATATATAAAAAAAATTGAGGATTCTTTGGACAGAAAAATGTTCATGAGGTCAAATATGCACTACTGCATGGCTTACATCACATCAGAAGGAGTCTCTCAGTTTATATAGTAAAAAAAAAACCTTTGAGGACCCTTTGGCTAGATATATGTACAATAGATCAGATAGTGATTACTTTACGGCTGACATAACATAAGGATTCTATGAGTTTGCCTCTGGAATTGGAGGTGCAGTCTATTCAACTCGGGTGGATGCTACACCCTTGGACAACCACAGAATAAATCAGAAAAAAATAGATCAGATATGGACTAGTATGGCTGACGTAACATCAGAAGGAGTCTGAATGGAAGAAACTTTGGCCTGAAAATAATTATTTGAAGGTTGACTTTTTTTGTATTAAAAACACTTCTTTTATTGGTCGGATAAAATATGCACATTTTTTGAGATAGGAATTTTGGGTTTTCATGAGCTGTATGCCAAAATCATCAGTATCAAAACAATAAAAGACCTGAAATATTTTCAGTTGGTGTGCAATGAATCTTAAATATATGAAAGTTTAATTTTTTATCATTACATTATTGAAAATAATGAACTTTATCACAATATTTTAATTTTTTATGAAGGACCTGTATATATATATAAAAAAAATATATATTTTGAGGCCCCTTTGGCCAGAGATATGTTCAATAGATCAGATATGGACTACTGTATGGCTGATGTAACTTCAGAAAAAGTCAATCTGTATGTATAGAAAGTTCAAGATCAAGTACTTTTTGGCCAGAAATATATTCTGTAGGTCAAATTTGACTACTGTCTGGCTGATTAGCATCAAAAAGAGTCTTTGAGAATATATAGTAATTTGACCAAACATATAGTAAAATCAAGAAGGAGTCCATGGGTTTATTTTTATATATTTAAAAAAACTGAAGACCCTTTGGAAAGAAATATGTTCATTAGGTCAAATATGGAATACTGTGTAGCGTTCGTCACATCAGAAGGATAGTAAAAAAAAAAAACATTTGAGGACCCTTTGGCTAGATTTATGTACAATAGATCAGATATGACTAGTATGGCTGCCGTAACATAAGGATACTACGTGTTTATATATAACATAAAAAAAACATTTTGAGGACCCTTTGGCCAGAGATATGTTCAATAGATAAGATATGAATACTATATGGCTGAGGGTAACCATCAGAAAGAGTCTTTGAGAACATACAGAAAGTTGCCTTTTGGGGACCATTTGGCTAGAAATATTTTCTATGGGCCAAACACAGGCTGGCTGACGTAACATCAGGGGTTAATTAGAATGTGTAGAAAGTTCAATATCGAGTACACTCTGGACAGAAATATGTTAATGAGGTCAAATATGGACTACTGTATGGCTGACCTCACATCATAAGGAGTCCATGAGTTTATATATATATATATATATATATATATATATATATATATATATATATATATATATATATATTATATATATATATATATATAAAAATTTGAGGATCCTTTGGACAGAAATATGTCAATGAGGTCAAATATGGACTACTGTATGGTTGACGTCACAACAGAAGGAGTCCATGAGTTAATATATAAAAAAAATTTTGAGGATCCTTTGGACAGAAAAATGTTCATTAGGTCAAATATGCACTACTGTATGGCTTACATCACAACAGAAGGAGACTCTGAGTATATATAGTAAAAAAAAAAAAACATTTGAGGACCCTTTGGCTAGATATATGTACAATAGATCAGATAGTGACTACTTTATGGCTGACGTAACATAAGGATTCTATGAGTTTGTATATAACATAAAAAAAAAAACATTTTGAGGACCCTTTGACCAGAGATATGTTCAATAGATCAGATATGGACTCCTGTATGGCTGATGTAACTTCAGAAAAAGTTAATCAATATGTGTAGAAAGTTCAAGATTGTGGACTCTTTTGCAAGAAATATGTTCAATAGGTTAAATATGGATTATTATATTGCTGAGGTAACATAAAAAAATGAGTTTTTATGTATAGAAAGTTCAAGATCAAGTACTTTTTGGCCAGAAATATATTCTGTAGGTCAAATTTGACTACTGTCTGGCTGATTTAACATCAGAAAGAGTCTTTGAGAATATATAGTAATTTGACAAAACATATAATAACATCAGGAGTCCATGAGTTGATATTTATATATAAAAAAAAAAAACTAAAGACCCTTTGGAAAGAAATATGTTCATTAGGTCAAATATGGAATACTGTGTAGCTTTCGTCACATCAGAAGGATAGTAAAAAAACAAACATTTGAGGACCCATTGGCTAGATTTATGTACAATAGATCAGATATGGACTAGTATGGCTGCCGTAACATAAGGATACTACGAGTTTATATATAACGTAAAAAAAAACATTTTGAGGACCCTTTGGCCAGAGATATGTTCAATAGATCAGATATGGACTACTGTATAGCTGAGGTAACATCAGAAAGAGTCTTTGAGAACATACAGAAAGTTGCCTTTTGGGGACAATTTGGCTAGAAATATTTTCTTTAGGCCAAATATAGGCTGGCCGACGTAACATCAGAAGGAGTCCTTGAGTTTATATATATAAAATGGAAGAAACTTTGGCCAGAAATATGTTTGTGAGGTCAAATATGGACTTTTGTATGTCTTACGTCACATCAGAAGGAGTCCATGAGTTTGTATATATAAAAAAAATTGAGGATCCTTTGGACAGAAAAATGTTCATGAGGTCAAATATGCACTACTGTATGGCTTACATCACATCAGAAGGAGTCTCTGAGTTTATATAGTAAAAAATCCAAAAATTTGAGGACCCTTTGGGTAGATATATGTACAATAGATCAGATAGTGACTACTGTATGGCTGACGTAACAAGGATTCTATGAGTTTATACAGGTCCTTCTCAAAAAATTAGCATATTGTGATAAAGTTCATTATTTTCCATAACATAATGATAAAAATTAAACTTTCATATATTTTAGATTCATTGCACACCAACTGAAATATTTCAGGTCTTTTATTGTTTTAATACTGATGATTTTGGCATACAGCTCATGAAACAAGGACAATATATTCCATAGGCAGGACAAGACCTGGAAGGACTGATCACCCGTCTCCCTGACTTGAATGAAGGGGCAGGAAAATGGATCAAATTACTGGAAGAAGAAACAATGGGGAAGATCCTGGCCATTGGGGACATCAGAGCCTTGCCGGCGAAGTGTGTGGGGATTACCAAGAAGAATGAAATCCTGAAAGCCTCTGGAATTGGAGGTCCAGTCTATTCAACTCGGGTGGATACTAGAATCTAGAATAGATCAGAAAAAAATAGATCAGATATGGACTAGTATGGCTGACGTAACATCAGAAGGAGTCTGAATGGAAGAAACTTTGGCCTGAAAATAATTATTTGAAGGTTGACTTTTTTTTGTATTAAAAACACTTCTTTTATTGGTCGGATAAAATATGCACATTTTTTGAGATAGGAATTTTGGGTTTTTCATGAGCTGTATACCAAAATCATCAGTATCAAAACAATAAAAGACCTGAAATATTTCAGTTGGTGTGCAATGAATCTAAAATATATGAAAGTTTAATTTTTATCATTACATTATTGAAAATAATGAACTTTATCACAATATTTTAATTTTTTATGAAGGACCTGTATATATATATAAAAAATATATATATTTTGAGGACCCTTTGGCCAGAGATAGGTTCAATAGATCAGATATGGACTACTGTATGGCTGATGTAAACTTCAGAAAAAGTCCATCAGTATGTATAGAAAGTTCAACATCAAGTACTTTTTGGCCAGAAATATATTCTGTAGGTCAAATTTGACTACTGTCTGGCTGATTTAGCATCAAAAAGAGTCTTTGAGAAATTAAGTAATTTGACAAAACATATAGTAAAATCAGAAGGAGTCCATGGGTTTATTTTTATATATTTTAAAAAAACTGAAGACCCTTTGGAAAGAAATATGTTCATTAGGTCAAATATGGAATACGTCTCGGGTTATGACTATAGCCCTTGTTCCCTGAGAAGGGAACGAGACACTGCGTCGTCAGAAATGACTCTTTGGGGACGCTCCCTTAGCGTGCGCCTCTGAAGTATGAATGAAACTATTCCAATCTTGATTGGTGTTGCGTCCTGACGTAACATGTGACGGCTTAACCGGAAGTATAAAAGTGACGCCGGCACACACCACACATTAGCCTAGCGATGAAGCAAGACGCTCACAGGCCTCGAGGGGCGTGGCAGGACGACGCAGTGTCTCGTTCCCTTCTCAGGGAACAAGGGTTCCCTTTCGTTTTCACTCCGAGTTACGTCGGATGACGACGAATGGGGTTTCGCTTAGAAAGCCTATCAGCTTCGAGTATTACAAAACGAGCCAATGGCAAAGAAATGCCATGGATCTGCGGAATTTGCATGACGTAACTCCGCCCCCACCTCGTGGGTATAAAAGGAGGACGCTGGCAACATGCAGTTATGTTTTTCGCTTCGGAGCCAAGAGCATCTCTTCACTCCACAAGCCATCTCTGAGAATTGTCAGCTTTTACAAACGAGTTACTCTGGTGTTGGTGTTTGTGGGCGATTCCAGCGAGCGCGCGCTTCCTGCTGATCTGTGCAGTGATTTTGCCAGAGAGGTGCGTGTCTCCCCGGCCGCCTCGACATCAGAGTGTTTCTCTCTCACAAAAAGAGCTTGCACGCGGCACGTCTGTTTAAAGATGCCTCGCCCGTGCACTTCTGGTTGCGGCAGATATGTGTCTGACTCTGATGGGCACGAGCGCTGCCTAGTGTGTTTGGGCATGGATCACGCTAGAGCAGTGCTCGTGGATGAGTCATGTTCTCTCTGTGGGAACATGACCCATCGCGTCACTAAGGTCGAGACTCAGTGAACTCGCAAGAGTGAGAGGTCCCCTCATCCACACCACGATCTAATGCTCACCCGAGGAGTGCTACTTCGGCTGGTGGCCAGGGTGACCTGAGGGTAACGGTTTTGGAACCAGGCGCCGACTATGTGTCCCGCGACCCCAGCCCCCCTCTTCAGTGACGGTGCCCGCTAGTGAGGCCTCCGATTCCCGCGGGTCTACCTTCGGGTGCCCCGCGGGTTTCGGTTGAAGCTACAGAGGAAGATGCCATGTCTGTAGCAGCATCACAAGGTGGGCTTGATTCTTCCGGAAGTGAAGATTCAGCGCAGCTGCCACCTTCCGGTGTGCATACGGCTGTGCCTGAATCGGATCCGGAAATGACGGCCATGCTTTCCCGGGCAGCCGCGAGCATTGGTTTAGAGTGGAGGCCTCCACCCTGTCCCGAGCGCTCGCGGGCTGGACGATTGGTTTTTGGGTAAGGCTGCCGACCCCCGTGGTCCACGGCAAACCCCAATACCATTTCTTCCCGGATGTGCATGATGAGATCTCGAAGTCCTGGAAGACCCCCCTGTCTTCCCGGGACCACTCGCTGATCCCATCCGCCTTTCCTCCACTCGATGAGGCGGCCGCCCGTGGGTACACTGGGCTTCCCCCGGTTGAACGCTCTGTTGCGATGAAACTGTGGTCCTCAGAGTGCTTCTTCTCGGGGCGAGCCTAAGCATCCATCCAAGGCCTATAGATTTTCGTCGTCTATGGCGGCGAAGTCTTACAGAGCGGCGGGACAGGCGGCTACCTCTCTGCATGCTATGGGCCACTCTGCAGGTCTACCAGGCCCAGATGCTCAGAAACATGCACGAGGGCAGGACAGACCCAGGGCTCTCAATGAGCTGCGTGCCGCAACCGACCTCGCTCTCCGGGCGACGAAGGTAGCCGCGCGCTCCCTGGGTTTGGTGATGTCCACCGCGGTGGTCCAGGAGAGACACCTGTGGCTGAACCTGGCTGACATGCGGGATTCCGAGCGGACTCGTCTGCTCGATGCGCCCCTGTCCCAGGCCGGCCTCTTCGGCGGCGCAGTTGAGGACTTTGCCCAACAGTTCTCAACTGCACAGAAACAGACTGAGGCCATCAAACATATTCTGCCCCGCCGACCCGCTGCTGCCTCGTCGTCGGTCGGGCAGACGCCTCAGCCTGTTTCCCGCCGAGGGCGTCCTCCTAAAGCTCCCGCCCCTCCCGCTAGGCCAAAGCAGCAGCCTTCACCCAGGCCGACGCGCGGAGGAAGCCGCAGGAAGGCGCCCCAGCCCTCTCCAGCCCCGCCCCCCCGCCAAGCGCCGGGCCAAGCGGCGCTCTTGAGACGGGCTGCTCAGGGATGACGTTTGTTTCGCAGGAGATGGTAGCAGGGCCACTCCTTCCCCCCGGTGGAGGGCCGGGGGAGAATCTTTTGTTCTCCACTCCCCGCTGCTCACCCACGGGTGGGCAGCACCCTAATGTGGTTAAAGACAGAAACAAACCTCTCACCCCTGAGCACACAGAGTTCTCGGACGACCCAGAGCGCCGCCCACCAGCCGTGCTCTCCTCGTCCCCCTCTGTCCCAGAGTCGGTTGACACGGCGTGCCGCCCACGGGCCGTTTCGTCCCTGTCCCACTCTGTCGCCAGACCCCTGGCAGAGCAGGCCCCCCGTGGAACGCTGGTCCTTCCCTGGCCTCCTCTGTCAGGGCGCGGAGCTTAACTGCGCCCCCACACCGGATCGCTATGCCGTCCACGTCCGGGCCAGTTACTCCGCTTCGCTGCCCCTCCGGGGGGACGCCGGTTGTCCGCATGACCCCGCTGGTACAGTTCCTAGAAGCCTGGCTAGAGCTTCCCCAACTGTCCCGCTGGGTCGCCCGCACCGTCCGGTTCGGCTATGCGATTCATTCGCACGGTCTCCTCCCCGATACAGGGGAGTCCGCTCCACTTTGGTCGGTGGCAACGCCCCGATCATGCGAGCAGAGATTGCCACTCTGCTGGCGAAGGGTGCAATCGAGACTGTCCCTCCAGCCGAGATGAGGTCCGGCTTCTACAGCCCTTACTTCATTGTCCCCAAGAAAACCGGTGGGTTACGACCAATCCTGGACCTGCGAGTATTGAATCGCTCCCTTTACAGGATGCCGTTCAAAATGCTCACCGCCAAACGCATTTTCGAGTGTGTGCGGTCCCCAGGATTGGTTTGCAGTGATCGACCTGAAGGACGCCTACTTTCATGTCTCCATTCTCCCTCGTCACAGACCGTTCCTCCGGTTTGCTTTCGAGGGACAGGCATATCAGTACGAGGTTCTCCCGTTCGGGCTAGCCCTGTCCCCTCGCGTCTTCACGAAGGTCGTCGACTGGCTGATTATAGCTCACTCTCGAGACCAGGTTTGAGAACACAGGGACCTTGTGCTCTGGCACTTAGCCCGTCTGGGCCTTCGGGTCAACTGGGAGAAGAGCAAACTTTGCCCCGTGCAGAGGATCTCTTTTCTCGGTATGGACATCGACTCGGTCGCCATGTCCGCGCAGCTTACGAGCCAGCGCGCGCAGTCACTGCTGACTTGTCTGAGACAAATACAGGGCAAGAAAGCGGTTCCACTAAAACATTTTCAGAGGCTCCTGGGGCATATGGCATCTGCAGCCGCGGTCACGCCGCTCGGATTGCTTCATATGAGACCGCTTCAGCTTTGGCTTCGCGACCGAGTCCCGAGGTGGGCATGGCAACAAGGCAAGCTCCGAGTTCCAGTGACTTCGAGCTGCCGTCAGACCTTCACCCCGTGGTTGAACCTCAGTTTTCTCAGGGCTGGTGTCCCCCTGGAACGAGCGTCGAGGCATGTTGTTGTCTCAACAGATGCCTCCACCACGGGCTGGGGCGCCATGTGCAATGGTCATGCTGCCGCGGGCTCCTGGACAGGACCCCAGCGCCTATGGCATGTGAATTGCCTCGAGTTGCTGGCAGTACGCCTTGCTCTGCACCGCTTCCGAGCGCTGCTCATGGGTCAACACGTACTAGTCCGATCAGACAATACCGCCACAGTAGCGTACATCAACCATCAAGGTGGTCTACGCTCCCGCCGTATGTCGCAACTCGCTCGCCACCTCCTCCTATGGAGTCAGAAGCATCTGAGGTCCCTTCGTGCTATTTACATTCCCGGAGCCCTGAACCGTGCTGCCGACGAGCTGTCACGGCTTCAGCCCCTCCCTGGAGAATGGCGACTCCATCCCCAGTCGGTCCAGCTGATTTGGGACCAGTTTGGCGACGCACAGATAGATCTGTTTGCCTCCCGCGACTCATCCCATTGCGCCCAGTTTTATTCTCTGACCGAGGGCACGCTCGGCACGGATGCACTGGCGCACAGCTGGCCGCGGGGGCCGCAAGTATGCGTTTCCCCCAGTGAGCCTTCTTGCGCAGCTCCTGCGCAAGGTCAGGGAGGACGAGGAGCAAGTCCTTCTGGTTGCGCCGTACTGGCCCACCCGGACTTGGTTCTCCGAACTAGTGCTCCTCGCGACAGCACCTCCTTAGCCAATTCCTCTGAGGAAGGACCTCCTTTCTCAGGGACGGGGCACTCTATGGCACCCTCGTCCCGATCTCTGGAGCCTCCACGTGTGGCTCCTCGACGGGACGAGACAGGTTTGAGTACCCTACCACCTGCGGTGGTGGCTACCATCACTTCCGCTAGAGCGTCGTCCACGAGACATGCCTACGCGTTGAAGTGGAACTTATTCGTCAATTGGTGCTCTTCTCGCCGAGAAGATCCCCGGAGGTGTTCGATCAGTTTCGTGCTTTCCTTCCTTCAAGATGGGTTGGAGCGAAGGCTGTCTCCCTCCACCCTCAAAGTTTATGTTGCCGCTATTGCCGCTCACCACGACTTAGTGGAAGGTAAGTCCATAGGGAAGCACGACCTGATCGTCAGGTTCCTGAGGGGGGCGAGGAGACTGAATCCTCCTCGCTCTCCTCTCGTTCCCTCTTGGGACCTCTCAGTGGTCTTAAGTGCCCTGCGGAGTGCTCCCTTTGAGCCTTTGCAATCAGTGGAGCTTAAGTTCCTGTCAATGAAGACAGCGCTCCTGATTGCATTGGCTTCTCTCAAGAGGGTCGGGGACCTGCACGCATTCTCCGTTGACGAAGCGTGCCTAGAGTTCGAGCCGGCCGGTTCTCACGTGATCCTGAGACCCTGGCCTGGATATGTGCCCAAGGTTCCTACCACTCCCTTCCGGGACCAGGTGGTGAACCTGCAAGCGCTGCCCTCGGAGGAGGCAGACCCAGCCTTGGCACTGCTCTGTCCAGTACGCGCTCTCCGCGCTTATGTAGACAGGACGCAGTGTTTCAGGACCTCAGACCAGCTCTTTGTCTGTTATGGTGGGAAGCTGAAGGGAAAGGCTCTCTCAAAGCAGAGGTTGTCTCACTGGATTGTGGACACCATTGCTTTGGCTTACCAGCAGCAAGGCCGACCGTGCCCCCTTGGTGTGACCGACCACTCCACCCGGAGTGTGGCATCCTCCTGGGCGCTGGCGCATGGCGCCTCGCTAGCAGACATCTGCAGAGCTGCAGGCTGGGCGACACCTAACACATTCGCCAGATTCTACAATCTCCGAGTGGAGCCTGTGTCCTCTCGTGTTCTCGCTTCAAACAGCTAGTTCCGGACCCGCTCAGGTGTCTTCGCATGCTCGCCATTCCACTCCGCGGACTGGATACGTGCGATATTCTGCTCAGGTGAGCTTCTCCGAAAGCCCTGAGTTCCTCCAGCACCCCTGATGCTAGCGCCAGTGTCTATTGCCTGGGCGTCGGCTAGGTGCCTCCGTGTGCATGGTCCCTCCCATGGGCTACCCCCACACGGGTATTTCCACTGTAAGCCTCTTTGAGCATGTGTCTTTCCCTCGGCAAGCCACCTTGCCACCCCTGAGGTTGAAATATTCCACCTGCGGCTGGACACCTCAGAGTTTCCCCATATGTTACTATCAGGTCATATGTGTATTTTCAAATGCCCCCCACTGGGTTGGTGATAATTGCATATTTCCCCTTAAAAGCTTGGGATATGCTTCCCAGTGTACCTTGGTATTCCTGTGTTAAATAGGAGTCCTTCGTCCTAATATCTCGAGGGGCTCAGATTTTTCGCAGGGCGCTGGAAGACAGCTGTGAAGGTGGCGTGATTTGACTGGTAACCCCATTCGTCGTCATCCGACGTAACTCGGAGTGACAACGAAAGGGAACGTCTCGGTTACGTATGTAACCCTCGTTCCCTGAGTAGGGAACGGAGACGTTACGTCCTTCCTGCCACTTCCGCTGTTTCGCGGGGATCGCCCGAGTTCAGTCTTGGCTCCTCAGCGAGAAAACATAACTGCATGTTGCCAGCGTCCTCCTTTTATACCAACGAGGTGGGGCGGAGTTACGTCATGCAAATTCCGCAGACCCATGGCATTTCTTTGCCATTGGCTCGTTTTGTAATACTCGAAGCTGATAGGCTTTCTAAGCGAAACCCCATTCGTCGTCATCCGACGTAACGTCTCCGTTCCCTACTCAGGGAACGAGGGTTACATACGTAACCGAGACGTTATAGTCATAACCCGAGACGATCCCTTTCGAGGGAACTCGAACTGCGTCGTCAGAAACGACTCTTTGGCAACGAATGCCCACTAGGCCACACACCGAATAGGCCTGTCCCGGAGTGAAACTGATTCAGGCACTCAACTAGGACGAGAGCACGTGTGCGCCAGGTGTACTAGGGAGGTGTAAACTGTAAAACCTGTAAAAGTGTGCGGGGTATCCCAGCCGGCTGCCTCACAGATCTCCTGGAGGGGCACTCCCGAAAGGAGGGCCCTAGAGGAAGCCATGCCTCTAGTCGAATGAGCCCTAACAGCTTAAGGTGAAGGCAAGTTGCGCACCTTGTAAGCCGAGGTAATAGCCTGAACAATCCAATTACTAATAGTTTGCTTGGATGCCGGGAGCCCCTTCTTAGGTGACCCAAAACACACTAATAATTGGTCCGACCTCCTCCAAGAAGAGGACCTCTCGAGGTACACGCTCAAAGCTGTGACGGGGCAGAGCAAATGAAGCTTCTCTTCTTCTGCCGACACATGAGGTGGAGGATGGAACGCCTGAAGGACAGTGGACCGAGCCGTATTCGTAGGAACCTTAGGCACGTAGCCTGGACTCGGGTGCAAAAATGCTTTAACTCTGCCTGGGGCAAACTCCAAGCAAGCTGGTGTTACTGCCAGGGCTTGGAGATCTCCCACCCTCTTAAGAGAGGTAATAGCTAAGAGAAATACCATTTTTAGCGTAAGATCCCTAGGCGAAGCCGACTGCAGAGGATCGAAGGGGGCCAGGGATAACCCTTCAAGAACCACCGCCAGGTCCCAGGCAGGAACCCTGGACCTGGTTGTCGGTATCATCCTCCAAGTCCCACGGAGAAAACGTTTGACCAACTGGTGCCTCCCCAGGGGCCCATCACTTAACGGTGCGTGGAAAGCCGCAATAGCAGCCACGTACACTTTAAGCGTGGAAGGGGAGAGACCCGCAGAGAAACGATCTTGGAGAAACCCCAGAACTGAAGCCACCGGGCAGTTTACTGGATCTAACTCCTGCTCTCTACACCAAGTGACAAACACATTCCACTTGAGGCCATATAATCTCCTAGTAGACGGAGCCCTAGAGCTAAGTATGGTTTCAACCACCCCCCGCTGATAGACCAGCATTTAGGTACTGAACCCCCTCAGAGGCCAGACCCACAATTTCCACGGCTCCGGGTGAGGGTGGAAGATTGTGCCCTCCGCCTGAGACAACAGATCCCTCCTCAGAGGAATCTGCGATGGCGGAGCTATCAGGAGTGATATCACGTCTGAAAACCACACTCGGGTCGGCCACATTAGGGCAACCAGAAGTAGACTGATGCCCTCTTGACGGACCCTCTCCAGGACTCTCGGAAGCAGAGCGATCGGGGGAAATGCGTACAGGCGAAGCCTCGGCCAGGCATGTACCATGGCATCCAACCCCAGTGGGGCTGGATGTGAAAGGGAGAACCAAAGTGGGCAGTGGGACATCTCTCGAGACGCAAATAGATCCACTTCCATTGGTCCAAACCTCTCCCATATCAACTTCACCATATCTGGATGAAGTCTCCATTCCCCGAGCCTCAGCCCCTGCCTCGACAGGATGTCTGCTCCCTTATTCTGAACCCCCGGAATATACATTGCTCTGATAGACAGTATTTTCCCCTGAGACCAAAGAATAATCTGATGCGCCAATCTGCACAGAGGGCGCGATCTGAGTCCCCCTTGACGGTTCAGAATAAGCTACCACTGATATATTGTCTGATCGTACTAAGACATGGTAGCCCTTGATGTCTGGAAGGAAGCTCCTCAAAGCCCCGAACACAGCCATCATCTCTAGACAGTTTATGTGCCAAGAATGATGATGGTCCTGCCACAGACCCTGGCAAAGCGGCCGTCCATGACCGCGCCCCAGCCAGTGAGGGAGGCATCTGTCGAAACGGCTTTCCGGCGACATAACGCTCCCATCGCTGGCCCTTGGGACAGGAACCAAGGTTTCTTCCATATTTGTAGATAACGAAGGCATCTGCGCGTTACTCTGATCATACGAAACGGATTCCCCTCGGGAGGAAAACCCCTTGGCTTTTAGCCACCACTGAAGGGGCCTCATATGTAGAAGCCCCAAAGGTATAATGTTGGATGCCGCTGCCATGAGGCCCAGCATTCTTTGAAACTGCTTCACAGTGATGGCCTGACCTAGCTTTACTCCTGAAACCATATTTAGGATGGATTGAACACTTGCGGGAGACATGTGTGCCCGCATCGTAACCGAATTCCATACCACACCTAGAAACGTTGTTTTCTGAGTTGGTTCCAACACACTCTTTTTCGTGTTGAGTCTCAAACTGAAACTTCTGAATGTGGCCAAGGACGACATCTCGATGCCGAACTGCCACTTCTCGAGACTGAGCCAATATCAGCCAGTCGTCGATATAATTCAGTATACGGATGCCCCGGAGTCTGAGAGGAGCCAGAGCTGCATCCATACACTTCGTGAACGTGCGGGGAGAGAGTGCTAGGCCGAACGGAAGAACCCGATATTGATATGCTTCGCCCCCGAAAGCAAACCTTAGGTACTTCCTGTGACATGGAATGATGGAGACATGAAAATAGGCGTCTTTTAGGTCTATTGTGACAAACCAGTCCTCGGACCTGATTTGGTTCACAATGATGGGAATCGTCAGCATCTTGAACCTGAACCTCCTCAGAGACTGATTCAAGTGCCTCAAGTCCAAAATCGGCCTGAGCCCGCCATCCTTCTTTGGAACTATAAAGTATCGGCTGTAAAACCCTGACTCCCTGTCTGGTAGGGGAACACATTCTACGGCCCCTTTGACCAGTAGAGCCTGTACTTCTTGTTCCATAACCCCGAGCCTGTTCTGGAACCACTGTAGTCGGTACCACCCCTGCAAACCTGGGAGGTTGGTGACCGAACTGCAGTCTGTACCCTTTTTCTATTATATTCAGGACCCATATAGAAATATTTTGGAAGAAGGCGCCACCACTCCAAAAAATTTACTAAGTTTCTCGAGCATTGTTCTCGACCTCATGAAGCAGTGAACTGGCAGGAAGCGTACGAGAAACGATTTTTCGACCATAGGTGGTGCTCTTTTGTAAGCTCTTGGGGCGAGCGCCACGCTGTGCGTTCGCTGGAAAATGATGCGACCCGAAGCGTCACTGACGGCGGGACCATATCTTTCTCCAAAGGGCTCCGCTGGGAAAACAACCTCGGTTGCCTCACGGCGGGGGGGGACAGCCCTTAGAGGTCCTATTACTCTGGCTAGGACCTCTTTCCTGCGGCCCTCTTAGCCTGAATGACGGCCCTCAAGTCGCCCTTCTGGCCAGAGGATTTAGAATGAGAGCGCTTCCTCTGTTGCCAAGTTCCCGTAGGAGGGGCTCGAGAGGAAACACTCTCCTTTTGCTCCAAGCGATGAGAGGAGCTGGCTGACGGCTGAGGCTGGCCACTTGGACCAGCCCTCCCAGATCTAGAACGGCGGGGGAGGTACTGCTGAAAGGCTGCCGACTGTTTTTTCGCCTCCTGAAACCTGTCGACGACAGTAGATACTGCGTCACCGAACAGGCCAGAAGGCGAAATCGGAGCATCTAATAAAAAGGAACGATCTTTATCTTTCATGCCCGACAAATTTAACCACAGATGCCTGTCCGTGTCCGTGTCCGCCAATAGCACGGGCCGTCTCCCTAGTGGCACGGAGAGATAAATCTGCGGCTCTTCTTAGCTCAGCAATATCAGCAGGTGTTGGTCCCTCCCCCTCATCTAGATCTTTGAGAATATCGGCTTGGAACGCCTGCAAAATAGCCATAGAGTGCAGGGCTCTCCACGCACCAGCTCGACCAGCCGCCATATATGCCCTGCCCACCACTGCAGAGGTGTCCCTACATGGTTTGCTGGGCAGCCCAGGGGCTTTAAGCGAGGATGCTGCTTCGGGAGAAAGATAACTCGCTAGAGCTTCCTCCACACGCGGCATCCTGCCATACCCCGCCTCTCTTGCACCCACAACATTACTATAATCACACAATGTATTATGTGAGATGCGAGACGAGTGGGGCTTTTCCCAGGATCTAATTATCTCTTTATGGAGATCTGGGGAAAAAGGCAAGCCCCGGCGCTGAGGTTGTAATCGGTGCTGCAGGAACCTCTCGTCTAATTTACTCTGACGAGATTCCTCCTGCTCATCTTGTGGCCAGCTAATTTTGAGTCTGGCCACAGCACGCGTTACAACCTCCACCATTTCCTCAAAAGCGGGAACATGAGCTGGCGAGTGTGACTCATGTTCCGCGCTCCCGGTGCTGAGCACATCCACTTCCTCGGAAGCAGACAGCTCAAGCACCGGGCTTCTGCACCATGCGCGAGCGTTATAGAATTCGCAGAAGACGAACGAGAAAGTGCCTCGGCAGTCTCGTTCTCATCTGCTAGATCCTTCTGCGATCCCCACGATTTAAGCCTCCGCGCCGCCTCAATGGACACGGGACCTGAACCGCAAGGATCGCGAGCTTGGCCATCTTTAGAAAAAATAGCCAAGCGGGAGCGCAGCACTCTTAATGGAAGTGCTTCACAGTGCTCACAGGCGGCTCCCTCGAGAGCTGCCGGTGCGTGCTGCACTCCCAAACAATTTACACATAACACATGCGTGTCCCCACCCGTAATAAATCTAGGACAGGGGTGCACACATCTCGTAAATTGTTCACTCGCCATACTTTCAAGGACAGACAACAATAAATAGGACAAACAGTTTCAACATAGAGCGCTTGCTGAAGAGCGATAGCTAATATGTGTGTGTGTCGGCGTCACTTTTATACTTCCGGTTATGCCGTCACATGTTACGTCAGGACGCAACACCAATCAGGATTGGAATAGTTTCATTCATATTTCAGAGGCGCACGCTAAGGGACCGTCCCCAAAGAGTCGTTTCTGACGACGCAGTTCGAGTTCCCTTGAAAGGGAACTGTGTAGCGTTCGTCACATCAGAAGGATAGTAAAAAAAAAACATTTGAGGACCCTTTGGCTAGATTTATGTACAAAAGATCAGATATTGACTACTGTAAGGATGACGTAAAATAAGGACACTACAAGTTTATATATAACATAAAAAAAACATTTTGAGGACCCTTTGGCCAGAGATATGTTCAATACATCAGATATGGACTACTGTATGGCTGAGGTAACATCAGAGAGAGTCTTAGAGAACATACAGAAAGTTATCTTTTGGGGACCATTTGGCTAGAAATATTTCTATGGGCCAAATACAGGCTGGCTGACGTAACATCAGCAGTTAATTAGAATGTGTAGAAAGTTCAATATCGAGTACACTCTGGACAGAAATATGTTAATGAGGTCAAATATGCACTACTGCATGGCTTACATCACATCAGAAGGAGCCTCTGAGTTTATATAGTAAAAAAAAAAACATTTGAGGACCCTTTGGCTAGAAATATGTACAATAGATCAGATAGTGACTACTTTACGGCTGACGTAACATAAGGATTCTATGAGTTTATATATAACATAAAAAAACATTTTGAGGACCCTTTGGACAGAGATACGTTCAATAGATCATATATGGATTACTGTATGGCTGAGGTAACATCGGAAGAGTCTTTGAGAACATACAGAAAGTTGCCTTTTGGGGACTATTTGGCTAGAAATATGTTCTATGGGCCAAATACAGGCTGGCTGATGTAACTTCAGAAGGAGTTAATTAGAAGTGTAGAGAGTTCAATATCGAGTACGCGCTGGACAGAAATATGTTAATGAGGTCAAATATGGACTACTGTATGGCTGACGTCACAACAGAAGGAGTCCATGAGTTTATATATAAAATTTTTTTTTGAGGATCCTTTGGACAGAAAAATGTTCATTAGGTCAAATATGCACTACTGTATGGATTACATCACATCAGAAGGAGACTCTGAGTTTATATAGTAAAAAAAAAACATTTGAGGACCCTTTGGCTAGATATGTGTACAATAGATCAGATAGTGACTAACTGTATGGCTGACGTAACATAAGGATTCTATGAGTTTGTATATAACATAAAAAAAACATTTTGAGGACCCTTTAGCCAGAGATATGTTCAATAGATCAGATATTGATTACTGTATGGCTGAGGTAACATCAGAAAGAGTCTTAGAGAACATACAGAAAGTTGCCTTTTGGGACTATTTGGGTAGAAATATATTCTATGGGCCAAATACAGGCTGGCTGATGTAACTTCAGAAGGAGTTAATTAGAAAGTGTAGAAAGTTCAATATGGAGTACGCTCTGGACAGAAATATGTTAATGAGGTCAAATATGGACTACTGTCTGGCTGACGTCACAACAGAAGGAGTCCATGAGTTTATATATAAAAAAATTTTGAGGATCCTTTGGACAGAAAAATGTTCATTAGGTCAAATATGCACTGCTGTATGGCTTATATCACATCAGAAGGAGACTCTGAGTTTATATAGTAAAAAAAAAAAAACATTTGATGACCCTTTGGCTAGATATATGTACAATAGATCAGATAGTGACAACTTTACGGCTGACGTAACATAAGGATTCTATGAGTTTTTATATAACATTAAAAAAAAACATTTTGAGGACCCTTTGACCAGAGATATGTTCATTAGATCAGATATGGACTCTTGTATGGCTGATGTAACTTCAGAAAAAAGTCAATCAGTATGTGTAGAAAGTTCAAGATTGTGGACTCTTTTGCAAGAAATATGTTCAATAGGTTAAATATGGATTATTATATGGCTGAGGTAACATAAAAAAATGAGTTTTTATGTATAGAAAGTTCAAGATCAAGTACTTTTCGGCCAGAAATATATTCTGTAGGTCAAATTTGACTACCGTCTGGCTGATTTTAACATCAGAAAGAGTCTTTGAGAATATATAGTAATTTGACAAAACATATAATAACATCAGAAGGAGTCCATGAGTTTATATTTGTATATTAAAAAAATAAATAAAGACCCTTTGGAAAGAAATATGTTCATTAGGTCAAATATGGAATACTGTGTAGCTTTCGTCACATCAGAAGGATAGTAAAAAAAAAACATTTGAGGACCCTTTGGCTAGATTTATGTTAAATAGATCAGATATGGACTACTGTATGGCTGAGGTAACATCAGAAAGAGTCTTTGAGAACATACAGAAAGTTGCCTTTTGGGGGACAATTTGGCTAGAAATATTTTCTATAGGCCAAATATAGGCTGGCTGACGTAACATCAGAAGGAGTCCATGAGTTTACATATATAAAATGGAAGAAACTTTGGCCAGAAATATGTTTGTGAGGTCAAATATGGACTTTTGTATGTCTTACGTCACATCAGAAGGAGTCCATGAGTTTATATATATAAAAAAAATTGAGGATCCTTTGGACAGAAAAATGTTCATGAGGTCAAATATGCACTACTGTATGGCTTACATCACATCAGAAGGAGTCTCTGAGTTTATATAGTAAAAAATCCAAACATTTGAGGACCCTTTGGCAAGATATATGTACAATAGATCAGATAGTGACTACTGTATGGCTGACGTAACAAGGATTCTATGAGTTTATACAGGTCCTTCTCAAAAAATTAGCATATTGTGATAAAGTTCATTATTTTCCATAATGTAATGATAAAAATTAAACTTTCATATATTTTAGATTCATTGCACACCAACTGAAATATTTCAGGTCTTTCATTGTTTTAATACTGATGATTTTGGCATACAGCTCATGAAACAAGGACAATATATTCCGTAGGCAGGACAAGACCTGGAAGGACTGATCACCCGTCTCCCTGACTTGAATGAAGGGGCAGGAAAATGGATCAAATTACTGGAAGAAGAAACAATGGGGAAGATCCTGGCCATTGGGGACATCAAAGCCTTGCTGGCGAAGTGTGTGGGGATTACCAAGATGAATGAAATCCTGAAAGCCTCTGGAATTGGAGGTGCAGTCGATTCAACTCGGGTGGATGCTACACCCTTGGACAACCACAGAATAGATCAGAAAAAAATAGATCAGATATGGACTAGTATGGCTGACGTAACATCAGAAGGAGTCTGAATGGAAGAAACTTTGGCCTGAAAATAATTATTTGAAGGTTGACTTTTTTTATATTAAAAACACTTCTTTTATTGGTCGGATAAAATATGCAAATTTTTTGAGATAGGAATTTTGGGTTTTCATGAGCTGTATGCCAAAATCATCAGTATCAAAACAATAAAAGACCTGAAATATTTCAGTTGGTGTGCAATGAATCTAAAATATATGAGAGTTTAATTTTTATCATTACATTATTGAAAATAATGAACTTTATCACAATATTTTAATTTTTTATGAAGGACCTGTATATAAAATAATTTAAAAATAAACATTTTGAGGACCCTTTGGCTAGAGATGTGTTCAATAGATCACATATGGATTACTTTAGGCTGATGAACTTCCGAAAAAGTCAATCAGTATGTATAGAAAGTTCAAGATCAAGTACTTTTTGGCCAGAAATATATTCTGTAGGTCAAATTTGACTACTGTCTGGCTGATTTAACATCAAAAAGAGTCTTTGAGAATATATAGTAATTTGACAAAACATATAGTAAAATCAGGAGTCCGTGGGTTTATATATATATATTTTAAAAAAACTGAAGACCCTTTGGAAAGAAATATGTTCATTAGGTCAAATATGGAATACTGTGTAGCGTTCGTCACATCAGAAGGATAGTAAAAAAACAAACATTTGAGGACCCTTTGGCTAGATTTATGTACAATAGATCAGATATTGACTAGTATGGCTGCCGTAACATAAGGATACTACGAGTTTATATATAACATATAAAAACAATTTGAGGACCCTTTGGCCAGAGATATGTTCAATAGATCAGATATGGACTACTGTATGGCTGAGGTAACATCAGAAAGAGTCTTTGAGATCATACAGAAGTCCATATCTGATCTATTGAACATATCTCTGGCCAAAGGGTCCTCAAAATGTATTTTTTTATGTTATATATAAACTCGTAGTATCCTTATGTTACGGCAGCCATACTAGTCCATATCTGATCTATTGTACATAAATCTAGCCAAAGGGTCCTCAAATGACCCTTTGAGAAATGACAAATGACATTTTGAGGACCCTTTGGCCAGAGATATGTTCAATAGATCAGATATGGACTACTGTATGGCTGAGGTAACATCAGAAAGAGTCTTTGAGAACATACAGAAAGTTGCCTTTTGGGGACAATTTGGCTAGAAATATTTTCTATAGGCCAAATATAGGCTGGCTGACGTAACATCAGAAGGAGTCCATGAGTTTATATATATAAAATGGAAGAAACTTTGGCCAGAAATATGTTTGTGAGGTCAAATATGGACTTTTGTATGTCTTACGTCACATCAGAAGGAGTCCATGAGTTCATATATATAAAAAAAATTGAGGATCTTTTGGACAGAAAAATGTTCATGAGGTCAAATATGCACTTCTGTATGGCTTACATCACATCAGAAGGAGTCTCTGAGTTTATATAGTAAAAAATCCAAACATTTGAGGACCCTTTGGCAAGATATATGTACAATAGATCAGATAGTGACTACTGTATGGCTGACGTAACAAGGATTCTATGAGTTTATACAGGTCCTTCTCAAAAAATTAGCATATTGTGATAAAGTTCATTATTTTCCATAATGTAATGATAAAAATTAAACTTTCATATATTTTAGATTCATTGCACACCAACTGAAATATTTCAGGTCTTTCATTGTTTTAATACTGATGATTTTGGCATACAGCTCATGAAACAAGGACAATATATTCCGTAGGCAGGACAAGACCTGGAAGGACTGATCACCCGTCTCCCTGACTTGAATGAAGGGGCAGGAAAATGGATCAAATTACTGGAAGAAGAAACAATGGGGAAGATCCTGGCCATTGGGGACATCAAAGCCTTGCTGGCGAAGTGTGTGGGGATTACCAAGATGAATGAAATCCTGAAAGCCTCTGGAATTGGAGGTGCAGTCGATTCAACTCGGGTGGATGCTACACCCTTGGACAACCACAGAATAGATCAGAAAAAAATAGATCAGATATGGACTAGTATGGCTGACGTAACATCAGAAGGAGTCTGAATGGAAGAAACTTTGGCCTGAAAATAATTATTTGAAGGTTGACTTTTTTTATATTAAAAACACTTCTTTTATTGGTCGGATAAAATATGCAAATTTTTTGAGATAGGAATTTTGGGTTTTCATGAGCTGTATGCCAAAATCATCAGTATCAAAACAACAAAAGACCTGAAATATTTCAGTTGGTGTGCAATGAATCTAAAATATATGAGAGTTTAATTTTTATCATTACATTATTGAAAATAATGAACTTTATCACAATATTTTAATTTTTTATGAAGGACCTGTATATAAAATAATTTAAAAAAAAACATTTTGAGGACCCTTTGGCTAGAGATGTGTTCAATAGATCACATATGGACTACTTTAGGCTGATGAACTTCAGAAAAAGTCAATCAGTATGTATAGAAAGTTCAAGATCAAGTACTTTTTGGCCAGAAATATATTCTGTAGGTCAAATTTGACTACTGTCTGGCTGATTTAACATCAAAAAGAGTCTTTGAGAATATATAGTAATTTGACAAAACATATAGTAAAATCAGGAGTCCGTGGGTTTATATATATATATTTAAAAAAACTGAAGACCCTTTGGAAAGAAATATGTTCATTAGGTCAAATATGGAATACTGTGTAGCGTTCGTCACATCAGAAGGATAGTAAAAAAACAAACATTTGAGGACCCTTTGGCTAGATTTATGTACAATAGATCAGATATGGACTAGTATGGCTGCCGTAACATAAGGATACTACGAGTTTATATATAACATAAAAAAAACATTTTGAGGACCCTTTGGCCAGAGATATGTTCAATAGATCAGATATGGACTACTGTATGGCTGAGGTAACATCAGAAAGAGTCTTTGAGAACATACAGAAGTCCATATCTGATCTATTGAACATATCTCTGGCCAAAGGGTCCTCAAAATGTTTTTTTTTATGTTATATATAAACTCGTAGTATCCTTATGTTACGGCAGCCATACTAGTCCATATCTGATCTATTGTACATAAATCTAGCCAAAGGGTCCTCAAATGACCCTTTGAGAAATGACAAATGACATTTTGAGGACCCTTTGGCCAGAGATATGTTCAATAGATCAGATATGGACTACTGTATGGCTGAGGTAACATCAGAAAGAGTCTTTGAGAACATACAGAAAGTTGCCTTTTGGGGACAATTTGGCTAGAAATATTTTCTATAGGCCAAATATAGGCTGGCTGACGTAACATCAGAAGGAGTCCATGAGTTTATATATATAAAATGGAAGAAACTTTGGCCAGAAATATGTTTGTGAGGTCAAATATGGACTTTTGTATGTCTTACGTCACATCAGAAGGAGTCCATGAGTTCATATATATAAAAAAAATTGAGGATCTTTTGGACAGAAAAATGTTCATGAGGTCAAATATGCACTTCTGTATGGCTTACATCACATCAGAAGGAGTCTCTGAGTTATATAGTAAAAAATCCAAACATTTGAGGACCCTTTGGCAAGATATATGTACAATAGATCAGATAGTGACTACTGTATGGCTGACGTAACAAGGATTCTATGAGTTTATACAGGTCCTTCTCAAAAAATTAGCATATTGTGATAAAGTTCATTATTTTCCATAATGTAATGATAAAAATTAAACTTTCATATATTTTAGATTCATTGCACACCAACTGAAATATTTCAGGTCTTTCATTGTTTTAATACTGATGATTTTGGCATACAGCTCATGAAACAAGGACAATATATTCCGTAGGCAGGACAAGACCTGGAAGGACTGATCACCCGTCTCCCTGACTTGAATGAAGGGGCAGGAAAATGGATCAAATTACTGGAAGAAGAAACAATGGGGAAGATCCTGGCCATTGGGGACATCAAAGCCTTGCTGGCGAAGTGTGTGGGGATTACCAAGATGAATGAAATCCTGAAAGCCTCTGGAATTGGAGGTGCAGTCGATTCAACTCGGGTGGATGCTACACCCTTGGACAACCACAGAATAGATCAGAAAAAAATAGATCAGATATGGACTAGTATGGCTGACATAACATCAGAAGGAGTCTGAATGGAAGAAACTTTGGCCTGAAAATAATTATTTGAAGGTTGACTTTTTTTGTATTAAAAACACTTCTTTTATTGGTCGGATAAAATATGCAAATTTTTTGAGATAGGAATTTTGGGTTTTCATGAGCTGTATGCCAAAATCATCAGTATCAAAACAATAAAAGACCTGAAATATTTCAGTTGGTGTGCAATGAATCTAAAATATATGAAAGTTTAATTTGTATCATTACATTATTGAAAATAATGAACTTTAACACAATATTTTAATTTTTTATGAAGGACCTGTATATAAAATAATTAAAAAAAACATTTTGAGGACCCTTTGGCCAGAGATATGTTCAATAGATCAGATATGGAATACTGTATGGCTGATGTAACTTCAGAAAAAGTCAATCAGTATGTATAGAAAGTTCAAGATCAAGTACTTTTTGGCCAGAAATATATTCTCTAGGTCAAATTTGACTACTGTCTGGCTGATTTAACATCAAAAAGAGTCTTTGAGAATATATAGTAATTTGACAAAACATATAGTAAAATCAGGAGTCCATGGGTTTATATTTATATATTTTAAAAAAACTGAAGACCCTTTGGAAAGAAATATGTTTATTAGGTCAAATATGGAATACTGTGTAGCGTTCGTCACATCAGAAGGATAGTAAAAAAAAAAAACATTTGAGGACGCTTTGGCTAGATTTATGTACAATAGATCAGATATGGACTAGTATGGCTGCCGTAACATAAGGATACTACGAGTTTATATATAACATAAAAAAAACATTTTGAGGACCCTTTGGCCAGAGATATGTTCAATAGATCAGATATGGACTACTGTATGGCTGAGATAACATCAGAAAGAGTCTTTGAGAACATACAGAAAGTTGACTTTTGGGGACAATTTGGCTAGAAATATTTTCTATAGGCCAAATATAGGCTGGCTGACGTAACATCAGAAGGAGTCCATGAGTTTATATATATAAAATGGAAGAAACTTTGGCCAGAAATATGTTTGTGAGGTCAAATATGGACTTTTGTATGTCTTAGGTCACATCAGAAGGAGTCCCTGAGTTTATATATATAAAAAGAATTGAGGATCCTTTGGACAGAAAAATGTTCATGAGGTCAAATATGCACTACTGTATGGCTTACATCACATCAGAAGGAGTCTCTGAGTTTATATAGTAAAAAATCCAAACATTTGAGGACCCTTTGGCTAGATATATGTACAATAGATCAGATATTGACTACTGTATGGCTGACGTAACAAGGATTCTATGAGTTTATACAGGTCCTTCTCAAAAAATTAGCATATTGTGATAAAGTTCATTATTTTCCATAATGTAATGATAAAAATTAAACTTTCATATATTTTAGATTCATTGCACACCAACTGAAATATTTCAGGTCTTTTATTGTTTTAATACTGATGATTTTGGCATACAGCTCATGAAACAAGGACAATATATTCCGTAGGCAGGACAAGACCTGGAAGGACTGATCACCCGTCTCCCTGACTTGAATGAAGGGGCAGGAAAATGGATCAAATTACTGGAAGAAGAAACAATGGGGAAGATCCTGGCCATTGGGGACATCAAAGCCTTGCTGGCGAAGTGTGTGGGGATTACCAAGATGAATGAAATCCTGAAAGCCTCTGGAATTGGAGGTGCAGTCGATTCAACTCGGGTGGATGCTACACCCTTGGACAACCACAGAATAGATCAGAAAAAAATAGATCAGATATGGACTAGTATGGCTGACGTAACATCAGAAGGAGTCTGAATGGAAGAAACTTTGGCCTGAAAATAATTATTTGAAGGTTGACTTTTTTGTATTAAAAACACTTATTTTATTGGTCGGATAAAATATGCAAATTTTTTGAGATAGGAATTTTGGGTTTTCATGAGCTGTATGCCAAAATATTCAGTATCAAAACAATAAAAGACCTGAAATATTTCAGTTGGTGTGCAATGAATCTAAAATATATGAAAGTTTAATTTTTATCATTACATTATTGAAAATAATGAACTTTATCACAATAATTTAATTTTTTATGAAGGACCTGTATATAAATAATAAAAAAAAAAACATTTTGAGGACCCTTTGACCAGAGATATGTTCAATAGATCAGATATGGACTACTGTATGGCTGATGTAACTTCAGAAAAAGTCAATCAGTATGTATAGAAAGTTCAAGATCAAGTACTTTTTGGCCAGAAATATATTCTGTAGGTCAAATTTGACTACTGTCTGGCTGATTTAACATCAGAAAGAGTCTTTGAGAATATATAGTAATTTGACAAAACATATAGTAAAATCAGAAGGAGTCCATGGGTTTATTTTTATATATTTAAAAAAAACTGAAGACCCTTTGGAAAGAAATATGTTCATTAGGTCAAATATGGAATACTGTGTAGCGTTCGTCACATCAGAAGGATAGTAAAAAAAAAACATTTGAGGACCCTTTGGCTAGATTTATGTACAATAGATCAGATATGGACTAGTATGGCTGACGTAACATAAGGACACTACGAGTTTATATATAACATAAAAAAAAACATTTTGAGGACCCTTTGGCCAGAGATATGTTCAATAGATCAGATATGGATTACAGTATGGCTAAGGTAACATCAGAAAGAGTCTTTGAGAACATACAGAAAGTTGCCTTTTGGGGACTATTTGGGTAGAAATATATTCTATGGGCCAAATACAGGCTGGCTGATGTAACTTCAGAAGGAGTTAATTAGAAAGTGTAGAAAGTTCAATATGGAGTTCGCTCTGGACAGAAATATGTTAATGAGGTCAAATATGGACTACTGTATGGCTGACGTCACAACAGAAGGAGTCCATGAGTTTATATATAAAAAAAAAAATTTGAGGATCCTTTGGACAGAAAAATGTTCACTAGGTCAAATATGCACTACTGTATGGCTTACATCACATCAGAAGGAGACTCTGAGTTTATATAGTAAAAAAAAAACATTTGATGACCCTTTGGCTAGATATATGTACAATAGATCAGATAGTGACAACTTTACGGCTGACGTAACATAAGGATTCTATGAGTTTGTATATAACATTAAAAAAAACATTTTGAGGACCCTTTGACCAGAGATATGTTCAATAGATCAGATATGGACTCTTGTATGGCTGATGTAACTTCAGAAAAAGTCAATCAGTATGTGTAGAAAGTTCAAGATTGTGGACTCAAAAAAAATGAGTTTTTATGTATAGAAAGTTCAAGATCAAGTAATTTTTGGCCAGAAATATATTCTGTAGGTCAAATTTGACTACTGTCTGGCTGATTTAACATCAGAAAGAGTCTGAGAATATATAATAATTTGACAAAAACATATAATAACAGAAGGAGTCCATGAGTTTATATTTATATGTTTTAAAAAAAAACTGAAGACCCTTTGGAAAGAAATATGTTCATTAGGTCAAATCAGGAATACTGTATAGCGTTCGTCACATCAGAAGGATGTTATAAAAAACATTTGAGGACACTTTGGCTAGATTTGTGTTCAATAGATCAGATATGGACTACTGTGTGGCTGATGTAACTTCAGAAAAAGTCAATCAGTATGTGTAGAAAGTTCAAGATCGTGGATTATTTAACAAGAAATATGTTCAATAGGTTAAATATGGACTATTATATGGCTGAAGTAACATAAAAAAATGAGTTTTTATGTATAGAAGGTTCCAGATCAAGTACTTTCTGGCCAGAAATATATTCTGTAGGTCAAATTTGACTACTGTCTGGCTGATTTAACATCAGAAAGAGTCTTTGAGAATATATAGTAATTTGACAAAACATATAATAAGATCAGAAGGAGTCCATGAGTTTATATTTATATATTTAAAAAAAAACTGGAGACCCTTTGGAAAGAAACTTGTTCATTAGGTCAAATATGGAATACTGTGTAGCTTTCGTCATATCAGAAGGAGTCTCTGAGTTTACATTATAAAATTTTTTTAAAAAAATAAAAAATTGAGGACCCTTTGGACAGAAAAATGTTCATTAGGTCAAATATGCACTACTGTATGGCTTACATCACCTCAGAAGGAGTCTCTGAGTTTATATAGTAAAAAAAAAACATTTGAGGACCCTTTGGCTAGATATATGTACAACAGAGATAGTGACAACTGTATGGCTGATGTGACACGAGGATTCTAAAAAAAAAAACATTTTGAGGACCCTTTGGCCAGAGATATGTTAAATAGATCAGATATGGACTACTGTATAGCTGATGAAACTTCAGAAAAAGTCAATCAGTATGTGTAGAAAGTTCAAGATTGTGGACTCTTTTGCAAGAAATATGTTCAATAGGTTAAATATGGACTATTATATGGCTGAGGTAACATAAAAAAATGAGTTTTATGTATAAAAAGTTCAAGATCAAGTACTTTTCGGCCAGAAATGTATTCTGTAGGTCAAATTTGACTACTGTCTGGCTAATTTAACATCAGAAAGAGTCTTTGAGAATATATAGTAAATTGATAAAACATATAATAACATCAGAAGGAGTCCATGAGTTTATATTTATATATTTAAAAAAAAACTAAAGACCCTTCGGAAAGAAATATGTTCATTAGGTCAAATATGGACTACAGTATAGCGTTCGTCACATCAGAAGGATGTTAAAAAAAAATATTTGAGGACACTTTGGCTAGATTTATGTTCTATAGATCAGATATGGACTACTGTGTGGCTGAGGTAACTTCAGAAAAAGTCAATCAGTATGTGTAGAAACTTCAAGATTGTGGACTCTTTTGCAAGAAATATGTTATGTTCAATAGGTTAAATATGGACTATTATATGGCTGAGGTAACATAAATAAATGAGTTTTATGTCTAAAAAGTTCAAGATCAAGTACTTTTTGGCCAGAAATGTATTCTCTAGGTCAATTTTGACTACCGTCTGGCTGATTTAACATCAGAAAGAGTCTTTGAGAATATATAGTAATTTGACAAAACATATAATAACATCAGAAGGAGTCCATGAGTTTATATTTATGTATTTAAAAAAAAAACTGAAGACCCTTTGGAAAGAAATATGTTCATTAGGTCAAATATGGACTATTGTATAGCGTTTGTCACATCAGAAGGATGTAAAAATAAAACATTTGAGGACCCTTTGGCTAGATTTATGTTCAATAGATCAGATATGGACTACTGTGTGGCTGATGTAACTTCAGAAAAAGTCAATCAGTATGTGTAGAAAATTCAAGATCGTGGACCCTTTTGCAGGAAATATGTTCATTAGGTCAAATATGGACTACTCTATAGCGTTCGTCACATCATAAGGATTGTAAAAAAAAAAACATTTGAGGAACTTTTGGCTAGATTTATGTACAATAGATCAGATATTGACTACTGTACGGCTGACGTAACAAGAATATTACGAGTTTATATATAACATAGAAAAATACATTTTGAGGACCCTTTGGCCAGAGATATAGTAATTTGACAAAACATATAATAACATCAGAAGGAGTCCATGAGTTTATATTTATATATTTGAAAAAAAAACTAAAGACCCTTTGGAAAGAAATATGTTCATTAGGTCAAATATGGAATACTGTGTAGCTTTCGTCACATCAGAAGGATAGTAAAAAAAAAACATTTGAGGACGCTTTGGCTAGATTTATGTACAATAGATCAGATATGGACTAGTATGGCTGACGTAACATAAGGATACTACGAGTTTATATATAACTTAAAAAAAAACTTTTTGAGGACCCTTTGGCCAGAGATATGTTCAATAGATCAGATATGGACTACTGCATGGCTGAGGTAAAATCAGAAAGAGTCTTTGAGAATATATAGTAAGTTGCCTTTGCTAAATATAGTCTGGCTGACGTAATATTAGAAAGAGTCCATGGGATTTTATATATATAAAATGAAGAAACTTTGGCCAGAAATATATTTGTGAGGTCAAATATGGACTTTTGTATGTCATTCGTCACATCAGAAGGAGTCCATGAGTTTATATATAAAAAAAAAATTGAGGATCCTTTGGACAGAAAAATGTTCATGAGGTCAAATATGCACTACTGTATCACATCAGAAGGAGTCTCTGAGTTTATATAGTAAAAAACCCAAACATTTGAGGACCCTTTGGCAAGATATATGTACAATAGATCAGATAGTGACTAATGTATGGCAGACGTAACAAGGATTCTATGAGTTTATACAGGTCCTTCTCAAAAAATTAGCATATTTTGATAAAGTTCATTATTTTCCATAATGTAATGATAAAAATTAAACTTTCATATATTTTAGATTCATTGCACACCAACTGAAATATTTCAGGTCTTTTGTTGTTTTAATACTGATGATTTTGGCATACATCTCATGAAACAAGGACAATATATTCCGTAGGCAGGACAAGACCTGGAAGGACTGATCACCCGTCTCCCTGACTTGAATGAAGGGGCAGAAAAATGGATCAAATTACTGGAAGAAGAAACAATGGAGAAGATCCTGGCCATTGGGGACATCAAAGCCTTGCTGGCGAAGTGTGTGGGGATTACCAAGATGAATGAAATCCTGAAAGCCTCTGGAATTGGAGGTGCAGTCGATTCAACTCGGGTGGATGCTACACCCTTGGACAACTACAAAATAGATCAGAAAAAAATAGATCAGATATGGACTAGTATGGCTGACGTAACATCAGAAGGAGTCTGAATGGAAGAAACTTTGGCCTGAAAATAATTATTTGAAGGTTGACTTTTTTTGTATTAAAAACACTTCTTTTATTGGTCGGATAAAATATGCACATTTTTTGAGATAGCAATATTGGGTTTTCATGAGCTGTATGCCAAAATCATCAGTATCAAAACAATAAAAGACCTGAAATATTTCAGTTGGTGTGCAATGAATCTAAAATATATGAAAGTTTAATTTTTATCATTACATTATTGAAAATAATGAACTTTATCACAATATTTTAATTTTTTATGAGGGACCTGTATATAACATTAAAAAAAAAAAAAACATTTTGAGGACCCTTTGGTCTGAGATATGTTCAATAGATCAGATATGGACTACTGTATGGCTGATATAACTTCACAAAAAGTCAATCAGTATGTATAGAGAGTTCAAGATCAAGTACTTTTTGGCCAGAAATATATTCTGTAGGTCAAATTTGACTACTGTCTGGCTGATTTAACATCAGAAAGAGTCTTTGAGAATATATAGTAATTTGACAAAACATATAGTAAAATCAGAAGGAGTCCATGAGTTTATATTTATATATTTTTAAAAAACACCCAAGACCCTTTGGAAAGAAATATATTCATTAGGTCAAATATGCACTATGTATAGCGTTCATCACATCAGAAGGATAGTAAAAAAAAAAAACATTTGAGGACCGTATAGGACTGTATAGGCTGACGTAACATAAGGACACTACGAGTTTATATATAACATAAAAAAAAAAACATTTTGATGACCCTTTGGCCAGAGATATGTTCAATGTATCAGATATGGACTACTGTATGGATGAGGTAACATCGGAAAGAGTCTTAGAGAACATACAGAAAGTTGACTTTTGGGGACCATTTGGCTAGAAATATTTTCTATGGGCCAAATACAGACTGGCTGACGTTACATCAGGAGTTAATTAGAATGTTGTAGAAAGTTCAATATCGAGTACACTCTGGACAGAAATATGTTAATGAGGACAAATATGGACTACTGTATGGCTGACGTCACATCAGAAGGAGTCCATGAGTTTATATATAAAAATTTTTTTGAGGATCCTTTGGACAGAAAAATGTTCATTAGGTCAAATATGCACTACTGTATGGCTTACATCACATCAGAAGGAGTCTCTGAGTTTATATAGTAAAAAAAAAACTTTTGAGGACTCTTTGGCTAGATATATGTACAATAGATCAGATAGTGACTACTTTTCGGCTGACGTAACATAAGGATTCTATGAGTTTATATATAACATTAAAAAAACAATTTGAGGACTCTTTGGCCAGATATATGTTCAATAGATCAGACAAGGACTTTTGTATGGCTGATGTAACTTCAGAAAAAGTCAATCAGTAAAGTTCAAGATTGAGGACTGTTTAGCAAGAAATATGTTCAATATGTTAAATATGGACTGGTTTTTGCTGATTTAACATCAGAAAGACTCTATGGGAATATACAATAAGTTGCCTTTTGTCGACCCTTTGGCCAGAAGTATTTTCAAAGGGCCAAATATAGGCTGGCTGATGTAACATCAGAAGGATTCCTTGAGTTTATATGGTAAAAAAAAACAACAACACAAAAAACACACATTTTGACCACATATCGGCCAGAGATATGTTCAGTAACTTCAGAAAAAGCCAATCAATATGTCGACAAAGTTCAAGTTTGAGGAATCTTTAGCAAGAAATATTTTCAATAGGTTAAATATAGACTACTCTATGGCTGAGGTAACATCAAAATTAGTTATTATGTATAGAAAGTTATAGATCATGTGCTTTTTGGCCAGAAATATATTCTGTAGGTCAAATTTGACTACTCTGTGGCTGATTTAAAAACAGAAAGAGTCTTTGAGAATATAAAGTATTTTGCCTTTTGGGGACTATTTGGACATATATGTTTTAAATGGGCCAAATACATCACATCTGAAGGGCTGACGTAACATCAGAAGTAGTCAATCAGAAAACATCAGAAAGAGACTTTGAGAACATATTAGTATTTGTGTATGTATACAGAAAACAGTTGTATTTTGGGGACAATATGGCCAGAAAAAGGTTTATTGGGACAACGTAACATCAGAAGTAGTGTTGCCTACAATGAGAATGTGTAGAAAGTTCAATATCGAGTACTCTCTGGCCAGAAATTTGTCCATTAGGTCAAACATGGACAATTACATAAAAGTAATTTGCCCTTTGTTGCACTCATTCTGTAGTGCATTGAAGAGATGTGCAATGCAATCTGCTGTTGCATTGCATTGCACATACGATTAGGCGTTGTGCATTGAAGAATAGCATATAGGTATTAGCACTTTTTTGGATTGCAACGCATTTAAGAATTAACTCATTCCGTTATGCATTGAAGAGATGTGCAATGCAGCGTGCTGTTTCATTGCATTACAAAAGCGTTGTGCGTTGAAGAATAATATTTAATAAATATGCACTGTGTTGCATTGCAGTGCAATCAAGAACTAACTCATTCCTTTATGCGTTGAAGAGATGTGCAATGCAATCTGCTCTTGCATATAGCATTGCAGATAGGATCAATCTTTGTGCATTGAAGGAAAACAAAAATCATATGCACTTTTCTGCATTGTAATGCATTCAAGAACTAACTCATACCTTTATGCGTTGAAAAGATATCTAATGCAATGTGCGCTTGGTTAGCATTGCACATACGATAAAGCGTTGTGCATTGAAGAATAACAAAAATCATATACACTTTTTTGCATTGCATTGCATTATAGAACTAACTCATTCCGTATTGCATGGAAGAGATGTGCAAGGCAGCGTGATATTGCATTGCATTGCACAGTGTTGTGCATTCAAGAATAACATATAAGTAATATGCACTTTGTTGCATTAAAATACATTCAGTAACTAACTCATTCCGTAGTGCATTGAAGAGATGTGAAAAGCAATCTGCTGTCGCAAAGCATTGCATATACGATCAAGCGTTGTGCATTGAAGAATAACATATAAGTAATAGCTGTTGCTTTGCAATGCATTCAAGAACTAACATTCCTTTATGCGTTGCAGAGATGTGAAATGCAATCTGCTCTTGCATAGCATTGCACATAGGATCAATCTTTGTGCATTGAAGGATAACAAAAATCATATGCACTTTTTTGCATTGCAATGCATTAAAGAACTAACATTCCTTTATGCGTTGCAGAGATGTGAAATGCAATCTGCTCTTGCATAGCATTGCACATAGGATCAATCTTTGTGCATTGAAGGATAACAAAAATCATATGCACTTTTTTGCATTGCAATGCATTAAAGAACTAACTCGTTGCATGCAATGCAACCCAATGCATGCATGACTTACTCGTTCCTTTGTACAACGAAGATGCAATGCAAGCAGTGTGCACTGAAGAATAACATACAAGTAATATTGTTGCATTGCAATGCATTCAAGAACGTACTCAATCCGTAGTGTATTGAAGACATAACATTTATATCGTTTCAATGCATTACATAGTAGGTATTTTAACTTATTATATAATTTATATTATTTATTCCTCTGTGCAATGAATGAAAAGAAAACATAAAATAACGTGGTTTCGCGTTGAATTTCCATAATTTAACTAACCATAGTTCCATAGTTGTGTATTGAAGGGAAATCATTGAATTAGATTTCGCATTGCATTAGAAGTCCGTATTCCGTTGTGCAAAGAACCTAACAATACCCTGTGCTGCATTGTGCATGAAGAATAATATGTGCTAGACTTATATCTATTCAGATGTATAATTTTCAATGCATAAAAGATCAAACTTATTCCTCTGTGCAATTAAAAGACAACAAATACCATATGTGCATTGCATATTTCTACTAACCATTTTCATTTTCTATTGAAAGACAACCCACAACTTATCATTTTTTTACTGACGACTACAAATCACATTAGCTGTCACTTTAACTTTGCATACAAGAACTAACTCTGTTTTGCACGCACGTTCAGTTGTTCACTAAAGAATAATATTTAAGCTATACACCTTTTGCATTGCAATGCCTACAAGATCTAAATCGTTTCAATATTTATTAAGATATAATTGTAGTTGTATTGCATCATATAAAAAGATTCAACGCATTACTCTGTGAAATGAAAAGATAACATTTGAAAGATGAAAATGTGATTTCGCATTGCATTGCGTACTACAACTAACTTATTAATGATAAGTGTATGAAGGATAATCATTGCATTAGCTGTTGATTTATTGTACAATTGAAATTTGTATACTTGACGAGAAAACAATATGAGCAGTTGCTTAAAAATGGTTGCATAGATTGGATTAATTTATGTGCTTGCTGCATTGCATTGAACACGATTTGGCAGAAATATTTTCAATGGGTCAAAAAAGACTGGCTGACAGCATCAGAAGTAGTCAATTAGTATGTGTAGAAAGTTCAATTTCGGGTACTTTTCGACCCAAAATGGTAGGTCAGAAATGGACTACTGCATGGCTTATGTAAAATCAGATGGAATCAGTGAATAAGTTAATGTTCTAACGATAAGGAAGCTTTGGCCAAAAATATAGATATAGACCTACAGAACATATTTCTGTCCAAAGAGTACTCGATATTGAACTTCCTGCACATTCTCATCGACTACTTCTGATCTTTCGTCATCCATGCTTGTATTTGACCCATTGAAAATATTTTTGAATAATGAGCCATATTTGACCTACTGAATAGACTTCTGGCCCAAGACTATTCGATCTTGAACTTTCTATACATACTCATTGAGTCCTTTTGATGTTACCGCAGCCATACAGAAGTCTATATTTGGCCTACTGAACAGATTTCTGGCCCAAGAGTTCTTGATCTTGAATTTGCTATACAATTATTGGCTTCTTCTGATGTTTCATCGACCATACAGTAGTCCATATTTGACCTACTGAACAGAATTGTGGCCCAAGAGTTCTTGATCTTCAGTTTAGTATACAAACTCATTGAGTCCTTTTGATGTTATGTCAGCCATACAGAAGTCTAAATTTGACCTAATGAATACATTTCTCGCTAAAGAATTCTTGATATTGAACTTTCTATAGAACTGATTGTCTCCCGGTGCATAAAAATAGCCATTATGTTGAGACTGTGATTTAAGTGCTAGTATGACCAACTAGCGGTCAGTCAAGTGGCAATCAGTCTTACTTTTTAGCATTAAATTATGTGATGACTAACTCGTTAGACCAGTCTTAGCAGTTTCTGCATCTGGCCCCTGGTGTTACATAAGCCAATCAGTAATCCATATGTGACCTTTTGAACATCCATACAGCCATCAGCCAAACAGAAGTTCATATTTAACCAACTGAACATATTTTTGGCCAAAAAGTCCTCAATCTTTAACTTTATATACATACTGATTGGCTTTTTCTGATGTTACATCAACCATAAAGTAGTCCATATTTAACCTACTGAACATACTATATATTCTCATTGACTTTTTCTGATGTTAAAACAGCCATAGTCCATATTTTACCTACTGTATATATTTATGTTCCAAGAAGTACTTGATCTTGAACATTCTTTACACAATTACTTCTCATCTTACCTCAGCTGAATGGTAGTCCATATTTAACCTATAAACCTATTTCAGGCCAAAGAGTACAATATCTTAAACATTCTCTGGATACTCATTGACCCCTTCTAATGTTACATCAGTCACAAAATAGTCCATATTTGACCTGCTGAACATATTTCTGCCAAAGAGTACTAGACATTGTCTATACATGCTCAAAGACTCCTTCTGATGTCACGTCAGCCTTGAAGTCCATATTTAACCTGCTGAACATATAATTTGGTAAAGAGTCCTCAATCTTTGAACAAACATTCTTCTGATTTTACTTTAGCCGTACAAAAGTATATATATGATCTATTGAATTGGCAAAAGGGTCAATAAAAGGTTTTCTATTATATAAACTCATAGATCCTTCTGATGTTAAATCAGAAGGACAGTTGTCCATATTTGACCTGCTTCATATATTTCTTGTCAAAAAGTACTTGATCTTGAACAATGACTATGTACAAAATATTCAAGATCGAGTACTCTTTGGCCTGAAATATGTTCAGTAGGATAAATATGATCTACTGAATAGCTGAGGTAACATCAGAAAATGTCTACGAGTTTAGTAAAAAAAACTCTTTAGGACCCTTTAGCCAGAAACATGTTCAATAGATCAGATATGGAATATTGCATGACTAATGTAACATTTCTTATGTTACATTAGTCATGCAATATTCCATATCTGATCTATTGAAAATATTTCTGGCTAAAGGGTATTCAATGAAAGTAGAAAATTCAAGATTGAGGACTCTTTGGCCAGAAGTATGTACAGTGCTTTAAAATGGCTGAAAAACATCAGAAATAGTCTTTAAGTATGCATAGGAGAATGATCAAGATTGAGTACTCGGGACAGAAATATGTACAGTAGGTCAAATGGGACTACTGTCTGGCTGATTTAACATCAGAAAGAACATTTTTGGCCAGAAGTATTATCAAGGATTCGTTGTCAGGAAATATTTTCAGCAGGTCAAACATGGTCTGCCAGATTTAAAATCAGAAAGATTCTGTGAGGACATATAGTATGTTGCCTTTTGACAACCCTTTGGCCAGAAATATTTTCAGTAGGTCAATCACGGACTTCTGTATGGCTAAGGTAACATCAGAAGGAGTGAATGAGAATGTGTAGAAAGTACATGATCGAGAGATCTTTGGCCATAAATATGCTCAGCAGGTCAAATATGGTCAAATCTCTGGCTCTTTTAATATCAGAGTCTTTGAGTTTATATTGTAAAGATAACATTTGAGGACCCTTTGAATAAATGTTCAATAGATTCAATAGATATACTACTGTTTGGCTGGGGTAGCCAGAATGAGTCATTAGGTATAGAATGTTCAAGATCAAGTACTCTTTGTCCAAACATTTTTTCATTTGGTCAAATACTGTGTGGCTGATGTATTATCAGAAACCATTAATCAGTATGTTTAGAAGGTTCAAGATAGATTACTCTTTGGCCAGATATATGTTCAACAGTTCATTACGTCAAGTATGGACTACTGTATGGCTGACGTCACATCAGAAGGATTCCATGAGTTTTTATAGGAAAAAATTTTTTTTAGGACCTTTTAGACATAAATATGTTCATTACGTCAAGTATGGGCCACTGTATGGCTCACGTAACGTAAGGATTCTATGAGTTTTTGAGAATATATAGAAAGTTGCCTTTGTGGACCCTAGATATATATTCAGTGGTTTAAACAGTTCATTACGTCAAGTATGGCTGAATATATAGAAAGTTGCCTTTGTGGACCCTTTGGCCAGAAGAATTTTCAATGGGCCAAATATAGGCTGGCTAATGTAACATTAGAAGAAGTTTCTGAATTTATAGACCCATTGGCCAGAGACATGTTCAATAGATCAGATAAGGACTTTTGTATGGCTGATGTAACTTCTGATAAAGTCAATCAGTATGTGTAGAAAATTCAAGATTAAGGACTCTTTAGCAATTAATATGTTCAATATGTTAAATATGGACCGCTGTTTTGCTGATTTAACATCAGAAAGACTCTATGAGAGAATATACCGTAAGTTGCCTTTGGGGGACCCTTTGGGCAGAAGTATTTTCAAAAAGCTAAATACAGACTGGCTGATGTAACATCAGAAAAAGTAAATCAGTATGTGTACAAAGTTCAAGATTGAGGACTCTTTAGCAAGAAATATATTCAATAGGTTAAATATGAACTACTCTATGGCTGAGGTAACATCAATAGGAGTTATTATGTATAGAAAGTTCAAGATCAGGTGTACTGTCTGGCTGATTTAACATAAAAAAGAGTCTTTGAGAATATGTAGTAATTTGCCTTTTGGGGACCATTTGGCCAGAAATATTTTCAATAGGCCAAATGATGTAACATCAGAGTAGTCAATGAGAATGTGTAGAAGGTTCAATCTCGAATACTCTCTGGACAAAAACATCTTCATTAGGTCAAATATGGACTACTGTGTTGCTGACGTAACATCAAAAAAGAGTCGTCTTTAAGAATATATAGCAAGTTGCTTTTTAAGGACCATTTGGCCAGAAATATTTTCATTGGGCCATATATAGGCTGGCTAGCGTAAAATCAGTAGTCAATCAGAATGCTTAGAAAGTTCAATATCGAGTAGGCCAAATTTTCAAAGCTGGCTGATGTAACATCAGAAGTAATCCTTGAATTATATATTTAAAAAAATGTTTTAGGACCCATTGGCCAGAAGATATTTTCAGATGCGTTGAAGAGATCTCTAATGCATCTGCTAGTATTGCACACACGATCAAGCGTTGTGCATTGAAGAATAACAAAAATCATATACATTTTTTATCATTGAAAGAATTAAAGAACTAAATAATTTCGTAGTGCATTGAAGAATAACATTTAAGTAAAATGCACTTTGTTGCATTGCAACGCATTAAAGAACTAACTAATTCCGTAGTGCGTTGAAAAGATGTGCATTGCATTGCACAAATATTGTGCGTTGAAGAATAATATTTAAGTAATATGAACTTTGCTGCATTGCAATGCAATCAAGAACAAACTCATTCCTTTATGCGTTGAAGAGATGTGCAATGCAATCTGCTCTTACATAGCATTGCACATACGATCAAGTATTTGAGCAAATAAGGAATAACATAAAAGTCATATGCACTTTTCTGCATTGCATGCATTCAAAAACTAACTCATTCCTTTATGTGTTGAAAAGATGTCTAATGCAATCTGCTCTTAGTTAGCATCGCACATATCAAACAATGTGCATTGAAGAATAACAAAAATATATGCACTTTTTTGCATTGCAATTTATTAAAGAACTTATTTATTCCGTATTGCTTTGAAGAATAACAATAAGTAATATGCACTTTGTTGCATTGAAATGCATTCAAGAAATAACTCATTCGTTTATGCGTTGAAGAGATGTGGAATGCAATATGCTATTGCATATTATTGCACATACGATCAAGCGTTGTGCAATGAAAAATAACATAAAAGCACTCTGTTGCATTGAAATGCATTCAAGAAATAACTCATTCCTTAATGCGTTGAAAAGATGTCTAATGCAATCTGCTCTTAGTTAGCATTGCACATACGATCAAGCAATGTGCATTGAAGAATAACAAAAATATATGCACTCTTTTGCATTGCAATTTATTAAAGAACTTATTTATTCCGTATTAAATTGAAGAATAACAATAAGTAATATGCACTTTGTTGCATTGAAATGCATTCAAGAAATAACTCATTCGTTTATTGGTTGAAGAGATGTGCAATGCAATATGCTATTGCATATTATTGCACATACGATCAAGCGTTGTGCAATGAAAAATAACATGCACTCTGTTGCATTGAAATGCATTCAAGAAATATCTCATTCCGTAGTGCGTTGAAAAGATGTCTAATGCAATCTGCTCTTAGTTAGCATTGCACATACGATCAAGCAATGTGCATTGAAGAATAACAAAAATATATACACTTTTTTGCATTGCAATTTATTAAAGAACTAATTTGTTCCGTATTGAATTGAAGAATAACAATAAGTAATATGCATTTTTTGCATTGCAAAGCATTAAAGAACTAACTCATTCCTTTATGCGTTGAAGAGATGTGCAATGCAATATGCTCTTGCATATTATTGCACATACGATCAAGTGTTGTGCATTGAAAAATCACATAAAACTCATATGCTCTCTTCTGCATTGCAATGCATTCAAGAACTGTCTTTCAGTAGTGCGTTGAAGACATGAGCAACTTAATGTGCCTTTGCACAGCATTGCACATACGATCAAGCGTTGTGCAGTGAAAAATAACAAAAACATATGCACTTTTTTGCATTGCAATTTATTAAAGAACTAACTCGTTCAGCAGTGCGTTAAATAGATGTATAATGCAATCTCTTCTTGCATAGTACAAATGCATTCAATAAATAACTCATTCCGTAGTGCGTAGAAAAGATGTCTAAATGCAATCTGCTCTTAGTTATTAGCATTGCACAAACGATCAAGCGTTGTGCATTGAAGAATAACAAAAACATATGCACTTTTTTGCATTGCAATTTATTAAAGAACTAACTCATTCCGTTGTGCATTGAAGAATAAAATATGCACTTTGTTGTATTGAAATTCATTCAAGAAATTACTCATTCCTTTATGCGTTGAAGAGATATGCAATGCAATATGCTCTTGCAAATTATTGCACATACGATCAAAGGTTGTGCATTGAAAAATAACATGTAATATGCACTGTTGCATTGAAATGCATTCAAGAACTTACTCATTCCGTAGTGCGTTGAAGAGTAACATTTAAGTAATATGCACTTTGTTGGATTGCAATGCATTCAAGAACTAATTCATTCCGTAGTGCATTAAAGAGATGTGCGATGCAATCTCCTCTTGCATAGCATTGTACATACGATCAAGCGTTGTGCATTGGAGAATAAAATAAAAGTCATCTGCATTTTGTTGCATTGCAAAGCATTAAAGAACTAACTCATTCCTTAATGCGTTGAAGAGATGTGCAATGCAATATGCAAGACCATATATTGCACATACGATCAAGCGTTGTGCATTGAAAAATAACATAAAACTCATATGCTCTTTTCTGCATTGCAAAGCATTCAATAACTAACTCTTTCACGTTGAAGAGATGAGCAACTTAATGTGCCTTTGCTTATTATTGCACATATGATCAAGCGTTGTTCATTGAAGAATAACAAAAACATATGCACTTTTTTGCATTGTAATTTATTAAAGAACTAACTCATTCCGTAGTGCGTTAAATAGATGTGCAATGCAATCTCTTCTTGCATAGCATTGCAAATACGTTCAAGCGTTGTGCATTAAAAAATAACATAAAAGTCAAATGCACTTTTCTGCAATTCAAGAACTTAATCAGTAGTGTATTGAAGACATAACATTTATGCTGTTTCATTGCATTGCATAAAATGTAACTTATTGTATAACTTATTCCTCTGTGCAATGAAAAAAAAAACATAAAATAACACGTGCTTTCGCGCTGAATTTCCATAATTTAACTAACTTATTCAGTTGTGTATTGAAGGGAAATCATTTAATTAGATTTTGCATTGCATGAGACTGATCACCCGTCTCCCTGACTTGAATGAAGGGACAGGAAAATAGATCAAATTACTGGAAGAAGAAACAATGGGGAAGGTCCTGGCCATTGGGGACATCAAAGCCTTGCTGGCGAAGTGTGTGGGGATTACCAAGATGATTGAAATCCTGAAAGCCTCTGGAATTGGAGGTGCAGTCGATTCAACTTGGGTGGATGCTACACCCTTGGACAACCACAGAATAGATCAGAAAGAAATAGATCAGATATGGACTAGTATGGCTGACGTAACATCAGAAGGAGTCTGAATGGAAGAAACTTTGGCCTGAAAATAATTATTTGAAGGTTGACTTTTTTTGTATTAAAAACACTTATTTTATTGGTCGGATAAAATATGCTAATTTTTTCAGATAGGAATTTTGGGTTTTCATGAGCTGTATGCCGAAATCATCAGTATTAAAACAATAAAAGACCTGAAATATTTCAGTTGGTGTGCAATGAATCTAAAATATATGAAAGTTTAATTTTTATCATTACATTATTGAAAATAATGAACTTTATCACAATATTTTAATTTTTTATGAAGGACCTGTATATATATATAAAACATATATATATTTTGAGGACCCTTTGGCCAGAGATAGGTTCAATAGATCAGATATGGACTACTGTATGGCTGATGTAACTTCAGAAAAAGTCAATCAGTATGTATAGAAAGTTCAAGATCAAGTACTTTTTGGCCAGAAATATATTCTGTAGGTCAAATTTGACTACTGTCTGGCTGATTTAGCATCAAAAAGAGTCTTTGAGAAATTAAGTAATTTGACAAAACATATAGTAAAATCAGAAGGAGTCCATGGGTTTATTTTTATATATTTTAAAAAAACTGAAGACCCTTTGGAAAGAAATATGTTCATTAGGTCAAATATGGAATACGTCTCGGGTTATGACTATAGCCCTTGTTCCCTGAGAAGGGAACGAGACACTGCGTCGTCAGAAATGACTCTTTGGGGACGCTCCCTTAGCGTGCGCCTCTGAAGTATGAATGAAACTATTCCAATCTTGATTGGTGTTGCGTCCTGACGTAACATGTGACGGCTTAACCGGAAGTATAAAAGTGACGCCGGCACACACACACATTAGCCTAGCGATGAAGCAAGACGCTCACAGGCCTCGAGGGGCGTGGCAGGACGACGCAGTGTCTCGTTCCCTTCTCAGGGAACAAGGGTTCCCTTTCGTTTTCACTCCGAGTTACGTCGGATGACGACGAATGGGGTTTCGCTTAGAAAGCCTATCAGCTTCGAGTATTACAAAACGAGCCAATGGCAAAGAAATGCCATGGATCTGCGGAATTTGCATGACGTAACTCCGCCCCACCTCGTGGGTATAAAAGGAGGACGCTGGCAACATGCAGTTATGTTTTTCGCTTCGGAGCCAAGAGCATCTCTTCACTCCACAAGCCATCTCTGAGAATTGTCAGCTTTTACAAACGAGTTACTCTGGTGTTGGTGTTTGTGGGCGATTCCAGCGAGCGCGCGCTTCCTGCTGATCTGTGCAGTGATTTTGCCAGAGAGTGCGTGTCTCCCCGGCCGCCTCGACATCAGAGTGTTTCTCTCTCACAAAAAGAGCTTGCACGCGGCACGTCTTTTTAAAGATGCCTCGCCCGTGCACTTCTGGTTGCGGCAGATATGTGTCTGACTCTGATGGGCACGAGCGCTGCCTAGTGTGTTTGGGCATGGATCATGCTAGAGCAGCGCTCGTGGATGAGTCATGTTCTCTCTGTGGGAACATGACCATCGCGTCACTAAGGTCGAGACTCAGTGAACTCGCAAGAGTGAGAGTCCCCTCATCCACACCCCGATCTAATGCTCCCCCGAGGAGTGCTACTTCGGCTGGTGGCCAGGGTGACCTGAGGGTAACGGTTTGGAACCAGGCGCCGACTATGTGTCCGCGACCCCAGCCCCCCTCTTCAGTGACGGTGCCCGCTAGTGAGCCTCCGATTCCCGCGGGTCTACCTTCGGGTGCCCCGCGGGTTTCGGTTGAAGCTACAGAGGAAGATGCCATGTCTGTAGCAGCATCACAAGGTGGGCTTGATTCTTCCGGAAGTGAAGATTCAGCGCAGCTGCCACCTTCCGGTGTGCATACGGCTGTGCCTGAATCGGATCCGGAAATGACGGCCATGCTTTCCCGGGCAGCCGCGAGCATTGGTTTAGAGTGGAGGCCTCCACCCTGTCCCGAGCGCTCGCGGCTGGACGATTGGTTTTTGGGTAAGGCTGCCGACCCCCGTGGTCCACGGCAAACCCCAATACCATTCTTCCCGGATGTGCATGATGAGATCTCGAAGTCCTGGAAGACCCCCCTGTCTTCCCGGGACCACTCGCTGATCCCATCCGCCTTTCCTCCACTCGATGAGGCGGCCGCCCGTGGGTACACTGGGCTTCCCCCGGTTGAACGCTCTGTTGCGATGAAACTGTGTCCTCAGAGTGCTTCTTCTCGGGGCGAGCCTAAGCATCCATCCAAGGCCTATAGATTTTCGTCGTCTATGGCGGCGAAGTCTTACAGAGCGGCGGGACAGGCGGCTACCTCTCTGCATGCTATGGCCACTCTGCAGGTCTACCAGGCCCAGATGCTCAGAAACATGCACGAGGGCAGGACAGACCCAGGGCTCTTCAATGAGCTGCGTGCCGCAACCGACCTCGCTCTCCGGGCGACGAAGGTAGCCGCGCGCTCCCTGGGTTTGGTGATGTCCACCGCGGTGGTCCAGGAGAGACACCTGTGGCTGAACCTGGCTGACATGCGGGATTCCGAGCGGACTCGTCTGCTCGATGCGCCCCTGTCCCAGGCCGGCCTCTTCGGCGGCGCAGTTGAGGACTTTGCCCAACAGTTCTCAACTGCACAGAAACAGACTGAGGCCATCAAACATATTCTGCCCCGCCGACCCGCTGCTGCCTCGTCGTCGGTCGGGCAGACGCCTCAGCCTGTTTCCCGCCGAGGGCGTCCTCCTAAAGCTCCCGCCCCTCCCGCTAGGCCAAAGCAGCAGCCTTCACCCAGGCCGACGCGCGGAGGAAGCCGCAGGAAGGCGCCCCAGCCCTCTCCAGCCCCGCCCCCCGCCAAGCGCCGGGCCAAGCGGCGCTCTTGAGACGGGCTGCTCAGGGATGACGTTTGTTTCGCAGGAGATGGTAGCAGGGCCACTCCTTCCCCCGGTGGAGGGCCGGGGGAGAATCTTTTGTTCTCCACTCCCCGCTGCTCACCCACGGGTGGGCAGCACCCTAATGTGGTTAAAGACAGAAACAAACCTCTCACCCCTGAGCACACAGAGTTCTCGGACGACCCAGAGCGCCGCCCACCAGCCGTGCTCTCCTCGTCCCCCTCTGTCCCAGAGTCGGTTGACACGGCGTGCCGCCCACGGGCCGTTTCGTCCCTGTCCCACTCTGTCGCCAGACCCCTGGCAGAGCAGGCCCCCGTGGAACGCTGGTCCTTCCCTGGCCTCCTCTGTCAGGGCGCGGAGCTTAACTGCGCCCCCACACCGGATCGCTATGCCGTCCACGTCCGGGCCAGTTACTCCGCTTCGCTGCCCCTCCGGGGGGACGCCGGTGGTCCGCATGACCCCGCTGGTACAGTTCCTAGAAGCCTGGCTAGAGCTTCCCCAACTGTCCCGCTGGGTCGCCCGCACCGTCCGGTTCGGCTATGCGATTCAGTTCGCACGGTCTCCTCCCCGATACAGGGGAGTCCGCTCCACTTTGGTCGGTGGCAACGCCCCGATCATGCGAGCAGAGATTGCCACTCTGCTGGCGAAGGGTGCAATCGAGACTGTCCCTCCAGCCGAGATGAGGTCCGGCTTCTACAGCCCTTACTTCATTGTCCCCAAGAAAACCGGTGGGTTACGACCAATCCTGGACCTGCGAGTATTGAATCGCTCCCTTTACAGGATGCCGTTCAAAATGCTCACCGCCAAACGCATTTTCGAGTGTGTGCGGCCCCAGGATTGGTTTGCAGTGATCGACCTGAAGGACGCCTACTTTCATGTCTCCATTCTCCCTCGTCACAGACCGTTCCTCCGGTTTGCTTTCGAGGGACAGGCATATCAGTACGCGGTTCTCCCGTTCGGGCTAGCCCTGTCCCCTCGCGTCTTCACGAAGGTCGTCGACTGGCTGATTATAGCTCACTCTCGAGACCAGGTTTGAGAACACAGGGACCTTGTGCTCCGGCACTTAGCCCGTCTGGGCCTTCGGGTCAACTGGGAGAAGAGCAAACTTTGCCCCGTGCAGAGGATCTCTTTTCTCGGTATGGACATCGAATCGGTCGCCATGTCCGCGCAGCTTACGAGCGAGCGCGCGCAGTCACTGCTGACTTGTCTGAGACAAATACAGGGCAAGAAAGCGGTTCCACTGAAACATTTTCAGAGGCTCCTGGGGCATATGGCATCTGCAGCCGCGGTCACGCCGCTCGGATTGCTTCATATGAGACCGCTTCAGCTTTGGCTTCGCGACCGAGTCCCGAGGTGGGCATGGCAACAAGGCAAGCTCCGAGTTCCAGTGACTTCGAGCTGCCGTCAGACCTTCACCCCGTGGTTGAACCTCAGTTTTCTCAGGGCTGGTGTCCCCCTGGAACGAGCGTCGAGGCATGTTGTTGTCTCAACAGATGCCTCCACCACGGGCTGGGGCGCCATGTGCAATGGTCATGCTGCCGCGGGCTCCTGGACAGGACCCCAGCGCCTATGGCATGTGAATTGCCTCGAGTTGCTGGCAGTACGCCTTGCTCTGCACCGCTTCCGAGCGCTGCTCATGGGTCAACACGTACTAGTCCGATCAGACAATACCGCCACAGTAGCGTACATCAACCATCAAGGTGGTCTACGCTCCCGCCGTATGTCGCAACTCGCTCGCCACCTCCTCCTATGGAGTCAGAAGCATCTGAGGTCCCTTCGTGCTATTTACATTCCCGGAGCCCTGAACCGTGCTGCCGACGAGCTGTCACGGCTTCAGCCCCTCCCTGGAGAATGGCGACTCCATCCCCAGTCGGTCCAGCTGATTTGGGACCAGTTTGGCGACGCACAGATAGATCTGTTTGCCTCCCGCGACTCATCCCATTGCGCCCAGTTTTATTCTCTGACCGAGGGCACGCTCGGCACGGATGCACTGGCGCACAGCTGGCCGCGGGGCCGCAAGTATGCGTTTCCCCCAGTGAGCCTTCTTGCGCAGCTCCTGCGCAAGGTCAGGGAGGACGAGGAGCAAGTCCTTCTGGTTGCGCCGTACTGGCCCACCCGGACTTGATTCTCCGAACTAGTGCTCCTCGCGACAGCACCTCCTTAGCCAATTCCTCTGAGGAAGGACCTCCTTTCTCAGGGACGGGGCACTCTATGGCACCCTCGTCCCGATCTCTGGAGCCTCCACGTGTGGCTCCTCGACGGGACGAGACAGGTTTGAGTACCCTACCACCTGCGGTGGTGGCTACCATCACTTCCGCTAGAGCGTCGTCCACGAGACATGCCTACGCGTTGAAGTGGAACTTATTCGTCAATTGGTGCTCTTCTCGCCGAGAAGATCCCCGGAGGTGTTCGATCAGTTTGGTGCTTTCCTTCCTTCAAGATGGGTTGGAGCGAAGGCTGTCTCCCTCCACCCTCAAAGTTTATGTTGCCGCTATTGCCGCTCACCACGACTTAGTGGAAGGTAAGTCCATAGGGAAGCACGACCTGATCGTCAGGTTCCTGAGGGGGGCGAGGAGACTGAATCCTCCTCGCTCTCCTCTCGTTCCCTCTTGGGACCTCTCAGTGGTCTTAAGTGCCCTGCGGAGTGCTCCCTTTGAGCCTTTGCAATCAGTGGAGCTTAAGTTCCTGTCAATGAAGACAGCGCTCCTGATTGCATTGGCTTCTCTCAAGAGGGTCGGGGACCTGCACGCATTCTCCGTTGACGAAGCGTGCCTAGAGTTCGAGCCGGCCGGTTCTCACGTGATCCTGAGACCCTGGCCTGGATATGTGCCCAAGGTTCCTACCACTCCCTTCCGGGACCAGGTGGTGAACCTGCAAGCGCTGCCCTCGGAGGAGGCAGACCCAGCCTTGGCACTGCTCTGTCCAGTACGCGCTCTCCGCGCTTATGTAGACAGGACGCAGTGTTTCAGGACCTCAGACCAGCTCTTTGTCTGTTATGGTGGGAAGCTGAAGGGAAAGGCTCTCTCAAAGCAGAGGTTGTCTCACTGGATTGTGGACACCATTGCTTTGGCTTACCAGCAGCAAGGCCGACCGTGCCCCCTTGGTGTGACCGACCACTCCACCCGGAGTGTGGCATCCTCCTGGGCGCTGGCGCATGGCGCCTCGCTAGCAGACATCTGCAGAGCTGCAGGCTGGGCGACACCTAACACATTCGCCAGATTCTACAATCTCCGAGTGGAGCCTGTGTCCTCTCGTGTTCTCGCTTCAAACAGCTAGTTCCGGACCCGCTCAGGTGTCTTCGCTTGCTCGCCATTCCACTCCGCGGACTGGATACGTGCGATATTCTGCTCAGGTGAGCTTCTCCGAAAGCCCTGAGTTCCTCCAGCACCCCTGATGCTAGCGCCAGTGTCTATTGCCTGGGCGTCGGCTAGGTGCCTCCGTGTGCATGGTCCCTCCCATGGGCTACCCCCACACGGGTATTTCCACTGTAAGCCTCTTTGAGCATGTGTCTTTCCCTCGGCAAGCCACCTTGCCACCCCTGAGGTTGAAATATTCCACCTGCGGCTGGACACCTCAGAGTTTCCCCATATGTTACTATCAGGTCATATGTGTATTTTCAAATGCCCCCCACTGGGTTGGTGATAATTGCATATTTCCCCTTAAAAGCTTGGGATATGCTTCCCAGTGTACCTTGGTATTCCTGTGTTAAATAGGAGTCCTTCGTCCTAATATCTCGAGGGCTCAGATTTTTCGCAGGGCGCTGGAAGACAGCTGTGAAGGTGGCGTGATTTGACTGGTAACCCCATTCGTCGTCATCCGACGTAACTCGGAGTGACAACGAAAGGGAACGTCTCGGTTACGTATGTAACCCTCGTTCCCTGAGTAGGGAACGGAGACGTTACGTCTTCCTGCCACTTCCGCTGTTTCGCGGGGATCGCCCGAGTTCAGTCTTGGCTCCTCAGCGAGAAAACATAACTGCATGTTGCCAGCGTCCTCCTTTTATACCAACGAGGTGGGGCGGAGTTACGTCATGCAAATTCCGCAGACCCATGGCATTTCTTTGCCATTGGCTCGTTTTGTAATACTCGAAGCTGATAGGCTTTCTAAGCGAAACCCCATTCGTCGTCATCCGACGTAACGTCTCCGTTCCCTACTCAGGGAACGAGGGTTACGTACGTAACCGAGACGTTATAGTCATAACCCGAGACGTTCCCTTTCGAGGGAACTCGAACTGCGTCGTCAGAAACGACTCTTTGGGCAACGAATGCCCACTAGGCCACACACCGAATAGGCCTGTCCCGGAGTGAAACTGATTCAGGCACTCAACTAGGACGAGAGCACGTGTGCGCCAGGTGTACTAGGGAGGTGTAAACTGTAAAACCTGTAAAAGTGTGCGGGGTATCCCAGCCGGCTGCCTCACAGATCTCCTGGAGGGGCACTCCCGAAAGGAGGGCCCTAGAGGAAGCCATGCCTCTAGTCGAATGAGCCCTAACAGCTTAAGGTGAAGGCAAGTTGCGCACCTTGTAAGCCGAGGTAATAGCCTGAACAATCCAATTACTAATAGTTTGCTTGGATGCCGGGAGCCCCTTCTTAGGTGACCCAAAACACACTAATAATTGGTCCGACCTCCTCCAAGAAGAGGACCTCTCGAGGTACACGCTCAAAGCTGTGACGGGGCAGAGCAAATGAAGCTTCTTTTCTTCTGCCGACACATGAGGTGGAGGATGGAACGCCTGAAGGACAGTGGACCGAGCCGTATTCGTAGGAACCTTAGGCACGTAGCCTGGACTCGGGTGCAAAAATGCTTTAACTCTGCCTGGGGCAAACTCCAAGCAAGCTGGTGTTACTGCCAGGGCTTGGAGATCTCCCACCCTCTTAAGAGAGGTAATAGCTAAGAGAAATACCATTTTTAGCGTAAGATCCCTAGGCGAAGCCGACTGCAGAGGATCGAAGGGGGCCAGGGATAACCCTTCAAGAACCACCGCCAGGTCCCAGGCAGGAACCCTGGACCTGGTTGTCGGTATCATCCTCCAAGTCCCACGGAGAAAACGTTTGACCAACTGGTGCCTCCCCAGGGGCCCATCACTTAACGGTGCGTGGAAAGCCGCAATAGCAGCCACGTACACTTTAAGCGTGGAAGGGGAGAGACCCGCAGAGAAACGATCTTGGAGAAACCCCAGAACTGAAGCCACCGGGCAGTTTACTGGATCTAACTCCTGCTCTCTACACCAAGTGACAAACACATTCCACTTGAGGCCATATAATCTCCTAGTAGACGGAGCCCTAGAGCTAAGTATGGTTTCAACCACCCCCGCTGATAGACCAGCATTTAGGTACTGAACCCCCTCAGAGGCCAGACCCACAATTTCCACGGCTCCGGGTGAGGGTGGAAGATTGTGCCCTCCGCCTGAGACAACAGATCCCTCCTCAGAGGAATCTGCGATGGCGGAGCTATCAGGAGTGATATCACGTCTGAAAACCACACTCGGGTCGGCCACATTAGGGCAACCAGAAGTAGACTGATGCCCTCTTGACGGACCCTCTCCAGGACTCTCGGAAGCAGAGCGATCGGGGGAAATGCGTACAGGCGAAGCCTCGGCCAGGCATGTACCATGGCATCCAACCCCAGTGGGGCTGGATGTGAAAGGGAGAACCAAAGTGGGCAGTGGGACATCTCTCGAGACGCAAATAGATCCACTTCCATTGGTCCAAACCTCTCCCATATCAACTTCACCATATCTGGATGAAGTCTCCATTCCCCGAGCCTCAGCCCCTGCCTCGACAGGATGTCTGCTCCCTGATTCTGAACCCCCGGAATATACATTGCTCTGATAGACAGTATTTTCCCCTGAGACCAAAGAATAATCTGATGCGCCAATCTGCACAGAGGGCGCGATCTGAGTCCCCCTTGACGGTTCAGATAAGCTACCACTGATATATTGTCTGATCGTACTAAGACATGGTAGCCCTTGATGTCTGGAAGGAAGCTCCTCAAAGCCCCGAACACAGCCATCATCTCTAGACAGTTTATGTGCCAAGAATGATGATGGTCCTGCCACAGACCCCTGGCAAAGCGGCCGTCCATGACCGCGCCCCAGCCAGTGAGGGAGGCATCTGTCGAAACGGCTTTCCGGCGACATAACGCTCCCATCGCTGGCCCTTGGGACAGGAACCAAGGTTTCTTCCATATTTGTAGATAACGAAGGCATCTGCGCGTTACTCTGATCATACGAAACGGATTCCCCTCGGGAGAAAACCCCTTGGCTTTTAGCCACCACTGAAGGGGCCTCATATGTAGAAGCCCCAAAGGTATAATGTTGGATGCCGCTGCCATGAGGCCCAGCATTCTTTGAAACTGCTTCACAGTGATGGCCTGACCTAGCTTTACTCCTGAAACCATATTTAGGATGGATTGAACACTTGCGGGAGACATGTGTGCCCGCATCGTAACCGAATTCCATACCACACCTAGAAACGTTGTTTTCTGAGTTGGTTCCAACACACTCTTTTTCGTGTTGAGTCTCAAACTGAACTTCTGAATGTGGCCAAGGACGACATCTCGATGCCGAACTGCCACTTCTCGAGACTGAGCCAATATCAGCCAGTCGTCGATATAATTCAGTATACGGATGCCCCGGAGTCTGAGAGGAGCCAGAGCTGCATCCATACACTTCGTGAACGTGCGGGGAGAGAGTGCTAGGCCGAACGGAAGAACCCGATATTGATATGCTTCGCCCCCGAAAGCAAACCTTAGGTACTTCCTGTGACATGGAATGATGGAGACATGAAAATAGGCGTCTTTTAGGTCTATTGTGACAAACCAGTCCTCGGACCTGATTTGGTTCACAATGATGGGAATCGTCAGCATCTTGAACCTGAACCTCCTCAGAGACTGATTCAAGTGCCTCAAGTCCAAAATCGGCCTGAGCCCGCCATCCTTCTTTGGAACTATAAAGTATCGGCTGTAAAACCCTGACTCCCTGTCTGGTAGGGGAACACATTCTACGGCCCCTTTGACCAGTAGAGCCTGTACTTCTTGTTCCATAACCCGAGCCTGTTCTGGAACCACTGTAGTCGGTACCACCCCTGCAAACCTGGGAGGTTGGTGACCGAACTGCAGTCTGTACCCTTTTTCTATTATATTCAGGACCCATATAGAAATATTTTGGAAGAAGGCGCCACCACTCCAAAAAATTTACTAAGTTTCTCGAGCATTGTTCTCGACCTCATGAAGCAGTGAACTGGCAGGAAGCGTACGAGAACGATTTTTCGACCATAGGTGGTGCTCTTTTGTAAGCTCTTGGGGCGAGCGCCACGCTGTGCGTTCGCTGGAAAATGATGCGACCCGAAGCGTCAATGACGGCGGGACCATATCTTTCTCCAAAGGGCTCCGCTGGGAAAACAACCTCGGTTGCCTCACGGCGGGGGGGGGACAGCCCTTAGAGGTCCTATTACTCTGGCTAGGACCTCTTTCCTGCGGCCCTCTTAGCCTGAATGACGGCCCTCAAGTCGCCCTTCTGGCCAGAGGATTTAGAATGAGAGCGCTTCCTCTGTTGCCAAGTTCCCGTAGGAGGGGCTCGAGAGGAAACACTCTCCTTTTGCTCCAAGCGATGAGAGGAGCTGGCTGACGGCTGAGGCAGGCCACTTGGACCAGCCCTCCCAGATCTAGAACGGCGGGGGAGGTACTGCTGAAAGGCTGCCGACTGTTTTTTCGCCTCCTGAAACCTGTCGACGACAGTAGATACTGCGTCACCGAACAGGCCAGAAGGCGAAATCGGAGCATCTAATAAAAAGGAACGATCTTTATCTTTCATGCCCGACAAATTTAACCACAGATGCCTGTCCGTGTCCGTGTCCGCCAATAGCACGGGCCGTCTCCCTAGTGGCACGGAGAGATAAATCTGCGGCTCTTCTTAGCTCAGCAATATCAGCAGGTGTTGGTCCCTCCCCCTCATCTAGATCTTTGAGAATATCGGCTTGGAACGCCTGCAAAATAGCCATAGAGTGCAGGGCTCTCCACGCACCAGCTCGACCAGCCGCCATATATGCCCTGCCCACCACTGCAGAGGTGTCCCTACATGGTTTGCTGGGCAGCCCAGGGGCTTTAAGCGAGGATGCTGCTTCGGGAGAAAGATAACTCGCTAGAGCTTCCTCCACACGCGGCATCCTGCCATACCCCGCCTCTCTTGCACCCACAACATTACTATAATCACACAATGTATTATGTGAGATGCGAGACGAGTGGGGCTTTTCCCAGGATCTAATTATCTCTTTATGGAGATCTGGGGAAAAAGGCAAGCCCCGGCGCTGAGGTTGTAATCGGTGCTGCAGGAACCTCTCGTCTAATTTACTCTGACGAGATTCCTCCTGCTCATCTTGTGGCCAGCTAATTTTGAGTCTGGCCACAGCACGCGTTACAACCTCCACCATTTCCTCAAAAGCGGGAACATGAGCTGGCGAGTGTGACTCATGTTCCGCGCTCCCGGTGCTGAGCACATCCACTTCCTCGGAAGCAGACAGCTCAAGCACCGGGCTTCTGCACCATGCGCGAGCGTTATAGAATTCGCAGAAGACGAACGAGAAAGTGCCTCGGCAGTCTCGTTCTCATCTGCTAGATCCTTCTGCGATCCCCACGATTTAAGCCTCCGCGCCGCCTCAATGGACACGGGACCTGAACCGCAAGGATCGCGAGCTTGGCCATCTTTAGAAAAAATAGCCAAGCGGGAGCGCAGCACTCTTAATGGAAGTGCTTCACAGTGCTCACAGGCGGCTCCCTCGAGAGCTGCCGGTGCGTGCTGCACTCCCAAACAATTTACACATAACACATGCGTGTCCCCACCCGTAATAAATCTAGGACAGGGGTGCACACATCTCGTAAATTGTTCACTCGCCATACTTTCAAGGACAGACAACAATAAATAGGACAAACAGTTTCAACATAGAGCGCTTGCTGAAGAGCGATAGCTAATATGTGTGTGTGTCGGCGTCACTTTTATACTTCCGGTTATGCCGTCACATGTTACGTCAGGACGCAACACCAATCAGGATTGGAATAGTTTCATTCATATTTCAGAGGCGCACGCTAAGGGACCGTCCCCAAAGAGTCGTTTCTGACGACGCAGTTCGAGTTCCCTTGAAAGGGAACTGTGTAGCGTTCGTCACATCAGAAGGATAGTAAAAAAAAAACATTTGAGGACCCTTTGGCTAGATTTATGTACAAAAGATCAGATATTGACTACTGTAAGGATGACGTAAAATAAGGACACTACAAGTTTATATATAACATAAAAAAAACATTTTGAGGACCCTTTGGCCAGAGATATGTTCAATACATCAGATATGGACTACTGTATGGCTGAGGTAACATCAGAGAGAGTCTTAGAGAACATACAGAAAGTTATCTTTTGGGGACCATTTGGCTAGAAATATTTTCTATGGGCCAAATACAGGCTGGCTGACGTAACATCAGCAGTTAATTAGAATGTGTAGAAAGTTCAATATCGAGTACACTCTGGACAGAAATATGTTAATGAGGTCAAATATGCACTACTGCATGGCTTACATCACATCAGAAGGAGCCTCTGAGTTTATATAGTAAAAAAAAAACATTTGAGGACCCTTTGGCTAGAAATATGTACAATAGATCAGATAGTGACTACTTTACGGCTGACGTAACATAAGGATTCTATGAGTTTATATATAACATAAAAAAAACATTTTGAGGACCCTTTGGACAGAGATACGTTCAATAGATCATATATGGATTACTGTATGGCTGAGGTAACATCGGAAGAGTCTTTGAGAACATACAGAAAGTTGCCTTTTGGGGACTATTTGGCTAGAAATATGTTCTATGGGCCAAATACAGGCTGGCTGATGTAACTTCAGAAGGAGTTAATTAGAAGTGTAGAGAGTTCAATATCGAGTACGCGCTGGACAGAAATATGTTAATGAGGTCAAATATGGACTACTGTCTGGCTGACGTCACAACAGAAGGAGTCCATGAGTTTATATATAAAAAAAATTTTGAGGATCCTTTGGACAGAAAAATGTTCATTAGGTCAAATATGCACTGCTGTATGGCTTATATCACATCAGAAGGAGACTCTGAGTTTATATAGTAAAAAAAAAAAACATTTGATGACCCTTTGGCTAGATATATGTACAATAGATCAGATAGTGACAACTTTACGGCTGACGTAACATAAGGATTCTATGAGTTTTTATATAACATAAAAAAAAAACATTTTGAGGACCCTTTGACCAGAGATATGTTCATTAGATCAGATATGGACTCTTGTATGGCTGATGTAACTTCAGAAAAAGTCAATCAGTATGTGTAGAAAGTTCAAGATTGTGGACTCTTTTGCAAGAAATATGTTCAATAGGTTAAATATGGATTATTATATGGCTGAGGTAACATAAAAAAATGAGTTTTTATGTATAGAAAGTTCAAGATCAAGTACTTTTCGGCCAGAAATATATTCTGTAGGTCAAATTTGACTACCGTCTGGCTGATTTAACATCAGAAAGAGTCTTTGAGAATATATAGTAATTTGACAAAACATATAATAACATCAGAAGGAGTCCATGAGTTTATATTTGTATATTAAAAAAATAAATAAAGACCCTTTGGAAAGAAATATGTTCATTAGGTCAAATATGGAATACTGTGTAGCTTTCGTCACATCAGAAGGATAGTAAAAAAAAAAACATTTGAGGACCCTTTGGCTAGATTTATGTAAAATAGATCAGATATGGACTCCTGTATGGCTGAGGTAACATCAGAAAGAGTCTTTGAGAACATACAGAAAGTTGCCTTTTGGGGACAATTTGGCTAGAAATATTTTCTATAGGCCAAATATAGGCTGGCTGACGTAACATCAGAAGGAGTCCATGAGTTTACATATATAAAATGGAAGAAACTTTGGCCAGAAATATGTTTGTGAGGTCAAATATGGACTTTTGTATGTCTTACGTCACATCAGAAGGAGTCCATGAGTTTATATATATAAAAAAAATTGAGGATCCTTTGGACAGAAAAATGTCCATGAGGTCAAATATGCACTACTGTATGGCTTACATCACATCAGAAGGAGTCTCTGAGTTTATATAGTAAAAAATCCAAACATTTGAGGACCCTTTGGCAAGATATATGTACAATAGATCAGATAGTGACTACTGTATGGCTGACGTAACAAGGATTCTATGAGTTTATACAGGTCCTTCTCAAAAAATTAGCATATTGTGATAAAGTTCATTATTTTCCATAATGTAATGATAAAAATTAAACTTTCATATATTTTAGATTCATTGCACACCAACTGAAATATTTCAGGTCTTTCATTGTTTTAATACTGATGATTTTGGCATACAGCTCATGAAACAAGGACAATATATTCCGTAGGCAGGACAAGACCTGGAAGGACTGATCACCCGTCTCCCTGACTTGAATGAAGGGGCAGGAAAATGGATCAAATTACTGGAAGAAGAAACAATGGGGAAGATCCTGGCCATTGGGGACATCAAAGCCTTGCTGGCGAAGTGTGTGGGGATTACCAAGATGAATGAAATCCTGAAAGCCTCTGGAATTGGAGGTGCAGTCGATTCAACTCGGGTGGATGCTACACCCTTGGACAACCACAGAATAGATCAGAAAAAAATAGATCAGATATGGACTAGTATGGCTGACGTAACATCAGAAGGAGTCTGAATGGAAGAAACTTTGGCCTGAAAATAATTATTTGAAGGTTGACTTTTTTTGTATTAAAAACACTTCTTTTATTGGTCGGATAAAATATGCAAATTTTTTGAGATAGGAATTTTGGGTTTTCATGAGCTGTATGCCAAAATCATCAGTATCAAAACAATAAAAGACCTGAAATATTTCAGTTGGTGTGCAATGAATCTAAAATATATGAGAGTTTAATTTTTATCATTACATTATTGAAAATAATGAACTTTATCACAATATTTTAATTTTTTATGAAGGACCTGTATATAAAATAATTTAAAAAAAAACATTTTGAGGACCCTTTGGCTAGAGATGTGTTCAATAGATCACATATGGACTACTTTAGGCTGATGAACTTCCGAAAAAGTCAATCAGTATGTATAGAAAGTTCAAGATCAAGTACTTTTTGGCCAGAAATATATTCTGTAGGTCAAATTTGACTACTGTCTGGCTGATTTAACATCAAAAAGAGTCTTTGAGAATATATAGTAATTTGACAAAACATATAGTAAAATCAGGAGTCCGTGGGTTTATATATATATATTTAAAAAAAAACTGAAGACCCTTTGGAAAGAAATATGTTCATTAGGTCAAATATGGAATACTGTGTAGCGTTCGTCACATCAGAAGGATAGTAAAAAAACAAACATTTGAGGACCCTTTGGCTAGATTTATGTACAATAGATCAGATATTGACTAGTATGGCTGCCGTAACATAAGGATACTACGAGTTTATATATAACATATAAAAACATTTTGAGGACCCTTTGGCCAGAGATATGTTCAATAGATCAGATATGGACTACTGTATGGCTGAGGTAACATCAGAAAGAGTCTTTGAGATCATACAGAAGTCCATATCTGATCTATTGAACATATCTCTGGCCAAAGGGTCCTCAAAATGTTTTTTTTTATGTTATATATAAACTCGTAGTATCCTTATGTTACGGCAGCCATACTAGTCCATATCTGATCTATTGTACATAAATCTAGCCAAAGGGTCCTCAAATGACCCTTTGAGAAATGACAAATGACATTTTGAGGACCCTTTGGCCAGAGATATGTTCAATAGATCAGATATGGACTACTGTATGGCTGAGGTAACATCAGAAAGAGTCTTTGAGAACATACAGAAAGTTGCCTTTTGGGGACAATTTGGCTAGAAATATTTTCTATAGGCCAAATATAGGCTGGCTGACGTAACATCAGAAGGAGTCCATGAGTTTATATATATAAAATGGAAGAAACTTTGGCCAGAAATATGTTTGTGAGGTCAAATATGGACTTTTGTATGTCTTACGTCACATCAGAAGGAGTCCATGAGTTTATATATATAAAAAAAATTGAGGATCTTTTGGACAGAAAAATGTTCATGAGGTCAAATATGCACTTCTGTATGGCTTACATCACATCAGAAGGAGTCTCTGAGTTTATATAGTAAAAAATCCAAACATTTGAGGACCCTTTGGCAAGATATATGTACAATAGATCAGATAGTGACTACTGTATGGCTGACGTAACAAGGATTCTATGAGTTTATACAGGTCCTTCTCAAAAAATTAGCATATTGTGATAAAGTTCATTATTTTCCATAATGTAATGATAAAAATTAAACTTTCATATATTTTAGATTCATTGCACACCAACTGAAATATTTCAGGTCTTTCATTGTTTTAATACTGATGATTTTGGCATACAGCTCATGAAACAAGGACAATATATTCCGTAGGCAGGACAAGACCTGGAAGGACTGATCACCCGTCTCCCTGACTTGAATGAAGGGGCAGGAAAATGGATCAAATTACTGGAAGAAGAAACAATGGGGAAGATCCTGGCCATTGGGGACGTCAAAGCCTTGCTGGCGAAGTGTGTGGGGATTACCAAGATGAATGAAATCCTGAAAGCCTCTGGAATTGGAGGTGCAGTCGATTCAACTCGGGTGGATGCTACACCCTTGGACAACCACAGAATAGATCAGAAAAAAATAGATCAGATATGGACTAGTATGGCTGACATAACATCAGAAGGAGTCTGAATGGAAGAAACTTTGGCCTGAAAATAATTATTTGAAGGTTGACTTTTTTTGTATTAAAAACACTTCTTTTATTGGTCGGATAAAATATGCAAATTTTTTGAGATAGGAATTTTGGGTTTTCATGAGCTGTATGCCAAAATCATCAGTATCAAAACAATAAAAGACCTGAAATATTTCAGTTGGTGTGCAATGAATCTAAAATATATGAAAGTTTAATTTTTATCATTACATTATTGAAAATAATGAACTTTATCACAATATTTTAATTTTTTATGAAGGACCTGTATATAAAATAATTAAAAAAAACATTTTGAGGACCCTTTGGCCAGAGATATGTTCAATAGATCAGATATGGAATACTGTATGGCTGATGTAACTTCAGAAAAAGTCAATCAGTATGTATAGAAAGTTCAAGATCAAGTACTTTTTGGCCAGAAATATATTCTCTAGGTCAAATTTGACTGCTGTCTGGCTGATTTAACATCAAAAAGAGTCTTTGAGAATATATAGTAATTTGACAAAACATATAGTAAAATCAGGAGTCCATGGGTTTATATTTATATATTTTAAAAAAACTGCAGACCCTTTGGAAAGAAATATGTTTATTAGGTCAAATATGGAATACAGTGTAGCGTTCGTCACATCAGAAGGATAGTAAAAAAAAAAACATTTGAGGACGCTTTGGCTAGATTTATGTACAATAGATCAGATATGGACTAGTATGGCTGCCGTAACATAAGGATACTACGAGTTTATATATAACATAAAAAAAACATTTTGAGGACCCTTTGGCCAGAGATATGTTCAATAGATCAGATATGGACTACTGTATGGCTGATATAACTTCACAAAAAGTCAATCAGTATGTATAGAGAGTTCAAGATCAAGTACTTTTTGGCCAGAAATATATTCTGTAGGTCAAATTTGACTACTGTCTGGCTGATTTAACATCAGAAAGAGTCTTTGAGAATATATAGTAATTTGACAAAACATATAGTAAAATCAGAAGGAGTCCATGAGTTTATATTTATATATTTTTAAAAAACACCCAAGACCCTTTGGAAAGAAATATATTCATTAGGTCAAATATGCACTATGTATAGCGTTCATCACATCAGAAGGATAGTAAAAAAAAAACATTTGAGGACCGTATAGGACTGTATAGGCTGACGTAACATAAGGACACTACGAGTTTATATATAACATAAAAAAAAAACATTTTGATGACCCTTTGGCCAGAGATATGTTCAATGTATCAGATATGGACTACTGTATGGATGAGGTAACATCGGAAAGAGTCTTAGAGAACATACAGAAAGTTGACTTTTGGGGACCATTTGGCTAGAAATATTTTCTATGGGCCAAATACAGACTGGCTGACGTTACATCAGGAGTTAATTAGAATGTTGTAGAAAGTTCAATATCGAGTACACTCTGGACAGAAATATGTTAATGAGGACAAATATGGACTACTGTATGGCTGAAGTCACATCAGAAGGAGTCCATGAGTTTATATATAAAAAAATTTTTGAGGATCCTTTGGACAGAAAAATGTTCATTAGGTCAAATATGCACTACTGTATGGCTTACATCACATCAGAAGGAGTCTCTGAGTTTATATAGTAAAAAAAAAACTTTTGAGGACTCTTTGGCTAGATATATGTACAATAGATCAGATAGTGACTACTTTTCGGCTGACGTAACATAAGGATTCTATGAGTTTATATATAACATTAAAAAAACAATTTGAGGACTCTTTGGCCAGATATATGTTCAATAGATCAGACAAGGACTTTTGTATGGCTGATGTAACTTCAGAAAAAGTCAATCAGTAAAGTTCAAGATTGAGGACTGTTTAGCAAGAAATATGTTCAATATGTTAAATATGGACTGGTTTTTGCTGATTTAACATCAGAAAGACTCTATGGGAATATACAATAAGTTGCCTTTTGTCGACCCTTTGGCCAGAAGTATTTTCAAAGGGCCAAATATAGGCTGGCTGATGTAACATCAGAAGGATTCCTTGAGTTTATATGGTAAAAAATTTTTTGAGGATCCTTTGGACAGAAAAATGTTCATTAGGTCAAATATGCACTACTGTATGGCTTACATCACATCAGAAGGAGTCTCTGAGTTTATATAGTAAAAAAAAAACTTTTGAGGACTCTTTGGCTAGATATATGTACAATAGATCAGATAGTGACTACTTTTCGGCTGACGTAACATAAGGATTCTATGAGTTTATATATAACATTAAAAAAACAATTTGAGGACTCTTTGGCCAGATATATGTTCAATAGATCAGACAAGGACTTTTGTATGGCTGATGTAACTTCAGAAAAAGTCAATCAGTAAAGTTTAAGATTAAGGACTGTTTAGCAAGAAATATGTTCAATATGTTAAATATGGACTGGTTTTTGCTGATTTAACATCAGAAAGACTCTATGGGAATATACAATAAGTTGCCTTTTGTCGACCCTTTGGCCAGAAGTATTTTCAAAGGGCCAAATATAGGCTGGCTGATGTAACATCAGAAGGATTCCTTGAGTTTATATGGTAAAAAAAAACAACAACACAAAAAACACACATTTTGACCACATATCGGCCAGAGATATGTTCAGTAACTTCAGAAAAAGCCAATCAATATGTCGACAAAGTTCAAGTTTGAGGAATCTTTAGCAAGAAATATTTTCAATAGGTTAAATATAGACTACTCTATGGCTGAGGTAACATCAAAATTAGTTATTATGTATAGAAAGTTATAGATCATGTGCTTTTTGGCCAGAAATATATTCTGTAGGTCAAATTTGACTACTCTGTGGCTGATTTAAAAACAGAAAGAGTCTTTGAGAATATAAAGTATTTTGCCTTTTGGGGACTATTTGGACATATATGTTTTAAATGGGCCAAATACATCACATCTGAAGGGCTGACGTAACATCAGAAGTAGTCAATCAGAAAACATCAGAAAGAGACTTTGAGAACATATTAGTATTTGTGTATGTATACAGAAAACAGTTGTATTTTGGGGACAATATGGCCAGAAAAAGGTTTATTGGGACAACTTAACATCAGAAGTAGTGTTGCCTACAATGAGAATGTGTAGAAAGTTCAATATCGAGTACTCTCTGGCCAGAAATTTGTCCATTAGGTCAAACATGGACAATTACATAAAAGTAATTTGCCCTTTGTTGCACTCATTCTGTAGTGCATTGAAGAGATGTGCAATGCAATCTGCTGTTGCATTGCATTGCACATACGATTAGGCGTTGTGCATTGAAGAATAGCATATAGGTATTAGCACTTTTTTGGATTGCAACGCATTTAAGAATTAACTCATTCCGTTATGCATTGAAGAGATGTGCAATGCAGCGTGCTGTTTCATTGCATTACAAAAGCGTTGTGCGTTGAAGAATAATATTTAATAAATATGCACTGTGTTGCATTGCAGTGCAATCAAGAACTAACTCATTCCTTTATGCGTTGAAGAGATGTGCAATGCAATCTGCTCTTGCATATAGCATTGCAGATAGGATCAATCTTTGTGCATTGAAGGAAAACAAAAATCATATGCACTTTTCTGCATTGTAATGCATTCAAGAACTAACTCATACCTTTATGCGTTGAAAAGATATCTAATGCAATGTGCGCTTGGTTAGCATTGCACATACGATAAAGCGTTGTGCATTGAAGAATAACAAAAATCATATACACTTTTTTGCATTGCATTGCATTATAGAACTAACTCATTCCGTATTGCATGGAAGAGATGTGCAAGGCAGCGTGATATTGCATTGCATTGCACAGTGTTGTGCATTCAAGAATAACATATAAGTAATATGCACTTTGTTGCATTAAAATACATTCAGTAACTAACTCATTCCGTAGTGCATTGAAGAGATGTGAAAAGCAATCTGCTGTCGCAAAGCATTGCATATACGGTCAAGCGTTGTGCATTGAAGAATAACATATAAGTAATAGCTGTTGCTTTGCAATGCATTCAAGAACTAACATTCCTTTATGCGTTGCAGAGATGTGAAATGCAATCTGCTCTTGCATAGCATTGCACATAGGATCAATCTTTGTGCATTGAAGGATAACAAAAATCATATGCACTTTTTTGCATTGCAATGCATTAAAGAACTAACTCGTTGCATGCAATGCAACCCAATGCATGCATGACTTACTCGTTCCTTTGTACAACGAAGATGCAATGCAAGCAGTGTGCACTGAAGAATAACATACAAGTAATATTGTTGCATTGCAATGCATTCAAGAACGTACTCAATCCGTAGTGTATTGAAGACATAACATTTATATCGTTTCAATGCATTACATAGAAGGTATTTTAACTTATTATATAATTTATATTATTTATTCCTCTGTGCAATGAATGAAAAAAAAACATAAAATAACGTGGTTTCGCGTTGAATTTCCATAATTTAACTAACCATAGTTCCATAGTTGTGTATTGAAGGGAAATCATTGAATTAGATTTCGCATTGCATTAGAAGTCCGTATTCCGTTGTGCAAAGAACCTAACAATACCCTGTGTTGCATTGTGCATGAAGAATAACATGTGCTAGACTTATATCTATTCAGATGTATAATTTTCAATGCATAAAAGATCAAACTTATTCCTCTGTGCAATTAAAAGACAACAAATACCATATGTGCATTGCATATTTCTACTAACCATTTTCATTTTCTATTGAAAGACAACCCACAACTTATCATTTTTTTACTGACGACTACAAATCACATTAGCTGTCACTTTAACTTTGCATACAAGAACTAACTCTGTTTTGCACGCACGTTCAGTTGTTCACTAAAGAATAATATTTAAGCTATACACCTTTTGCATTGCAATGCCTACAAGATCTAAATCGTTTCAATATTTATTAAGATATAATTGTAGTTGTATTGCATCATATAAAAAGATTCAACGCATTACTCTGTGAAATGAAAAGATAACATTTGAAAGATGAAAATGTGATTTCGCATTGCATTGCGTACTACAACTAACTTATTAATGATAAGTGTATGAAGGATAATCATTGCATTAGCTGTTATTGTACAATTGAAATTTGTATACTTGACGAGAAAACAATATGAGCAGTTGCTTAAAAATGGTTGCATAGATTGGATTAATTTATGTGCTTGCTGCATTGCATTGAACACGATTTGGCAGAAATATTTTCAATGGGTCAAAAAAGACTGGCTGACAGCATCAGAAGTAGTCAATTAGTATGTGTAGAAAGTTCAATTTCGGGTACTTTTCGACCCAAAATGGTAGGTCAGAAATGGACTACTGCATGGCTTATGTAAAATCAGATGGAATCAGTGAATAAGTTAATGTTCTAACGATAAGGAAGCTTTGGCCAAAAATATAGATATAGACCTACAGAACATATTTCTGTCCAAAGAGTACTCGATATTGAACTTCCTGCACATTCTCATCGACTACTTCTGATCTTTCGTCATCCATGCTTGTATTTGACCCATTGAAAATATTTTTGAATAATGAGCCATATTTGACCTACTGAATAGACTTCTGGCCCAAGACTATTCGATCTTGAACTTTCTATACATACTCATTGAGTCCTTTTGATGTTACCGCAGCCATACAGAAGTCTATATTTGGCCTACTGAACAGATTTCTGGCCCAAGAGTTCTTGATCTTGAATTTGCTATACAATTATTGGCTTCTTCTGATGTTTCATCGACCATACAGTAGTCCATATTTGACCTACTGAACAGAATTGTGGCCCAAGAGTTCTTGATCTTCAGTTTAGTATACAAACTCATTGAGTCCTTTTGATGTTATGTCAGCCATACAGAAGTCTAAATTTGACCTAATGAATACATTTCTCGCTAAAGAATTCTTGATATTGAACTTTCTATAGAACTGATTGTCTCCCGGTGCATAAAAATAGCCATTATGTTGAGACTGTGATTTAAGTGCTAGTATGACCAACTAGCGGTCAGTCAAGTGGCAATCAGTCTTACTTTTTAGCATTAAATTATGTGATGACTAACTCGTTAGACCAGTCTTAGCAGTTTCTGCATCTGGCCCCTGGTGTTACATAAGCCAATCAGTAATCCATATGTGACCTTTTGAACATCCATACAGCCATCAGCCAAACAGAAGTTCATATTTAACCAACTGAACATATTTTTGGCCAAAAAGTCCTCAATCTTTAACTTTATATACATACTGATTGGCTTTTTCTGATGTTACATCAACCATAAAGTAGTCCATATTTAACCTACTGAACATACTATATATTCTCATTGACTTTTTCTGATGTTAAAACAGCCATAGTCCATATTTTACCTACTGTATATATTTATGTTCCAAGAAGTACTTGATCTTGAACATTCTTTACACAATTACTTCTTCTCATCTTACCTCAGCTGAATGGTAGTCCATATTTAACCTATAAACCTATTTCAGGCCAAAGAGTACAATATCTTAAACATTCTCTGGATACTCATTGACCCCTTCTAATGTTACATCAGTCACAAAATAGTCCATATTTGACCTGCTGAACATATTTCTGCCAAAGAGTACTAGACATTGTCTATACATGCTCAAAGACTCCTTCTGATGTCACGTCAGCCTTGAAGTCCATATTTAACCTGCTGAACATATAATTTGGTAAAGAGTCCTCAATCTTTGAACAAACATTCTTCTGATTTTACTTTAGCCGTACAAAAGTATATATATGATCTATTGAATTGGCAAAAGGGTCAATAAAAGGTTTTCTATTATATAAACTCATAGATCCTTCTGATGTTAAATCAGAAGGACAGTTGTCCATATTTGACCTGCTTCATATATTTCTTGTCAAAAAGTACTTGATCTTGAACAATGACTATGTACAAAATATTCAAGATCGAGTACTCTTTGGCCTGAAATATGTTCAGTAGGATAAATATGATCTACTGAATAGCTGAGGTAACATCAGAAAATGTCTACGAGTTTAGTAAAAAAAACTCTTTAGGACCCTTTAGCCAGAAACATGTTCAATAGATCAGATATGGAATATTGCATGACTAATGTAACATTTCTTATGTTACATTAGTCATGCAATATTCCATATCTGATCTATTGAAAATATTTCTGGCTAAAGGGTATTCAATGAAAGTAGAAAATTCAAGATTGAGGACTCTTTGGCCAGAAGTATGTACAGTGCTTTAAAATGGCTGAAAAACATCAGAAATAGTCTTTAAGTATGCATAGGAGAATGATCAAGATTGAGTACTCGGGACAGAAATATGTACAGTAGGTCAAATGGGACTACTGTCTGGCTGATTTAACATCAGAAAGAACATTTTTGGCCAGAAGTATTATCAAGGATTCGTTGTCAGGAAATATTTTCAGCAGGTCAAACATGGTCTTCCAGATTTAAAATCAGAAAGATTCTGTGAGGACATATAGTATGTTGCCTTTTGACAACCCTTTGGCCAGAAATATTTTCAGTAGGTCAATCACGGACTTCTGTATGGCTAAGGTAACATCAGAAGGAGTGAATGAGAATGTGTAGAAAGTACATGATCGAGAGATCTTTGGCCATAAATATGCTCAGCAGGTCAAATATGGTCAAATCTCTGGCTCTTTTAATATCAGAGTCTTTGAGTTTATATTGTAAAGATAACATTTGAGGACCCTTTGAATAAATGTTCAATAGATTCAATAGATATACTACTGTTTGGCTGGGGTAGCCAGAATGAGTCATTAGGTATAGAATGTTCAAGATCAAGTACTCTTTGTCCAAACATTTTTTCATTTGGTCAAATATGGACTACTGTGTGGCTGATGTATTATCAGAAACCATTAATCAGTATGTTTAGAAGGTTCAAGATAGAATTCTCTTTGGCCAGATATATGTTCAACAGTTCATTACGTCAAGTATGGACTACTGTATGGCTGACGTCACATCAGAAGGATTCCATGAGTTTTTATAGGAAAAAAATTTTTTTAGGACCTTTTAGACATAAATATGTTCATTACGTCAAGTATGGGCCACTGTATGGCTCACGTAACGTAAGGATTCTATGAGTTTTTGAGAATATATAGAAAGTTGCCTTTGTGGACCCTAGATATATATTCAGTGGTTTAAACAGTTCATTACGTCAAGTATGGCTGAATATATAGAAAGTTGCCTTTGTGGACCCTTTGGCCAGAAGAATTTTCAATGGGCCAAATATAGGCTGGCTAATGTAACATTAGAAGAAGTTTCTGAATTTATAGACCCATTGGCCAGAGACATGTTCAATAGATCAGATAAGGACTTTTGTATGGCTGATGTAACTTCTGATAAAGTCAATCAGTATGTGTAGAAAATTCAAGATTAAGGACTCTTGTTAAATATGTTAAATATGTTAAATATGGACCGCTGTTTTGCTGATTTAACATCAGAAAGACTCTATGAGAGAATATACCGTAAGTTGCCTTTGGGGGACCCTTTGGGCAGAAGTATTTTCAAAAAGCTAAATACAGACTGGCTGATGTAACATCAGAAAAAGTAAATCAGTATGTGTACAAAGTTCAAGATTGAGGACTCTTTAGCAAGAAATATATTCAATAGGTTAAATATGAACTACTCTATGGCTGAGGTAACATCAATAGGAGTTATTATGTATAGAAAGTTCAAGATCAGGTGTACTGTCTGGCTGATTTAACATAAAAAAGAGTCTTTGAGAATATGTAGTAATTTGCCTTTTGGGGACCATTTGGCCAGAAATATTTTCAATAGGCCAAATGATGTAACATCAGAGTAGTCAATGAGAATGTGTAGAAGGTTCAATCTCGAATACTCTCTGGACAAAAACATCTTCATTAGGTCAAATATGGACTACTGTGTTGCTGACGTAACATCAAAAAAGAGTCGTCTTTAAGAATATATAGCAAGTTGCTTTTTAAGGACCATTTGGCCAGAAATATTTTCATTGGGCCATATATAGGCTGGCTAGCGTAAAATCAGTAGTCAATCAGAATGCTTAGAAAGTTCAATATCGAGTAGGCCAAATTTTCAAAGCTGGCTGATGTAACATCAGAAGTAATCCTTGAATTATATATTTAAAAAAATGTTTTAGGACCCATTGGCCAGAAGATATTTTCAGATGCGTTGAAGAGATCTCTAATGCATCTGCTAGTATTGCACACACGATCAAGCGTTGTGCATTGAAGAATAACAAAAATCATATACATTTTTTATCATTGAAAGAATTAAAGAACTAAATAATTTCGTAGTGCATTGAAGAATAACATTTAAGTAAAATGCACTTTGTTGCATTGCAACGCATTAAAGAACTAACTAATTCCGTAGTGCGTTGAAAAGATGTGCATTGCATTGCACAAATATTGTGCGTTGAAGAATAATATTTAAGTAATATGAACTTTGCTGCATTGCAATGCAATCAAGAACAAACTCATTCCTTTATGCGTTGAAGAGATGTGCAATGCAATCTGCTCTTACATAGCATTGCACATACGATCAAGTATTTGAGCAAATAAGGAATAACATAAAAGTCATATGCACTTTTCTGCATTGCATGCATTCAAAAACTAACTCATTCCTTTATGTGTTGAAAAGATGTCTAATGCAATCTGCTCTTAGTTAGCATCGCACATACGATCAAACAATGTGCATTGAAGAATAACAAAAATATATGCACTTTTTTGCATTGCAATTTATTAAAGAACTTATTTATTCCGTATTGCTTTGAAGAATAACAATAAGTAATATGCACTTTGTTGCATTGAAATGCATTCAAGAAATAACTCATTCGTTTATGCGTTGAAGAGATGTGGAATGCAATATGCTATTGCATATTATTGCACATACGATCAAGCGTTGTGCAATGAAAAATAACATAAAAGCACTCTGTTGCATTGAAATGCATTCAAGAAATAACTCATTCCTTAATGCGTTGAAAAGATGTCTAATGCAATCTGCTCTTAGTTAGCATTGCACATACGATCAAGCAATGTGCATTGAAGAATAACAAAAATATATGCACTCTTTTGCATTGCAATTTATTAAAGAACTTATTTATTCCGTATTAAATTGAAGAATAACAATAAGTAATATGCACTTTGTTGCATTGAAATGCATTCAAGAAATAACTCATTCGTTTATTGGTTGAAGAGATGTGCAATGCAATATGCTATTGCATATTATTGCACATACGATCAAGCGTTGTGTAATGAAAAATAACATGCACTCTGTTGCATTGAAATGCATTCAAGAAATATCTCATTCCGTAGTGCGTTGAAAAGATGTCTAATGCAATCTGCTCTTAGTTAGCATTGCACATACGATCAAGCAATGTGCATTGAAGAATAACAAAAATATATACACTTTTTTGCATTGCAATTTATTAAAGAACTAATTTGTTCCGTATTGAATTGAAGAATAACAATAAGTAATATGCATTTTTTGCATTGCAAAGCATTAAAGAACTAACTCATTCCTTTATGCGTTGAAGAGATGTGCAATGCAATATGCTCTTGCATATTATTGCACATACGATCAAGTGTTGTGCATTGAAAAATCACATAAAAATCATATGCTCTCTTCTGCATTGCAATGCATTCAAGAACTGTCTTTCAGTAGTGCGTTGAAGACATGAGCAACTTAATGTGCCTTTGCACAGCATTGCACATACGATCAAGCGTTGTGCAGTAAAAAATAACAAAAACATATGCACTTTTTTGCATTGCAATTTATTAAAGAACTAACTCGTTCAGCAGTGCGTTAAATAGATGTATAATGCAATCTCTTCTTGCATAGTACAAATGCATTCAATAAATAACTCATTCCGTAGTGCGTAGAAAAGATGTCTAAATGCAATCTGCTCTTAGTTATTAGCATTGCACATACGATCAAGCGTTGTGCATTGAAGAATAACAAAAACATATGCACTTTTTTGCATTGCAATTTATGAAAGAACTAACTCATTCCGTTGTGCATTGAAGAATAAAATATGCACTTTGTTGTATTGAAATTCATTCAAGAAATTACTCATTCCTTTATGCGTTGAAGAGATATGCAATGCAATATGCTCTTGCAAATTATTGCACATACGATCAAAGGTTGTGCATTGAAAAATAACATGTAATATGCACTGTTGCATTGAAATGCATTCAAGAACTTACTCATTCCGTAGTGCGTTGAAGAGTAACATTTAAGTAATATGCACTTTGTTGGATTGCAATGCATTCAAGAACTAATTCATTCCGTAGTGCATTAAAGAGATGTGCGATGCAATCTCCTCTTGCATAGCATTGTACATACGATCAAGCGTTGTGCATTGGAGAATAAAATAAAAGTCATCTGCATTTTGTTGCATTGCAAAGCATTAAAGAACTAACTCATTCCTTAATGCGTTGAAGAGATGTGCAATGCAATATGCAAGACCATATATTGCACATACGATCAAGCGTTGTGCATTGAAAAATAACATAAAACTCATATGCTCTTTTCTGCATTGCAAAGCATTCAATAACTAACTCTTTCACGTTGAAGAGATGAGCAACTTAATGTGCCTTTGCTTATTATTGCACATATGATCAAGCGTTGTTCATTGAAGAATAACAAAAACATATGCACTTTTTTGCATTGTAATTTATTAAAGAACTAACTCATTCCGTAGTGCGTTAAATAGATGTGCAATGCAATCTCTTCTTGCATAGCATTGCAAATACGTTCAAGCGTTGTGCATTAAAAAATAACATAAAAGTCAAATGCACTTTTCTGCAATTCAAGAACTTAATCAGTAGTGTATTGAAGACATAACATTTATGCTGTTTCATTGCATTGCATAAAATGTAACTTATTGTATAACTTATTCCTCTGTGCAATGAAAAAAAAAACATAAAATAACACGTGCTTTCGCGCTGAATTTCCATAATTTAACTTATTCAGTTGTGTATTGAAGGGAAATCATTTAATTAGATTTTGCATTGCATGAGACTGATCACCCGTCTCCCTGACTTGAATGAAGGGACAGGAAAATAGATCAAATTACTGGAAGAAGAAACAATGGGGAAGGTCCTGGCCATTGGGGACATCAAAGCCTTGCTGGCGAAGTGTGTGGGGATTACCAAGATGAATGAAATCCTGAAAGCCTCTGGAATTGGAGGTGCAGTCGATTCAACTCGGGTGGATGCTACACCCTTGGACAACCACAGAATAGATCAGAAAAAAATAGATCAGATATGGACTAGTATGGCTGACGTAACATCAGAAGGAGTCTGAATGGAAGAAACTTTGGCCTGAAAATAATTATTTGAAGGTTGACTTTTTTTGTATTAAAAACACTTATTTTATTGGTCGGATAAAATATGCTAATTTTTTGAGATAGGAATTTTGGGTTTTCATGAGCTGTATGCCGAAATCATCAGTATTAAAACAATAAAAGACCTGAAATATTTCAGTTGGTGTGCAATGAATCTAAAATATATGAAAGTTTAATTTTTATCATTACATTATGGAAAATAATGAACTTTATCACAATATTTAAATTTTTTATGAAGGACCTGTATATAAAATAATAAAAAAACATTTTGAGGACCCTTTGGCCAGAGATATGTTCAATAGAACAGATATGGAATACTAATGAGCTTTATCACAATATGCTAATTTTTGAGAAGGACCTGTTTAAACTCATAGAATCCTTGTTACGTCAGCCACTATCTGATCTATTGTACATATATCTAGCCAAAGGGTCCTCAAATGTTTGGATTTTTTACTATATAAACTCAGAGACTCCTTCTGATGTGACGTAAGACATACAAAAGTCCATATTTGACCTCACGAACATATTTCTGGCCAAAGTTTCTTCCATTTTATATATAAACTCATGGACTCCTTCTGATGTTACGTCAGCCAGCCTATATTTGGCCCTGTGAAAATACTTCTGGCCAAAGGGTCTTTAGGCAACTTACTATATATTCTCAAAGACTCTTTATGATGTTACGTCAGCCATGCAGTAGTCCATATCTGATTTATTTAACATATCTCTGTCCAAAGAGTCCTCACTTTTTTTTTTACTATTATAATCTCATGGAATCCTTTTGATGTTACGTCAGATGTAGGCCATCATTGATCCTCATGAACACATATCTGTCCAAAGAGTACTCGATATTGAACTTTCTACACATTCTAATTAACTCCTTATGATGTTACGTCAGCCAGCCTGTAATTGGCCCATTGAAAATATTTCTAGCCAAATGGTCCCCAAAAGGCAACTTACTATATGTTCTCCCAGACTCTTTCTGATGTTTAATCAGCCAGACAGTAGTCCATATTTGACCTAAAAAATATATTTCTGGCCCAAAAGTAAAAAAGATCATGAACTTTTTTTATACATAACTCCTTTTGATATTACCTTAGCCATACAGTAGTCAAAATCTAACCTATTGAACATATTTCTCGCTAAAGAGTCCTCAATCTTGAACGCTCTACACATAGTGATTGACTTTATCTGGTTACATTAGCCATACAAAAATCCTTATCCGATCTATTGAACATATCTCTAGCCAATGGGTCCTCAAAATGTTTTTTTTTTACTATATAAACTCATGGAATCCTTGTGATGTTACATAGGCCATAAAGTAGTCAATTTTTTCTGATGTTTTTCATTCATTTTTAAACCACTGTACATATTAAAGAGTCCCTAATCTTGAATTTTCTACTTTCATTGAATACTTCTGATGTTACATTAGTCATACAATATGCCATATCTGATCTATTCAACATATTTCTGGCTTAAAGGGTCCTGAAGATTTTTTTTTTACTAAACTCATAGACTCTTATCATATCATATTTATCCTACTGAACATATTTCAGGCCAAAGAGTACTCGATCTTGAATGTTTTGAACATAGTCATTGTTCAAGATCAAGTACTTTTTTGACAAGAAATATATGCAGCAGGTCAAATATGGACAACTGTCCTGCTGATTTAACATCAGAAGGAATCTATGAGTTTATATAGTAAAATAACTTTTATTGACCCTTTTGCCAATTCAATAGATCATATATGTACGGCTAAAGTAAAATCAGAAGAATGTTTGTTCAAAGTTCAAGATTGAGGACTCTTTACCAAAAAATATGTTCAGCAGGTTAAATATGGACTTCTGGCTGACGTGACATCAGAGGGAGTCATTGAGCATGTATAGACAATGTCTAGTACTCTTTGGCAGAAATATGTTCAGCAGGTCAAAAATTGACTCTTTTGTGACTGATGTAACATTAGGAGTCAATGAGTATGCAGAGAACGTTTAAGAAATTGTACTATTTGGCCTGAAATAGGTTAAATATGGACTACCATTCAGCTGAGGTAACATCAGAAGAAGTAATTGTGTAAAGAATGTTCAATATACTTCTTGGAACAGAAATATACACAGTAGGTAAAACATGGACTATGGCTCTTTTTCTGACATCATGTGTGACATCATACAGTTGTCACTATCTCTATTGTAAATACATATAGCCAAAGGATCCTCAAATTTTTTTTTATAGGGTGTAGAGTTCGAGCCCTTTGGAAAGAAAAATGATCATTAGGTCAAATACGGAATACTGTGTAGCTTTCGTCACACCAGAAGGAGTCTCTGAGTTTACGTAGTAAAAAAAAAAAAATTGAGGACCCTTTGGACAGAAAAATGTTCATTAGGTCAAATATGCACTACTGTATGGCTTACATCACCTCAGAAGGAGTCTCTGAGTTTATATAGTAAAAAAAAAAACATTTGAGGACCCTTTGGCTAGATATATTTACAATAGAGATAGTGACAACTGTATGGCTGATGTAACATTAGGATTCTATGAGTTTATATATAACATTAAAAAAAATAACATTTTGAGGACCCTTTGGCCAGAGATATGTTCAATATATCAGATAGTGACTACTCGATGGCTGACATAACATAAGGATTCTATGAGTTTATATATAACATAAAAAAAAACATTTGAGGACCCTTTGGCCAGAAATATGTTCAATAGATCAGATATGGACTATTATATGGCTGAGGGAAAATTAAAAAAAAGAGTTTTTATGTATAAAAAGTTCAAGATCAAGTACTTTTCGGCCAGAAATGTATTCTGTAGGTCAAATTTGACTACTGTCTGGCTGATTTAACATCAGAAAGAGTCTTTGAGAATATATAGTAAATTGATAAAACATATAATAACATCAGAAGGAGTCCATGAGTTTATATTTATATATTTAAAAAAATAAATAAAGACCCTTTGGAAAAGAAATATGTTCATTAGGTCAAATATGGACTACTGTATAGCGTTCGTCACATCAGAAGGATAGTAAAAAAAACAAAAACATTTGAGGACCCTTTGGCTAGATTTATGTTCAATAGATCAGATATGGACTAATGTGTGGCTGATGTAACTTCAGAAAAGGTCAATCAGTATGTGTAGAAAGTTCAAGATCGGGGACTCTTTTGCAAGAAATATGTTCTTTAGGTCAATAATGGACTACTGTATAGCGTTCGTCACATCAGAAGGATAGTAAAAAAAAACATTTGAGGACCCTTTGGCTAGATTTATGTACAATAGATCAGATATTGGCTACTGTACGGCTGACGTAACATAAGGATACTACGAGTTTATATATAACATAAAAAAATACATTTTGAGGACCTTTTGGCCAGAGATATAGTAATTTGACAAAACATATAATAACATCAGAAGGAGTCCATGAGTTTATATTTATATATTTTTTAAAAACTAAAGACCCTTTGGAAAGAAATATGTTCATTAGGTCAAATATGGAATACTGTATAGCGTTCGTCACATCAGAAGGATAGTAAAAAAAATCTGAGGACCCTTTGGCTAGATTTATGTTCAATAGATCAGATATGGACTACTGTGTGGCTGATGTAACTTCAGAAAAAGTCAATCAGTATGTGTAGAAAGTTCAAGATCGTGGAATCTTTTGCAAGAAATATGTTCAATAGTTTAAATATGGACTATTATATGGCTGAGGTAACATAAAAAAATGAGTTTTCAAATTTGACTACTGTCTGGCTGATTTAACATCAGAAAGAGTCTTTGAGAATATTTAGTAATTTGACTAAACATATAATAACATCAGAAGGAGTCCATGGATTTATATTTATATATTTAAAAAAAACTGAAGACCCTTTGGAAACAAATATGTTCATTAGGTCAAATATGCACTACTGTATGGCTTACATCACCTCAGAAGGAGTCTGAGTTTATGTAGTAAAAAAATAGAACATTTGAGGACCCTTTGGTTAGACATATGTACAATAGATCAGATAGTGACTACTGTATGGCTGACGTAACTTCAGAAAAAGTCAATCAGTATGTGTAGAAAGTTCAAGATTGTGGACTCTTTTGTAAGAAATATGTTCAATAGGTTAAATATGGATTATTATATGGCTGAGGTTTCATGTATAGAAAGTTCAAGATCAAGTACTTTTTGGCCAGAAATATATTCTGTAGGTCAAATTTGACTACTGTCTGGCTGATTTAACATCAGAAAGTGTTAAAGTCTTTGAGAATATATAGTGATTTGACAAAACATATAATAACATCAGAAGGAGTCCATGGGTTTATATTTATATATTTTAAAAAAAACTAAAGACCCTTCGGAAACAAATATGTTCATTAGGTCAAATATGGAATACTGTGTAGCTTTCGTCACATCAGAAGGATAGTAAAAAGAAAAATATTTGAGGACCCTTTGGCTAGATTTATGAACAATAGATCAGATATGGACTAGTATGCCTGACGTAACGTCACGTTACGTCGGATGACGACGAATGGGGTTTCGCTTAGAACACCTATCGACTTCGAGTATACAAAAACGAGCCAATGGCAAAGAAATGCCATGGGTCTTCGGAATTTGCATGACGTAACTCCGCCCCACCTCGTGGGTATAAAAGGAGGACGACGGCAACATGCAGTTATGTTTCTTCGCTGAGGAGCCCAAGACTGAACTCAGGCGATCCCCGCGGTACAGCGGAAGTGGCAGGAAGACGTAACGTCTCCGTTCCCCACTCCCTTTCGTTGTCACTCTGAGTTACGTCGGATGACGACGAATGGGGTTATCAGTCTAATCACGCCACCTTCATAGCTGTCTTCCAGTCCCCTGCGTAAATCTGAGCCCTCGAGAGACTTTGGACGAAGGACTCCTATTTATCACAGGAATACCAAGGTACACTGGGAAGTATATCCCATAGCTTAGAGGAAATATGCAATTAACACCAACCCAGAGGGGGGGGGGGGGGGGGGGGGGGCATTTGGAAATATACATATGACCCGAAGGAAACATATGGAGAAACACTGAGGTGTCCAGCCGCAGGTGGAATATTTCAACCTCAGGGGTGGCAAGGTGGCTTGCCAAGGGAAAGACACATGCTCCGAGAGGCTTACAGTGGAAATACACGTGTGGGGGTAGCTCCGGGGAGGGACCATGCACACGGGAGGCACCTAGCCGACGCCCAGGCAATAGACACTGGCGCTAGCATCAGGGGTGGTGGAGGAACTCAGGGCTTGCGGAGAAGCTCACCTGAGGAGAATATCGCACGTATCCAGTCCGTGGAGTGGAATGGCGAGCAAGCGAAGACTCCTGAGCGGGTCCGGTACTAGCTGGTTGAAGCGAGTACATGAGAGGACACAGGCTCCACTCGGAGATTGTAGAATCTGGCGAATGTGTTCAGTGTCGCCCAGCCTGCAGCTCTGCTGATGTCTGTTAGCGAGGCGCCATGCGCTAGAGCCCAAGAGGATGCCACACTCCGGGTGGAGTGGGCAGTCACACCAAGGGGGCACGGTCGACCTTGCTGCTGGCATGCCAAAGCAATGGTGTCCACTATCCAGTGAGACAACCTCTGCTTTGAGAGAGCCTTTCCCTTCAGCTTCCCACCATAACAGACAAAGAGCTGGTCTGAGGTCCTGAAACACTGCGTCCTGTCTACATTGGCGCAGAGAGCGCGTACTGGACAGAGCAGTGCCAAGGCTGGGTCTGCCTCCTCCAAGGGCAGCGCTTACAGGTTCACCACCTGGTCCCGAAAGGGAGTGGTAGGAACCTTGGGCACATATCCAAGCCGGGGTCTCAGGATCACGTGAGAGTAAGCCGGCCCGAATTCCAGGCACGCTTCGTCAACGGAGAATGCGTGCAGGTCCCCGACCCTCTTGAGAGAGGCCAATGCAACCAGGAGCGCTGTCTTCATTGACAGGAACTTAAGCTCCACTGATTGCAGAGGCTCAAAGGGAGCACTCTGCAGGGCACTTAGAACCACTGAGAGGTCCCAAGAGGGAACGAGAGGAGAGCGAGGAGGATTCAGTCTCCTCGCCCCGCTCAGGAACCTGACGATCAGGTCGTGCTTCCCTACGGACTTACCTTCCACTAAGTCGTGGTGTGCGGCAATAGCGGCAACATAAACTTTGAGGGTGGAGGGAGACAGCCTTCGCTCCAACCATCTTGAAGGAAGGAAAGCACGAAACTGATCGAACACCTCCGGGGGTCTTCTCGGCGAGATGAGCACCAGTTGACGAAGAGGTTCCACTTCAACGCGTAGGCGTGCCTCGTGGACGACGCTCTAGCGGAAGTTATGGTAGCCACCACCGTATGTGGTAGGGTACTCAAACCTGCCTCGTCCCGTCCAGGAGCCACACGTGGAGGTTCCAGAGAACGGGATGAGGGTGCCATAGGGTGCCCCGTCCCTGAGAAAGGAGGTCCTTCCTCAGAGGAATTGGCCAAGGAGGTGCTGTCGCGAGGAGCACTAGTTCGGAGAACCAAGTCCGGGTGGGCCAGTACGGCGCAACCAGAAGGACCTGCTCCTCGTCCTCCCTGACCTTGCGCAAGACCTGCGCAAGAAGGCTCACTGGGGGAAACGCATATTTGCGGCCCCGCGGCCAGCTGTGCACCAGAGCATCCGTGCCGAGCGTGGCCTCGGTCAGAGAATAATACTGGTCGCAATCGGTCGAGTCGTGGGGGGCAAACAGATCTATCTGTGCGTCCCCAAACTGGTCCCAAATCAGCTGGACTGACTGGGGATGGAGTCGCCATTCTCCGGGGAGGGGCTGAAGCCGTGACAGCTCGTCGGCTGCACAGTTCAGGGCTCCGGGAATGTAAATGGCTCGAAGGGACCTCAGAAGCCTCTGACTCCATAAGAGGAGGTGGAGAGCGAGTTGCGACATACGGCGGGAGCGTAGACCACCTTGATGGTAGATGTACGCTACAGTGGCGGTATTGTCTGATCGGACTAGTACGTGTTGACCCATGAGCAGCGCCCGGAAGCGGTGCAGGGCAAGGCGTACTGCCAGCAACTCGAGGCAATTGATATGCCATAGGCGGTGGGGTCCTGTCCAGGAGCCCGCGGCAGCATGTCCATTGCACATGGCGCCCCAGCCCGTGGTGGAGGCATCTGTTGAGACAACAACATGCCGGGAAACTCGTTCCAGGGGGACACCAGCCCTGAGAAAACAGAGGTTCAACCACGGGGTGAAGGTCTGACGGCAGGTCGGAGTAACTGGTACTCGGAGCGTGCCTTGTTGCCATGCCCACCTCGGGACTCGGTCGCGTAGCCAAAGTCACCGCGGCTGCAGATGCCATATGCCCCAGGAGCCTCTGAAAAAGTTTCAGTGGAACCGCACTCTTGCCCTGAATTTGTCTCAGACAAGTCAGCAGTGACTGTGCGCGCTCGCTCGTAAGCTGAGTCGATGTCCATACCGAGAAAAGAGATCCTCTACACGGGGCAAAGTTTGCTCTTCTCCCAGTTGACCCGAAGGCCCAGACGAGCTAGGTGCCGGAGCACAAGGTCCCTGTGTTCGCAAACCTGATCTCGAGAGTGAGCTAGGATCAGCCAGTCGTCGAGATAGTTCAGGATGCGAACCCCGTGAACCCGAAGGGGAACAAGGGCTGCCTCGACGACCTTCATGAAGACGCGAGGAGACAGGGCTAGCCCGAAAGGGAGAACCGCGTACTGGTATGCCTGCCCCTCGAAAGCAAACCGGAGAAACGGTCTGTGTCGAGGAAGAATGGAGACATGAAAGTAGGCGTCCTTCAAGTCGATCGCTGCAAACCAAACCTGGGGCCGAACACATTCGAAAATGGTTTGGCGGCGAGCATCTTGAACGGCATCCTGTGAAGGGAGCGGTTCAGCACGCGCAGGTCCAGGATTGGTCTTAACCCACCGGTTTTCTTGGGGACAATGAAGTAAGGGCTGTAGAAGCCGGACCTCATCTCGGCTGGAGGGACAGTCTCGATTGCACCCTTCGCCAGCAGGGTGGCAATCTCTGGTCTCATGATGGGGGCATTGCCACCGACCAAAGTGGAGCGGACTCCCCTGTAGCGGGGAGGAGACCATGCGAACTGAATCGCATAGCCGAACCTGATGGTGCGGGCGACCCAGCGGGACAGACGGGGAAGCTCTAGCCAGGCTCCCAGGAACTGTACCAGCGGGGTCATGCGAACCACAGGCGTCCCCCCGGAGGGGCAGCGATGCGGAGTAACTGGCCCGGACGTGGACGGCATAGCGATCCGGTGTGGGGGCGCAGTTAACATCCGCGCCCTGACAGAGGAGGCCAGGGAAGGACCAGCGTTCCACGGGGGCCTGCTCTGCCAGGGGTCTGGCGACAGAGTGGGACAGGGACGAAACGGTCCGTGGACGGCACACCGTGTCAACCAACTCTGGGACAGAGGGGGACGAGGAGAGCACGGCTTATGGGCGGCGCTCTGTGTCGTCCGAGAACTCTGTGTGCTCAGAGACGAGAGAGTCAGTTCTTTCTGAATAAGGGTTCTTCCCAAGCCCTCCACCGGGGAAAGGAGTGGCCCTGCTACCACTCCTGGAAAGAACTGAGTCCCATCTCTGAGCAGCCCATCTCAAAAGCGCCGCTTAACCCGGTGTTTAGCGGGGGCGGGGCTGGAGAGGGCTAAGGCATCCCCCACGGTCTTCCAAAGCCAGCCCGGGTGAACGGGCGGGGTTGGAACCGTGAGAGGGCGCCTTCGGCGGTTGGCAGACTGAGGGACCTGAGCGGACGGCGGGGCCGTCGGCAGAATAACCTCAATCTGCTCCCGGAAGGTTGAGAACTATTGGGCAGAAGAACTCAACCGCACCGCCGAAGAGGCCGACCTGGGATGTGGGGGTGTCGAGCAGACGAGTCTGCCGACATCCTGCACATCAGACCGGTCAGCCCCAGAGTGGTAAACATCACCTGACTCGGAGAGCGCACGGCCACCTTCGTCGCTCGGAGAGCAAGGTCAGTGGCGACGCGCTTTTTGGTAGCTCATTAAAGAGCCTCGAGTCAGTCCCGCCCTCATGCATAACCATGAGCATCTGGGCCAGGTAGACCACAGAACGGTCATGGGATGCAGTGAGGCGGCTGCTTGTCCTGTGGCACTATAGGATTTCGCCACAGATTAGTGTAGACGAAAAGAACTACAGGCTTCGGACGGGTGCTCAGGATTGCGCCGGGAAGCACTCTGAGGACACAGTAGCATCGCAACAGAGCGTTCAACCGGGGGGACCCCAGTGTACCCATGGGCACCGGCCCCGTTGAGGAGGGAAAGGCGGATGAGACCAACGAGCGGTCCTGAGAAGACACGGGGGTCTTTCAGGACATCGAGATCTCATTATGCACGTCCGGGAAGAAAGATATTGGGGTTTGCCGTGGACGCGGGTCGGCAGCCTTACCCAAAAACCAATCGTCCCAGGAAAGCATGGCCGTCATCTCCGGATCAGACTCAGGCACAGCATAGCACACCAGAAGGTGGCAGCTGTGACGAGTCGTCACTTCCAAAAGAACCAAGCCCACCTTGTGATGCTGCCACAGACATAGCATCTTCCTCTGTAGCTTCAACCGAAACTCGCGGGCCACCCGAAGGTCGACTCGCGGGAATCGGAGGTTCACTACCGGGCACCGTCACACAGGAGGGGGGCTGGGGTCGCGGACAGATAGTCGGCACCTTGTTCCAGACCGTAACCCTCAGGTCACCCTGGCCACCAGCCGAAGTAGCACCCCTCGGGGGAGCGCTAGATCGGGGTGTGGATGAGGGGACTCTCACTCTTGCGAGTTCATTGAGTCTCGACCTAAATGACGCGATGATCATGTTCCCAGAGAGAACATGAATCACCCACGAGCGCTGTACAAGCATGATCAAAGCCCTAACACACTAGACAGCACTCGTGCCCATCAGAGTCCGATACCAATCTGCCGCCACTTTTTTTTTTTTTAAATGCACGGGCGAGCCGTCTTTAAAAAGACGTGCCGCGTGCGAGCTCTTTTGTGAGAGGAGAAAAAAACTCTGCGATGTTGAAGCGAGCGGGGAGAACACACTCACTGGCAGATCACTGCACAGATCAGCAGGCAATGTGAACTCGCTGCAGATCGCCGTCACACCAACACCGGAGAGAATGGCTCGTCTCGTAGAGTGAAGTCATAAATGGCTGTTGAGTGAAGAGATACTCTTGGCTCCGAAGCGAAAACATAACTGCATGTTACCGGCGTCCTCCTTTTATACCCACGAGGTGGGGCGGAGTTACGTCATGCAAATTCCGCAGACCCATGGCATTTCTTTGCCATTGGCTCGTTTTTGTATACTCGAAGTCAATAGGTGTTCTAAGCGAAACCCCATTCGTCGTCATCCAACGTAACTTGGAGTGACAACGAAAGGGAACATAAGGATACTACGAGTTTGTATATAAGACAAAAAAAACATTTTGAGGACCCTTTGGCCAGAGATATGTTCAATAGATCAGATATGGACTACTGTATGGCTGAGGTAACATCAGAAAGTGTCTTTGAGAACATACAAAAAGTTGCCTTTTGGGGACAATTTGGCTAGAAATATTTTCTATGGGCCAAATATAGGCTGGCTGACGTAACATCAGAAGGAGTCCATGAGTTTATATATATAAAATGGAAGAAACTCTGGCCAGAAATATGTTTGTGAGGTCAAATATGGACTTTTGGTCTTACGGTCTTATATGGTCTTACGTCACATCAGAAGGAGTCCATGAGTTTATATATATAAAAAAAATTGAGGATTCTTTGGACAGAAAAATGTTCATGAGGTCAAATATGCACTACTGCATGGCTTACATCACATCAGAAGGAGTCTCTCAGTTTATATAGTAAAAAAAAACCTTTGAGGACCCTTTGGCTAGATATATGTACAATAGATCAGATAGTGATTACTTTACGGCTGACATAACATAAGGATTCTATGAGTTTGCCTCTGGAATTGGAGGTGCAGTCTATTCAACTCGGGTGGATGCTACACCCTTGGACAACCACAGAATAAATCAGAAAAAAATAGATCAGATATGGACTAGTATGGCTGACGTAACATCAGAAGGAGTCTGAATGGAAGAAACTTTGGCCTGAAAATAATTATTTGAAGGTTGACTTTTTTTGTATTAAAAACACTTCTTTTATTGGTCGGATAAAATATGCAAATTTTTTGAGATAGGAATTTTGGGTTTTCATGAGCTGTATGCCAAAATCATCAGTATCAAAACAATAAAAGACCTGAAATATTTCAGTTGGTGTGCAATGAATCTAAAATATATGAAAGTTTAATTTTTATCATTACATTATTGAAAATAATGAACTTTATCACAATATTTTAATTTTTTATGAAGGACCTGTATATATATATAAAAAAAATATATATTTTGAGGCCCCTTTGGCCAGAGATATGTTCAATAGATCAGATATGGACTACTGTATGGCTGATGTAACTTCAGAAAAAGTCAATCAGTATGTATAGAAAGTTCAAGATCAAGTACTTTTTGGCCAGAAATATATTCTGTAGGTCAAATTTGACTACTGTCTGGCTGATTTAGCATCAAAAAGAGTCTTTGAGAATATATAGTAATTTGACAAAACATATAGTAAAATCAGAAGGAGTCCATGGGTTTATTTTTATATATTTAAAAAAAACTGAAGACCCTTTGGAAAGAAATATGTTCATTAGGTCAAATATGGAATACGTCTCGGGTTATGACTATAAACCTTGTTCCCTGAGAAGGGAACGAGACACTGCGTCGTCAGGAAACGACTCTTTGGGGACGCTCCCTTAGCGTGCGCCTCTGAAGTATGAATGAAACTATTCCAATCTTGATTGGTGTTGCGTCCTGACGTAACATGTGACGGCATAACCGGAAGTATAAAAGTGACGCCGGCACACACACACATTAGCCTAGCGATGAAGCAAGACGCTCACAGGCCTCGAGGGGCATGGCAGGACGACGCAGTGTCTCGTTCCCTTCTCAGGGAACAAGGGTTATAGTCATAACCCGAGACGTTCCCTTTCGAGGGAACTCGAACTGCGTCGTCAGAAACGACTCTTTGGGGAACGAATGCCCACTAGGCCACACACCGAATAGGCCTGTCCCGGAGTGAAACTGATTCAGGCACTCAACTAGGACGAGAGCACGTGTGCGCCAGGTGTACTAGGGAGGTGTAAACTGTAAAACCTAATAAAAGTGTGCGGGGTATCCCAGCCGGCTGCCTCACAGATCTCCTGGAGGGGCACTCCCGAAAGGAGGGCCCTAGAGGAAGCCATGCCTCTAGTCGAATGAGCCCTAACAGCTTAAGGTGAAGGCAAGTTGCGCACCTTGTAAGCCGAGGTAATAGCCTGAACAATCCAATTACTAATAGTTTGCTTGGATGCCGGGAGCCCCTTCTTAGGTGACCCAAAACACACTAATAATTGGTCCGACCTCCTCCAAGAAGAGGACCTCTCGAGGTACACGCTCAAAGCTCTGACGGGGCAGAGCAAATGAAGCTTCTCTTCTTCTGCCGACACATGAGGTGGAGGCTGGAACGCCTGAAGGACCGTGGACCGAGCCGTATTTGTAGGAACCTTAGGCACGTAGCCTGGACTCGGGTGCAAAAATGCTTTAACTCTGCCTGGGGCAAACTCCAAGCAAGCTGGTGTTACTGCCAGGGCTTGGAGATCTCCCACCCTCTTAAGAGAGGTAATAGCTAAGAGAAATACCATTTTTAGCGTAAGATCCCTAGGCGAAGCCGACTGCAGAGGATCGAAGGGGGCCAGGGATAACCCTTCAAGAACCACCGCCAGGTCCCAGGCAGGAACCCTGGACCTGGTTGTCGGTATCATCCTCCAAGTACCACGGAGAAAACGTTTGACCAACTGGTGCCTCCCCAGGGGCCCATCACTTAACGGTGCGTGGAAAGCCGCAATAGCAGCCACGTACACTTTAAGCGTGGAAGGGGAGAGACCCGCAGAGAAACGATTTTGGAGAAACCCCAGAACTGAAGCCAACGGGCAGTTTACTGGATCTAACTCCTGCTCTCTACACCAAGTGACAAACACATTCCACTTGAGGCCATATAATCTCCTAGTAGACGGAGCCCTAGAGCTAAGTATGGTTTCAACCACCCCCGCTGATAGACCAGCATTTAGGTACTGAACCCCCTCAGAGGCCAGACCCACAATTTCCACGGCTCCGGGTGAGGGTGGAAGATTGTGCCCTCCGCCTGAGACAACAGATCCCTCCTCAGAGGAATCTGCGATGGCGGAGCTATCAGGAGTGATATCACGTCTGAAAACCACACTCGGGTCGGCCACATTGGGGCAACCAGAAGTAGACTGATGCCCTCTTGACGGACCCTCTCCAGGACTCTCGGAAGCAGAGCGATCAGGGGAAATGCGTACAGGCGAAGCCTCGGCCAGGCATGTACCATGGCATCCAACCCCAGTGGGGCTGGATGTGAAAGGGAGAACCAAAGTGGGCAGTGGGACATCTCTCGAGACGCAAATAGATCCACTTCCATTGGTCCAAACCTCTCCCATATCAACTTCACCATATCTGGATGAAGTCTCCATTCCCCGAGCCTCAGCCCCTGCCTCAACAGGATGTCTGCTCCCTGATTCTGAACCCCCGGAATATACATTGCTCTGATAGACAGTATTTTCCCCTGAGACCAAAGAATAATCTGATGCGCCAATCTGCACAGAGGGCGCGATCTGAGTCCCCCTTGACGGTTCAGATAAGCTACCACTGATATATTGTCTGATCGTACTAAGACATGGTAGCCCTTGATGTCTGGAAGGAAGCTCCTCAAAGCCCCGAACACAGCCATCATCTCTAGACAGTTTATGTGCCAAGAATGATGATGGTCCTGCCACAGACCCCTGGCAAAGCGGCCGTCCATGACCGCGCCCCAGCCAGTGAGGGAGGCATCTGTCGAAACGGCTTTCCGGCGACATGACGCTCCCATCGCTGGCCCTTGGGACAGGAACCAAGGTTTCTTCCATATTTGTAGATAACGAAGGCATCTGCGCGTTACTCTGATCATACGAAACGGATTCCCCTTGGGAGAAAACCCCTTGGCTTTTAGCCACCACTGAAGGGGCCTCATATGTAGAAGCCCCAGAGGTATAATGTTGGATGCCGCTGCCATGAGGCCCAGCATTCTTTGAAACTGCTTCACAGTGATGGCCTGACCTAGCTTTACTCCTGAAACCATATTTAGGATGGATTGAACACTTGTGGGAGACATGTGTGCCCGCATCGTAACCGAATTCCATACCACACCTAGAAACGTTGTTTTATGAGTTGGTTCCAACACACTCTTTTTCGTGTTGAGTCTCAAACTGAACTTCTGAATGTGGCCAAGGACGACATCTCGATGCCGAACTGCCACTTCTCGAGACTGAGCCAATATCAGCCAGTCGTCGATATAATTCAGTATACGGATGCCCCGGAGTCTGAGAGGAGCCAGAGCTGCATCCATACACTTCGTGAACGTGCGGGGAGAGAGTGCTAGGCCGAACGGAAGAACCCGATATTGATATGCTTCGCCCCCGAAAGCAAACCTTAGGTACTTCCTGTGACATGGAATGATGGAGACATGAAAATAGGCGTCTTTTAGGTCTATTGTGACAAACCAGTCCTCGGACCTGATTTGGTTCACAATGATGGGAATCGTCAGCATCTTGAACCTGAACCTCCTCAGAGACTGATTCAAGTGCCTCAAGTCCAAAATCGGCCTGAGCCCGCCATCCTTCTTTGGAACTATAAAGTATCGGCTGTAAAACCCTGACTCCCTGTCTGGTAGGGGAACACATTCTACGGCCCCTTTGACCAGTAGAGCCTGTACTTCTTGTTCCATAACCCGAGCCTGTTCTGGAACCACTGTAGTCGGTACCACCCCTGCAAACCTGGGAGGTTGGTGACCGAACTGCAGTCTGTACCCTTTTTCTATTATATTCAGGACCCATATAGAAATATTTTGGAAGAAGGCGCCACCACTCCAAAAAATTTACTAAGTTTCTCGAGCATTGTTCTCGACCTCATGAAGCAGCGAACTGGCAGGAAGCGTACGAGAACGATTTTTCGACCATAGGTGGTGCTCTTTTGTAAGCTCTTGGGGCGAGCGCCACGCTGTGCGTTCGCTGGAAAATGATGCGACCCGAAGCGTAAATGACGGCGGGACCATATCTTTCTCCAAAGGGCTCCGCTGGGAAAACAACCTCGGTTGCCTCACGGCGGGGGGGACAGCCCTTAGAGGTCCTATTACTCGCCGTCCGGCCAAGCACCTAAGGTTCCTAGCTCTGGCTAGGACCTCTTTCCTGCGGCCCTCTTAGCCTGAATGACGGCCCTCAAGTCGCCTTTCTGGCCAGAGGATTTAGAATGAGAGCGCTTCCTCTGTTGCCAAGTTCCCGTAGGAGGGGCTCGAGAGGAAACACTCTCCTTTTGCTCCAAGCGATGAGAGGAGCTGGCTGACGGCTGAGGCTGGCCACTTGGACCAGCCCTCCCAGATCTAGAACGGCGGGGGAGGTACTGCTGAAAGGCTGCCGACTGTTTTTTCGCCTCCTGAAACCTGTCGACGACAGTAGATACTGCGTCACCGAACAGGCCAGAAGGCGAAATCGGAGCATCTAATAAAAAGGAACGATCTTTATCTTTCATGCCCGACAAATTTAACCACAGATGCCTGTCCGTGGCCACCAAAGCTGACATGGAGCGGCCAATAGCACGGGCCGTCTCCCTAGTGGCACGGAGAGATAAATCTGCGGCTCTTCTTAGCTCAGCAATATCAGCAGGTGTTGGTCCCTCCCCCTCATCTAGATCTTTGAGAATATCGGCTTGGTACGCCTGCAAAATAGCCATAGAGTGCAGGGACGCACCAGCTCGACCAGCCGCCATATATGCCCTGCCCACCACTGCAGAGGTGTCCCTACACGGTTTGCTGGGCAGCCCAGGGGCTTTAAGCGAGGATGCTGCTTCGGGAGAAAGATAACTCGCTAGAGCTTCCTCCACACGCGGCATCCTGCCATACCCCGCCTCTCTTGCACCCATAACATTACTATAATCACACAATGTATTATGTGAGATGCGAGACGAGTGGGGCTTTTTCCAGGATCTAATTATCTCTTTATGGAGATCTGGGGAAAAAGGCAAGCCCCGGCGCTGAGGTTGTAATCGGTGCTGCAGGAACCTCTCGTCTAATTTACTCTGACGAGATTCCTCCTGCTCATCTTGTGGCCAGCTAATTTTGAGTCTGGCCACAGCACGCGTTACAACCTCCACCATTTCCTCATAAGCGGGAACATGAGCTGGCGAGTGTGACTCATGTTTCGCGCTCCCGGTGCTGAGCACATCCACTTCCTCGGAAGCAGACAGCTCAAGCACCGGGCACTCGTCATGGGCAGAAGAAGCCGCAGCGCGGGCTTCTGCACCATGCGCGAGCGTTATAGAATTCGCAGAAGACGAACGAGAAAGTGCCTCGGCAGTCTCGTTCTCATCTGCTAGATCCTTCTGCGATCCCCACGATTTAAGCCTCCGCGCCGCCTCAATGGACGCGGGACCTGAACCGCAAGGATCGCGAGCTTCGCCATCTTTAGAAAAAATAGCCAAGCGGGAGCGCAGCACTCTTAATGGAAGTGCTTCACAGTGCTCACAGGCGGCTCCCTCGAGAGCTGCCTGTGCGTGCTGCACTCCCAAACAATTTACACATAACACATGAGTGTCCCCACCCGTAATAAATCTAGGACAGGGGTGCACACATCTCGTAAATTGTTCACAAGAACAGAAGACTCTCTTGTTCAGAGAACATACAGAAAGTTGCCTTTTGGGGAAAATATTTTGGCTAGAGATATTTTCTATGGGCCAAATACAGGCTGGCTGACGTAACATCAGGAGTTAATTAGAATGTGTAGAAAGTTCAATATCGAGTAAACTCTGGACAGAAATATGTTAATGAGGTCAAATATGGACTACTGTATGGCTGACGTCACATCTTAAGGAGTTCATGAGTTTATATATATACATATATATATATATATATATATATATATATAAAAAATTTGAGGATCCTTTGGACAGAAAAATGTTCATTAGTTCAAATATGCACTACTGCATGGCTTACATCACATCAGAAGGAGTCTCTGAGTTTATATAGTAAAAAATCCAAACATTTGAGGACCCTTTGGCTAGAAATATGTACAATAGATCAGATAGTGATTACTTTACGGCTGACGTAACATAAGGATTCTATGAGTTTACATATAACATAAAAAAACATTTTGAGGACCCTTTGGCCAGAGATATGTTCAATAGATCAGATATGGATTACTGTATGGCTGAGGTAACATCAGAAAGAGTCTTTGAGAACAGACAGAAAGTTGCCTTTTGGGGACTATTTGGCTAGAAATATATTCTATGGGCCAAATACAGGCTGGCTGATGTAACTTCAGAAGGAGTTAATTAGAAAGTGTAGAAAGTTCAATATGGAATACGCTCTGGACAGAAATATGTTAATGAGGTCAAATATGGACTACTGTATGGCTGACGTCACAACAGACGGAGTCCATGAGTTTATATATATATAAAAAAAATTGAGGATCCTTTGGACAGAAAAATGTTCATTAGTTCAAATATGCACTACTGCATGGCTTACATCACATCAGAAGGAGCCTCTGAGTTTATATAGTAAAAAAAAAACATTTGAGGACCCTTTGGATAGAAATATGTACAATAGATCAGATAGTTACTACTTTACGGCTGACGTAACATAAGGATTCTATGAGTTTATATATAACATAAAAAAACATTTTGAGGACCCTTTGGACAGAGATACGTTCAATAGATCATATATGGATTACTGTATGGCTGAGGTAACATCGGAAGAGTCTTTGAGAACATACAGAAAGTTGCCTTTTGGGGACTATTTGGCTAGAAATATATTCTATGGGCCAAATACAGGCTGGCTGATGTAACTTCACAAGGAGTTAATTAGAAAGTGTAGAAAGTTCAATATGGAGTACGCTCTGGACAGAAATATGTTAATGAGGTCAAATATGGACCACTGTATGGCTGACGTCACAACAGAAGGAGTCCATGAGTTTATATATAAAAAATTTTTTGAGGATCCTTTGGACAGAAAAATGTTCACTAGGTCAAATATGCACTACTGTATGGCTTAAGTCACATCACAAGGAGACTCTGAGTTTATATAGTAAAAAAAAAAAACATTTGATGACCCTTTGGCTAGATATATGTACAATAGATCAGATAGTGACAACTTTACGGCTGACGTAACATAAGGATTCTATGAGTTTGTATATAACATAAAAAAAAACATTTTGAGGACCCTTTGACCAGAGATATGTTCAATAGATCAGATATGGACTCTTGTATGGCTGATGTAACTTCAGAAAAAGTCAATCATTATGTGTAGAAAGTTCAAGATTGTGGACTCTTTTGCAAGAAATATGTTCAATAGGTTAAATATGGATTCTTATATGGCTGAGATAACATAAAAAAATGAGTTTTTATGTATAGAAAGTTTAAGATCCAGTACTTTTTGGCCAGAAATATATTCTGTATGTCAAATTTGACTACCGTCTGGCTGATTTAACATCAGAAAGAGTCTTTGAGAATATATAGTAATTTGACAAAACATATAATAACATCAGAAGGAGTCCATGAGTTTATATTTGTATATTAAAAAAAAAATAAAGACCCTTTGGAAAGAAATATGTTCATTAGGTCAAATATAGAATACTGTGTAGCGTTCGTCACATCAGAAGGATATTAAAAAAACAAACATTTGAGGACCCTTTGGCTAGATTTATGTACAATAGATCAGATATGGACTAGTATGGCTGACGTAACATCAGAAGGAGTCTGAATGGAAGAAACTTTGGCCTGAAAATAATCATTTGAAGGTTGACTTTTTTTGTATTAAAAACACTTCCTTTATTGGTCGGATAAAATATGCAAATTTTTTGAGATAGGAATTTTGGGTTTTCATGAGCTGTATGCCAAAATCATCAGTATCAAAACAATAAAAGACCTGAAATATTTCAGTTGGTGTGCAATGAATCTAAAATATATGAAAGTTTAATTTTTATCATTACATTATTGAAAATAATGAACTTTATCACAATAATTTAATTTTTTATGAAGGACCTGTATATAAATAATAATAAAAAAACATTTTGAGGACCCTTTGGCCAGAGATATGTTCAATAGATCAGATATGGACTACTGTATGGCTGATGTAACTTCAGAAAAAGTCAATCAGTATGTATAGAAAGTTCAAGATCAAGTACTTTTTGGCCAGAAATATATTCTGTAGGTCAAATTTGACTACTGTCTGGCTGATTTAACATCAAAAAGAGTCTTTGAGAATATATAGTAATTTGACAAAACATATAGTAAAATCAGGAGTCCATGGGTTTATATTTATATATTTAAAAAAAACTGAAGAACCTTTGGAAAGAAATATGTTTATTAGGTCAAATATGGAATACTGTGTAGCGTTCTTCACATCAGAAGGATAGTAAAAAAACAAACATTTGAGGACCCTTTGGCTAGATTTATGTACAATAGATCAGATATGGACTACTGTATGGCTGAGGTAACATCAGAAAGAGTCTTAGAGAACATACAGAAAGTTGCCTTTTAATGTTAATGAGGTCAAATATGGACTACTGTATGGCTGACGTCACATCATAAGGAGTCCATGAGTTTATATATATATATATATATATATATATATATATATATATATATATATATATATATATATATATATATAAAATTTGAGGATCCTTTGGACAGAAAAATGTTCATGAGGTCAAATATGCACTACTGTATGGCTTACATCACATCAGAAGGAGTCTCTGAGTTTATATAGTAAAAAACCCAAACATTTGAGGACCCTTTGGCAAGATATATGTACAATAGATCAGATAGTGACTAATGTATGGCAGACGTAACAAGGATTCTATGAGTTTATACAGGTCCTTCTCAAAAAATTAGCATATTGTGATAAAGTTCATTATTTTCCATAATGTAATGATAAAAATTAAACTTTAGATTTTAGATTGATTGCACACCAACTGAAATATTTCAGGTCTTTCATTGTTTTAATACTGATGATTTTGGCATACAGCTCATGAAACAAGGACAATATATTCCGTAGGCAGGACAAGACCTGGAAGGACTGATCACCCGTCTCTCTGACTTGAATGAAGGGGCAGGAAAATGGATCAAATTACTGGAAGAAGAAACAATGGGGAAGATCCTGGCCATTGGGTACATCAAAGCCTTGCTGGCGAAGTGTGTGGGGATTACCAAGATGAATGAAATCCTGAAAGCCTCTGGAATTGGAGGTGCAGTCGATTCAACTGGGGTGGATGCTACACCCTTGGACAACCACAGAATAGATCAGAAAAAAATAGATCAGATATGGACTAGTATGGCTGACGTAACATCAGAAGGAGTCTGAATGGAAGAAACTTTGGCCTGAAAATAATTATTTGAAGGTTGACTTTTTTTGTATTAAAAACACTTATTTTATTGGTCGGATAAAATATGCTAATTTTTTGAGATAGGAATTTTGGGTTTTCATGAGCTGTATGCCAAAATCATCAGTATCAAAACAATAAAAGACCTGAAATATTTCAGTTGGTGTGCAATGAATCTAAAATATATGAAAGTTTAATTTTTATCATTACATTATTGAAAATAATGAACTTTATCACAATATTTTAATTTTTTATGAACGACCTGTATATAAAATAATAAAAAAAACATTTTGAGGACCCTTTGGCCAGAGATATGTTCAATAGATCAGACAAGGACTTTGTATGGCTGATGTAACTTCAGAAAAAGTCAATCAGTAAAGTTCAAGATTGAGGACTGTTTAGCAAGAAATATGTTGAATATGTTAAATATGGACTGGTGTTTGCTGATTTAACATCAGAAAGACTCTATGGGAATATACAATAAGTTGCCTTTTGTCGACCCTTTGGCCAGAAGTATTTTCAAAGGGCCAAATATAGGCTGGCTGATGTAACATCAGAAGGATTCCTTGAGTTTATATGGTAAAAAAAAAAAACACACAAAAAACACACATTTTGACCACATATCGGCCAGAGATATGTTCAGTAACTTCAGAAAAAGCCAATCAATATGTCCACAAAGTTCAAGTTTGAGGAATCTTTAGCAAGAAATATGTTCAATAGGTTAAATATAGACTACTCTATGGCTGAGGTAACATCAAAATTAGTTATTATCTATAGAAAGTTAAAGATCATGTGCTTTTTGGCCAGAAATATATTCTGTAGGTCAAATTTGACTACTGTGTGGCTGATTTAACAACAGAAAGAGTCTTTGAGAATATAAAGTATTTTGCCTTTTGGGGACCTTTTGGACAGAAATATTTTAAATGGGCCAAATACATCACATCTGAAGGGCTGACGTAACATCAGAAGTAGTCAATCAGAAAACATCAGAAAGAGACTTTGAGAACATATCAGTATTTGTGTATGTATACAGAAAACAGTTGTATTTTGGGGACAATATGGCCAGAAATAGGTTTAATGGGCCAACGTAACATCAGAAGTAGTCAATGAGAATGTGTAGAAAGTTCAATATCGAGTACTCTCTGGCCAGAAATTTGTCCATTAGGTCAATTACATAACAGTAATTTGCCCTTTGTTGCACTCATTCTGTAGTGCATTGAAGAGATGTGCAATGCAATCTGCTGTTGCATTGCATTGCACATACGATTAGGCGTTGTGCATTGAAGAATAGCATATAGGTATTAGCACTTTTTTGGATTGCAACGCATTTAAGAATTAACTCATTCCGTTATGCATTGAAGAGATGTGCAATGCAGCGTGCTGTTTCATTGCATTACAAAAGCGTTGTGCGTTGAACAATAATATTTAATAAATATGCACTGTGTTGCATTGCAATGCAATCAAGAACTAACTCATTCCTTTATGCGTTGAAGAGATGTGCAATGCAATCTGCTCTTGCATATAGCATTGCAGATAGGATCAGTCTTTGTGCATTGAAGGAAAACAAAAATCATATGCACTTTTCTGCATTGTAATGCATTCAAGAACTAACTCATACCTTTATGCGTTGAAAAGATATCTAATGCAATGTGCTCTTGGTTAGCATTGCACATACGATAAAGCGTTGTGCATTGAAGAATAACAAAAATCATATACACTTTTTTGCATTGCAATGCATTATAGAACTAACTCATTCCGTATTGCATGGAAGAGATGTGCAAGGCAGCGTGATATTGCATTGCATTGCACAGTGTTGTGCATTGAAGAATAACATATAAGTAATATGCACTTTGTTGCATTAAAATACATTCAATAACTAACTCATTCCGTAGTGCATTGAAGAGATGTGCAAAGCAATCTGCTGTCGCAAAGCATTGCATATACGATCAAGCGTTGTGCATTGAAGAATAACATATAAGTAATAGCTGTTGCTTTGCAATGCATTCAAGAACTAACATTCCTTTATGCGTTGCAGAGATGTGAAATGCAATCTGCTCTTGCATAGCATTGCACATAGGATCAATCTTTGTGCATTGAAGGATAACAGAAATCATATGCACTTTTTTGCATTGCAATGCATTAAAGAACTAACTCGTTGCATGCAATGCAACCCAATGCATGCATGACTTGTTCCTTTGTACAACGAAGATGCAATGCAAGCAGTGTGCACTGAGGAATAACATATAAGTAATATTGTTGCATTGCAATGCATTCAAGAACGTACTCAATCCGTAGTGTATTGAAGACATAACATTTATATCGTTTCAATGCATTACATAGTAGGTATTTTAACTTATTATATAATTTATATTATTTATTCCTCTGTGCAATGAATGAAAAAAAAAACATAAAATAACGTGTTTTCGCGTTGAATTTCCATAATTTAACTAACCATAGTTCCATAGTTGTGTATTGAAGGGAAATCATTGAATTAGATTTCGCATTGCATTAGAAGTCCGTATTCCGTTGTGCAAAGAACCTAGAAATACCCTGTGCTGCATTGTGCATGAAGAATAACATGTGCTAGACTTATATCTATTCAGATGTATAATTTTCAATGCATAAAAGATCAAACTTATTCCTCTGTGCAATTAAAAGACAACAAATACCATATGTGCATTGCATATTTCAACTAACCATTTTCATTTGTGTATAAAGTAAAATCATTGAATTAGCTATTGAAAGACAAACCACAACTTATCATTTTTTTACTGACGACTACAAATACATTAGCTGTCACTTTAACTTTGCATACAAGAACTAACTCTTTTTTGCACGCACGTTCAGTTACTAAAGAATAATATTTAAGCTATACACCTTTTGCATTGCAATGCCTACAAGATCTAAATCGTTTCGATATTTATTAAGATATAATTGTAGTTGTATTGCATCATATAAAAAGATTCAACGCATTACTTTGTGAGATGAAAAGATAACATTTGAAAGATGAAAATGTGATTTCGCATTGCATTGCGTACTACAACTAACTTATTAATGATAAGTGTATGAAGGATAATCATTGCATTAGCTGTTGATTTATTGTACAATTGAAATTTGTATACTTGACGAGAAAACAATATGAGCAGTTGCTTAAAAATGCAATGCATTAATTAACTCATTCGGTTGCGTAGATTGGATTAATTTATGTGCTTGCTGCATTGCATTGAACACGATTTGGCAGAAATATTTTCAATGGGTCAAAAAAGACTGGCTGACAGCATCAGAAGTAGTCAATTTACTAATTGTGTATGTAATGTAATATGTGTAGAAAGTTCAATTTCGGGTACTTTTCGACCCAAAATGGTAGGTCAGAAATGGACTACTGCATGGCTAATGTAAAATCAGATGGAATCAGTGAATAAGTTAATGTTCTAACGATAAGGAAGCTTTGGCCAAAAATATAGATATAGACCTACAGAACATATTTCTGTCCAAAGAGTACTCGATATTGAACTTCCTGCACATTCTCATCGACTACTTCTGATCTTTCGTCATCCATGCTTGTATTTGACCCATTGAAAATATTTTTGAATAATGAGCCATATTTGACCTACTGAATAGACTTCTGGCCCAAGACTATTCGATCTTGAACTTTCTATACATACTCATTGAGTCCTTTTGATGTTACCGCAGCCATACAGAAGTCTATATTTGGCCTACTGAACAGATTTCTGGCCCAAGAGTTCTTGATCTTGAATTTGCTATACAATTATTGGCTTCTTCTGATGTTTCATCGACCATACAGTAGTCCATATTTGACCTACTGAACAGATTTCTGGCCCAAGAGTTCTTGATCTTCAATTTAGTATACAAACTCATTGAGTCCTTTTGATGTTATTTTAGCCATACAGAAGTCTAAATTTGACCTAATGAATACATTTCTCGCTAAAGAATTCTTGATATTAAACTTTCTATAGAACTGATTGTCTCCCGGTGCATAAAAATAGCCATTATGTTGAGACTGTGATTTAAGTGCTAGTATGACCAACTAGCGGTCAGTCAAGTGGCAATCAGTCTTACTTTTTAGCATTAAATTAGACCAATCTCTGTTTCTATGTAACTGACTGTTACATAGAACAGTTGTGAACATTAACATAAAGAAAAAAATGTGATGACTAAACTCGTTAGACCAGTCTTAGCAGTTTCTGCATCTGGCCCCTGGTGTTACATAAGCCAATCAGTAATCCATATGTGACCTTTTGAACATCCATACAGCCATCAGCCAAACAGAAGTTCATATTTAACCAACTGAACATATTTTTGGAGAGTCCTCAATCTTTAACTTTATATACATACTGATTGGCTTTTTCTGATGTTACATCAACCATAAAGTAGTCCATATTTAACCTACTGAACATACTATATATTCTCATTGACTTTTTCTGATGTTAAAACAGCCATAGTCCATATTTTACCTACTGTATATATTTATGTTCCAAGAAGTACTTGATCTTGAACATTCTTTACACAATTACTTCTTCTCATGTTACCTCAGCTGAATCGTAGTCCATATTTAACCTATAAACCTATTTCAGGCCAAAGAGTACAATATCTTAAACATTCTCTGGATACTCATTGACCCCTTCTAATGTTACATCAGTCACAAAATAGTCCATATTTGACCTGCTGAACATATTTCTGCCAAAGAGTACTAGACATTGTCTATACATGCTCAAAGACTCCTTCTGATGTCACGTCAGCCTTGAAGTCCATATTTAACCTGCTGAACATATAATTTGGTAAAGAGTCCTCAATCTTTGAACAAACATTCTTCTGATTTTACTTTAGCCGTACAAAAGTATATATATGATCTATTGAATTGGTCAATAAAAGGTTTTCTATGATATAAACTCATAGATCCTTCTGATGTTAAATCAGCAGGACAGTTGTCCATATTTGACCTGCTTCATATATTTCTTGTCAAAAAGTACTTGATTTTGAACAATGACTATGTACAAAATATTCAAGATCGAGTACTCTTTGGCCTGAAATATGTTCAGTAGGATAAATATGATCTACTGAATAGCTGAGGTAACATCAGAAAATGTCTACGAGTTTAGTAAAAAAAACTCTTTAGGACCCTTTAGCCAGAAACATGTTCAATAGATCAGATATGGAATATTGCACGACTAATGTAACATTTCTTATGTTATGTCCAATGAAAGTAGAAAATTCAAGATTGAGGACTCTTTGGCCAGAAGTATGTACAGTGGTTTAAAAATGGCTGAAAAACATCAGAAAGAGTCTTTAAGTATGCATAGAATGATCAAGATTGAGTACTCGGGACAGAAATATGTACAGTAGGTCAAATAGGACTACTGTCTGGCTGATTTAACATCAGAAAGAACATTTTTGGCCAGAAGTATTATCAATGGGTCAAATATAGGTTTGCTTACGTAACATCAGAAGTAGTCAGTGAGACTGTGTAGAAAGTTCATTATCAAGGATTCGTTGTCAGGAAATATTTTCAGCAGGTCAAACATGGTCTGCCAGATTTAAAATCAGAAAGATTCTGTGAGGACATATAGTATGTTGCCTTTTGACAACCCTTTGGCCAGAAATATTTTCAGTAGGTCAATCACGGACTTCTGTATGGCTAAGGTAACATCAGAAGGAGTGAATGAGAATGTGTAGAAAGTACATGATCGAGAGATCTTTGGCCATAAATATGCTCAGCAGGTCAAATATGGTCAAATCTCTGGCTCTTTTAATATCAGAGTCTTTGAGTTTATATGGTAAAGATAACATTTGAGGACCCTTTGAATAAAACAAATATGTTCAATAGATTCAATAGATATACTACTGTTTGGCTGGGGTAGCCAGAATGAGTCATTATGTATAGAATGTTCAAGATCAAGTACTCTTTGTCCAAACATTTTTTCATTTGGTGAAAAAATGTGTGGCTGATGTATTATCAGAAACCATTAATCAGTATGTTTAGAAGGTTCAAGATAGAATTCTCTTTGGCCAGATATATGTTCAACAGTTCATTACGTCAAGTATGGACTACTGTATGGCTGACGTCACATCAGAAGGATTCCATGAGTTTATATAGGAAAATTTTTTTTTTAGGACCTTTTAGACATAAATATGTTCATTACGTCAAGTATGGGCCACTGTATGGCTCACGTAACGTAAGGATTCTATGAGTTTTTGAGAATATATAGAAAGTTGCCTTTGTGGACCCTAGATATATATTCAGTGGTTTAAACAGTTCATTACGTCAAGTATGGCTGAATATATAGAAAGTTGCCTTTGTGGACCCTTTTGCCAGAAGAATTTTCAATGGGCCAAATATAGGCTGGCTAATGTAACATTAGAAGAAGTTTCTGAGTTTATAGACCCATTGGCCAGAGACATGTTCAATAGATCAGATAAGGACTTTTGTATGGCTGATGTAACTTCTGATAAAGTCAATCAGTATGTGTAGAAAATTCAAGATTAAGGACTCTTTAGCAATAAATATGTTCAATATGTTAAATATGGACCGCTGTTTTGCTGATTTAACATCAGAAAGACTCTATGAGAGAATATACCGTAAGTTGCCTTTGGGGGACCCTTTGGGCAGAAGTATTTTCAAAAAGCTAAATACAGACTGGCTGATGAAACATCAGAAAAAGTAAATCAGTATGTGTACAAAGTTCAAGATTGAGGACTCTTTAGCAAGAAATATATTCAATAGGTTAAATATGAACTACTCTATGGCTGAGGTAACATCAATAGGAGTTATTATGTATAGAAAGTTCAAGATCAGGTGTACTGTCTGGCTGATTTAACATAAAAAAGAGTCTTTGAGAATATGTAGTAATTTGCCTTTTGGGGACCATTTGGCCAGAAATATTTTCAATAGGCCAAATGATGTAACATCAGAGTAGTCAATGAGAATGTGTAGAAGGTTCAATCTCGAATACTCTCTGGACAAAAACATGTTCATTAGGTCAAATATGGACTACTGTGTTGCTGACGTAACATCAAAAAAGAGTCGTCTTTAAGAATATATAGCAAGGTCCTTTTTAAGGACCATTTGGCCAGAAATATTTTCATTGGGCCATATATAGGCTGGCTAGCGTAAAATCAGTAGTCAATCAGAATGCTTAGAAAGTTCAATATCGAGTAGGCCAAATTTTCAAAGCTGGCTGATGTAACATCAGAAGTAATCCTTGAATTATATATTTAAAAAAATGTTTTAGGACCCATTGGCCAGAAGATATTTTCAGATGCGTTGAAGAGATCTCTAATGCATCTGCTAGTATTGCACACACGATCAAGCGTTGTGCATTGAAGAATAACAAAAATCATATACACTTTTTATCATTGAAAGAATTAAAGAACTAAATAATTTCATAGTGCATTGAAGAATAACATTTAAGTAAAATGCACTTTGTTGCATTGCAACACATTAAAGAACTAACTAATTCCGTAGTGCGTTGAAAAGATGTGCATTGCATTGCACAAATATTGTGCGTTGAAGAATAATATTTAAGTAATATGAACTTTGCTGCATTGCAATGCAATCAAGAACAAACTCATTCCTTTATGCGTTGAAGAGATGTGCAATGCAATCTGCTCTTACATAGCATTGCACATACGATCAAGTATTTGAGCAAATAAGGAATAACATAAAAGTCATATGCACTTTTCTGCATTGCATGCATTCAAAAACTAACTCATTCCTTTATGTGTTGAAAAGATGTCTAATGCAATCTGCTCTTAGTTAACATTGCACATACGATCAAGCAATGTGCATTGAAGAATAACAAAAATATATGCACTTTTTTGCATTGCAATTTATTAAAGAACTTATTTATTCCGTATTGCTTTGAAGAATAACAATAAGTAATATGCACTTTGTTGCATTGAAATGCACTCAAGAAATAACTCATTCGTTTATGCGTTGAAGAGATGTGCAATGCAATATGCTATTGCATATTATTGCACATACGATCAAGCGTTGTGCAATGAAAAATAACATAAAAGCACTCTGTTGCATTGAAATGCATTCAAGAAATAACTCATTCCTTAATGCGTTGAAAAGATGTCTAATGCAATCTGCTCTTAGTTAGCATTGCACATACGATCAAGCAATGTGCATTGAAGAATAACAAAAATATATGCACTCTTTTGCAATGCAATTTATTAAAGAACTTATTTATTCCGTATTACATTGAAGAATAACAATAAGTAATATGCATTTTTTTGCATTGCAAAGCATTAAAGAACTAACTCATTCCTATATGCGTTGAAGAGATGTGCAATGCAATATGCTCTTGCATATTATTGCACATACGATCAAGTGTTGTGCATTGAAAAATCACATAAAACTCATATGCTCTCTTCTGCATTGCAATGCATTCAAGAACTGTCTTTCAGTAGTGCGTTGAAGACATGAGCAACTTAATGTGCCTTTGCACAGCATTGCACATACGATCAAGCGTTGTGCAGTGAAAAATAACAAAAACATATGCACTTTTTTGCATTGCAATTTATTAAAGAACTAACTCGTTCAGCAGTGCGTTAAATAGATGTATAATGCAATCTCTTCTTGCATAGTACAAATGCATTCAATAAATAACTCATTCCGTAGTGCGTAGAAAAGATGTCTAAATGCAATCTGCTCTTAGTTATTAGCATTGCACAAACGATCAAGCGTTGTGCATTGAAGAATAACAAAAACATATACACTTTTTTGCATTGCAATTTATTAAAGAACTAACTCATTCCGTTGTGCATTGAAGAATAAAATATGCACTTTGTTGTATTGAAATTCATTCAAGAAATTACTCATTCCTTTATGCGTTGAAGAGATATGCAATGCAATATGCTCTTGCAAATTATTGCACATACGATCAAAGGTTGTGCATTGAAAAATAACATGTAATATGCACTGTTGCATTGAAATGCATTCAAGAACTTACTCATTCCGTAGTGCGTTGAAGAGTAACATTTAAGTAATATGCACTTTGTTGGATTGCAATGCATTCAAGAACTAATTCATTCCGTAGTGCATTAAAGAGATGTGCAATGCAATCTCCTCTTGCATAGCATTGTACATACGATCAAGCGTTGTGCATTGGAGAATAAAATAAAAGTCATTTGCATTTTGTTGCATTGCAAAGCATTAAAGAACTAACTCATTCCTTAATGCGTTGAAGAGATGTGCAATGTAATATGCAAGACCATATATTGCACATACGATCAAGCGTTGTGCATTGAAAAATAACATAAACTCATATGCTCTTTTCTGCATTGCAAAGCATTCAAGAACTAACTCTTTCACGTTGAAGTGAAACTTAATGTGCCTTTGCTTATTATTGCACATATGATCAAGCGTTGTTCATTGAAGAATAACAAAAACATATGCACTTTTTTGCATTGTAATTTATTAAAGAACTAACTCATTCCGTAGTAGGTTAAATAGATGTGCAATTGAATCTCTTCTTGCATAGCATTGCAAATACGTTCAAGCGTTGTGCATTAAAAAATAACATAAAAGTCATATGCACTTTTCTGCAATTCAAGAACTTAATCAGTAGTGTATTGAAGACATAACATTTATGCTGTTTCATTGCATTGCATAAAATGTAACTTATTGTATAACTTATTCCTCTGTGCACTGAAAAAAAAACATAAAAAAACACGTGCTTTCGCGCTGAATTTCCATAATTTAACTAACTTATTCAGTTGTGTATTGAAGGGAAATCATTTAATTAGATTTTGCATTGAATGAGACTGATCACCCGTCTCCCTGACTTGAATGAAGGGGCAGGAAAATGGGTCAAATTACTGGAAGAAGAAACAATGGGGAAGATCCTGGCCATTGGGGACATCAAAGCCTTGCTGGCGAAGTGTGTGGGGATTACCAAGATGAATGAAATCCTGAAAGCCTCTGGAATTGGAGGTGCAGTCGATTCAACTCGGGTGGATGCTACACCCTTGGACAACCACAGAATAGATCAGAAAAAAATAGATCAGATATGGACTAGTATGGCTGACGTAACATCAGAAGGAGTCTGAATGGAAGAAACTTTGGCCTGAAAATAATTATTTGAAGGTTGACTTTTTTTGTAATAAAAACACTTATTTTATTGGTCGGATAAAATATGCTAATTTTTTGGGATAGGAATTTTGGGTTTTCATGAGCTGTATGCCGAAATCATCAGTATTAAAACAATAAAAGACCTGAAATATTTCAGTTGGTGTGCAATGAATCTAAAATATATGAAAGTTTAATTTTTATCATTACATTATTGAAAATAATGAACTTTAACACAATATTTTAATTTTTTATGAAGGACCTGTATATAAAATAATAAAAAAAACATTTTGAGGACCCTTTGGCTAGAGATGTGTTCAATAGAACAGATATGGACTACTAATGAGCTTTGTCACAATATGCTAATTTTTTGAGAAGAACCTGTTTAAACTCATAGAATCCTTGTTACGTCAGCCATACAGTAGTCACTATCTGATCTATTGTACATATATCTAGCCAAAGGGTCCTCAAATGTTTGGATTTTTTACTATATAAACTCAGAGACTCCTTCTGATGTGATGTAAGCCATACAGTAGTGCATATATGACCTCATGAACATTTTTCTGTCCGAAGGATCCTCAATTTTTTTTATATATATATAAACTCATGGACTCCTTCTGATGTGACGTAAGACATACAAAAGTCCATATTTGACCTCACGAACATATTTCTGGCCAAAGTTTCTTCCATTTTATATATAAACTCATGGACTCCTTCTGATGTTACGTCAGCCAGCCTATATTTGGCCCTGTGAAAATACTTCTGGCCAAAGGGTCTTTAGGCAACTTACTATATATTCTCAAAGACTCTTTATGATGTTACGTCAGCCATGCATTAGTCCATATCTGATTTATTTAACATATCTCTGTCCAAAGAGTCCTCACTTTTTTTTTACTATTATAATCTCATGGAATCCTTTTGATGTTACGTCAGATATACAGTAGGCCATCATTGATCCTCATGAACACATTTCTGTCCAAAGAGTACTCGATATTGAACTTTCTACACATTCTAATTAACTCCTTATGATGTTACGTCAGCCAGCCTGTAATTGGCCAATTGAAAATATTTCTAGCCAAATGGCAACTTACTATATGTTCTCCCAGACTCTTTCTGATGTTTAATCAGCCAGACAGTAGTCCATATTTGACCTAAAAAATCTATTTCTGGCCCAAAAGTAAAAAAGATCATGAACTTTTTTTTTATACATAACTCCTTTTGATATTACCTTAGCCATACAGTAGTCAAAATCTAACCTATTGAACATATTTCTCGCTAAAGAGTCCTCAATCTTGAACGCTCTACACATAGTGATTGACTTTATCTGGTTACATTAGCCATACAAAAATCCTTATCCGATCTATTGAACATATCTCTAGCCAATGGATCCTCAAAATGTTTTTTTTTTTACTATATAAACTCATGGAATCCTTGTGATGTTACATAGGCCATAAAGTAGTCAATTTTTTCTGATATTTTTCATTCATTTTTAAACCACTGTACATATTAAAGAGTCCTCAATCTTGAATTTTCTACTTTCATTGAATACTTCTGATGTTACATTAGTCATACAATATGCCATATCTGATCTATTCAACATATTTCTGGCTTAAAGGGTCCTAAAGATTTTTTTTTTACTAAACTCATAGACTCTTATCATATCATATTTATCCTACTGAACATATTTCAGGCCAAAGAGTACTCGATCTTGAATGTTTTGAACATAGTCATTGTTCAAGATCAAGTACTTTTTTGACAAGAAATATATGCAGCAGGTCAAATATGGACAACTGTCCTGCTGATTTAACATCAGAAGGAATCTATGAGTTTATATAGTAAAATAACTTTTATTGACCCTTTTGCCAATTCAATAGATCATATATGTACGGCTAAAGTAAAATCAGAAGAATGTTTGTTCAAAGTTCAAGATTGAGGACTCTTTACCAAAAAATATGTTCAGCAGGTTAAATATGGACTTCTGGCTGACGTGACATCAGAGGGAGTCATTGAGCATGTATAGACAATGTCTAGTACTCTTTGGCAGAAATATGTTCAGCAGGTCAAAAATTGACTCTTTTGTGACTGATGTAACATTAGGAGTCAATGAGTATGCAGAGAACGTTTAAGAAATTGTACTATTTGGCCTGAAATAGGTTAAATATGGACTACCATTCAGCTGAGGTAACATCAGAAGAAGTAATTGTGTAAAGAATGTTCAATATACTTCTTGGAACAGAAATACACACAGTAGGTAAAACATGGACTATGGCTCTTTTTCTGATATCATGTGTGGGTGTGTGTGTGTGTGTGTGTGTGTGTGTGTGTGTGTGTGTGTGTGTGTGTGTGTGTGTGTGTGTGTGTGTGTGTGTGTGTGTGAAAGAGATTGTGTCACACGTCTCTCCGTGTGTTTGAAGGGAGGGGGATTTGTCTGGTGAGTGAGAATGCTTTTATTTTAGTTTTTCAAGGTTTTGGGGCCCTTAACGTGCTCAAACTCTTGGAACTTTGCACACGGGTCAGAACCCGCGGCCATCACACGCACACACACGAATATTGGGACGTGAGTGAATTACAAAGCCTATAATAAAGAATTGGCATCCAAATACATCGCAAATGTTGAAACAGTTTGATTCTAATGAGAGAGTTACGTGAGCCCAACACCACTTACTTTCACTTTCGCTTTACATTATTTCGGTTACTTCTTGCTTATAGTTTTTTAAAAAAATTCTTGTTCTGTTCTGAATATCATTAAATTTAAAGGATTGCTTGTGTAATATTTTGAGTGTATCATCAAATCAGAATAATTCTCTCGGTTTAGTGATTCCCTAGTTATTTTTTTTCATTTATTTTTTCATTGTTCTAATCAGGTAAGGCAAGTAATATTCTCTGTGTCTTTATATATATATATATATATATATCATCTGAATTATAAATAACTTATTTCTGTATAAATAAAAATGTGGAGAATTTTCTCTCCCTCTCTCTCTGACAGAGAGAATGCACACTGCCATTCTGTATGTGTGTGTGTGTCTGTGTGAGGAGGGGGACACAAAGTCATTCATAGGGCCATACTGCCCTCTTGTGTCCAAAATTGTATTTATACGCACTTATATTCATTTATTACCTGTATTACGCACACACACAGTACGAAAGCAACCCGCGCCTCTCTCTCTCTCTCACAAGCGCGCACACACACGGTTCGATCGCGCCCGAGTCTCTCTCTCTCTGTCTCACGCACACACTCAGTTCGATCGCGCCCGCGCGTCTCTCTCTCTCTCTCTCTCTCACACACACACACACACACACACACACACACACACACACACACACACACACACACACACACACACACACACACACACACACACACACACACACACACACACACACACACACACACACACACACACACACACACACAGTTCGATCGCGCCCGCGCCTCTCTCTCTCTCTCTCTCTCTCTCTCTCTCTCTCTCTAATGTGCTATATTAGATCAATATATTTTAAAAAATTTATCCACAACTAACTTTATTCTCATCAGAATTATAATTTATTGTATAAAATAATACTACCATTAAAAAAAACACATTTTATTTTCTATTTTAATCAATGTAGAATGTGTAACTTAAAAATAAACAGTTTAGTGCTCTGTTTGAGGACAAGAAATTAAAACCAATGCAATATGATGAATGTCCAAAAGATGGCAGTCACAGACTGTTTTTAAATGAGGTTGGATAAATATTTTTCGCTTTTAACCTGTGTGTGGGTGAGATTTTGGTTAGGGGACAGTTGTAGGCTACAGTTTGAGTTTATAATTTGACAAAAGCACTTTGTTGTGTTTTATTGTGAGTGTACATAAATATAAGTAAACACTTTGCAGTTTGAATTTATGTCCTCTATGAACAAAATTACGGAGTATGTTTTTATGTGTAACAGTTCAATCACACCCGCACCTCACCCACACACACACACACACACACACACACACACACACATACACACACACACACACACACACACTCACACGAATATTGGAACGTGAGTGAAGTACAAAGCCTATAATAAAGAGTAGTTTGGCATCCAAATACATCGCAGAGAGTTACGTGAGCCCAACACCACTTACTTTCACTTTCGCTTTACATTATTTCGGTTACTTTTTGTTTATAGTTTTTTAAAATTCTTGTTCTGTTCTGAATATCATTAAATTTAAAGGATTGCTTGTGTAATATTTTGAGTGTATCATCAAATCAGAATAATTATCTCGGTTTCCTTAGTTATTTTTATTTTTTTATTTTTTCATTGTACTAATCAGGTAAGACAAGTAATATTCTCTGTGTCTTTATATATGTATGTATATATATGTATATATATATATATATATATATATATATATATATATATATATATATATATATATATCATATGAATTATATATAACTTATTTCTGTATAAAATAAAAATTCCCGAATAATCCAGACCAACCAGAGCGCACTATTCCTACAACATCATCAGTGCTGAAGCGGAACTACCAGAGCCGTTCGGCAGATAGCGAGCAGATGCAGCATATGTGTTGTATCGAGGCAGGGTCAGGCCAGGGGAATCCATTTGCAGCTTTTTATTAAGAATGGTCAAGACAGGCAGGGTGAACAATGGCAAACAGGGCAGAACAGAAAAGGCAGAGACAAACCAGTTTGACAGGCAAAGGACAAAGACCTCCAGATAAATACTGGGCTTCTAGATTTACACATTTAAGTGATGCAAAACATATTGACCTAAAAATTATTCTAAATTTAAATGATCTCATATATGTGACTATTGTGGTTCACGATCATAGGCCCTGTCCCAATTGGCACACTTCATAGCGATGAAGGGCCAAAGCTGGCGGCACCGCCACCCCGGTGCCTTTAGGTAATGGCCTTTAGATGGCCTTTAGGTAAAGGCATTGGGGTGGCGGTGCCACCGGCTTGGGCCCGCAATCGCTGCTCGCAGCTATATTTAAATATTATTCTTCAACGCACAACGCTTTTGTAATGCAATGAAACAGCACGCTGCATTGCACATCTCTTCAATGCATAATGGAATGAGTTAGTTCTTAAATGCATTGCAATGCAAAAAAGTGCTAATACCTATATGCTATTCTTCAATGCACAACGCCTAATCGTATGTGCAATGCAATGCAACAGCAGATTGCATTGCACATCTCTTCAATGCACTACAGAATGAGTGCAACAAAGGGCAAATTACTTTTATGTAATTGTCCATGTTTGACCTAATGGACAAATTTCTGGCCAGAGAGCACTCGATATTGAACTTTCTACACATTCTCATTGGCTACTTCTGATGTTACGTTGTCCCAATAAACCTTTTTCTGGCCATATTGTCCCCAAAATACAACTGTTCTCTGTATACATACACAAATACTGATATGTTCTCAAAGTCTCTTTCTGATGTTTTCTGATTGACTACTTCTGATGTTACGTCAGCCCTTCAGATGTGATGTATTTGGCCCATTTAAAATATTTCTGTCCAAATGGTCCCCAAAAGGCAAAATACTTTATATTCTCAAAGACTCTTTCTGATGTTAAATGAGCCACACAGTAGTCAAATTTGACCTACAGAATATATTTCTGGCCGAAAAGCACATGATCTTTAACTTTCTATACATAATAACTAATTTTGATGTTACCTCAGCCATAGAGTAGTCTATATTTAACCGTTGAACATATTTCTTGCTAAAGATTCCTCAAACTTGAACTTTGTAGACATACTGATTGGCTTTTATATGTAAACTCAGAGTCTCCTTCTGATGTGATGTAAGCCATACAGTAGTGCATATTTGACCTAATGAACTTTTTTCAGTCCAAAGAATCCTCAAAAATTTTTTTATATATAAACTCATGGACTCCTTCTGTTGTGACGTCAGCCATACAGTAGTCCATATTTGACCTCATTAACATATTTCTGTCCAGAGCGTAATCCATATTGAACTTTCTACACTTTCTAATTAACTCCTTCTGAAGTTACATCAGCCAGCCTTTATTTGGCCCATAGAATATATTTCTAGCCAAATTGCCCCCAAAACGCAACTTTCTGTATGTTCTCAAAGACTCTTTCTGATGTTTCCTCAGCCATACAGTAGTCCATATCTGATCTATTGAACATATCTCTGGCCAAAGGGTCCTCAAAATGTTTTTTTTATGTTATATATAAACTCATAGAATCCTTATGTTACATCAGCCATACAGTTGTCGATATCTCTATTGTACATATATCTAGCCAAAGAGTCCTCAAATGTTTTTTTTTACTATATAAACTCATTGACTCCTTCTGATGTGATGTTAGCCATACAGTAGTCCATATTTGACCTAATGAACATTTTTCTGTCCAAAGGATCCTCAAATTTTTTTTTATAGGGTGTAGAGTTCGAGCCCTTTGGAAAGAAAAATGATCATTAGGTCAAATACGGAGTACCGTGTAGCTTTCGTCACACCAGAAGGAGTCTCTGAGTTTACGTAGTAAAAAAAAAAAATTGAGGACCCTTTGGACAGAAAAATGTTCATTAGGTCAAATATGCACTACTGTATGGCTTACATCACCTCAGAAGGAGTCTCTGAGTTTATATAGTAAAAAAAAAACATTTGAGGACCCTTTGGCTAGATATATTTACAATAGAGATAGTGACAACTGTATGGCTGATGTAACATTAGGATTCTATGAGTTTATATATAACATTAAAAAAAAACATTTTGAGGACCCTTTGGCCAGAGATATGTTCAATATATCAGATAGTGACTACTCTATGGCTGACGTAACATAAGGATTCTATGAGTTTATATATAACATAAAAAAAAAACTTTTGAGGGCCCTTTGGCCAGAAATATGTTCAATAGATCAGATTTGGACTATTGTATGGCTGATGTAACTTCAGAAAAAGTCAATCAGTATGTGTAGAAAGTTCAAGATTGTGGACTCTTTTGCAAGAAATATGTTCAATAGGTTAAATATGGACTATTATATGGCTGAGGGAAAATAAAAAAAAGAGTTTTTATGTATAAAAAGTTCAAGATCAAGTACTTTTCGGCCAAAAATGTATTCTGTAGGTCAAATTTGACTACTGTCTGGCTAATTTAACATCAGAAAGAGTCTTTGAGAATATATAGTAAATTGATAAAACATATAATAACATCAGAAGGAGTCCATGAGTTTATATTTATATATTTAAAAAAAAACTAAAGACCCTTCGGAAACAAATATGTTCATTAGGTCAAATATGGAATACTGTGTAGCTTTCGTCACATCAGAAGGATGGTAAAAAGAAAAATATTTGAGGACCCTTTGGCTAGATTTATGTTCAATAGATCAGATATGGACTAATGTGTGGCTGATGTAACTTCAGAAAAGGTCAATCAGTATGTGTAGAAAGTTCAAGATCGGGGACTCTTTTGCAAGAAATATGTTCTTTAGGTCATAGCGTTCGTCACATCAGAAGGATAGTAAAAAAAAACATTTGAGGACCCTTTGGCTAGATTTATGTACAATAGATCAGATATTGGCTACTGTACGGCTGACGTAACATAAGGATACTACGAGTTTATATATAACATAAAAAAATACATTTTGAGGACCTTTTGGCCAGAGATATAGTAATTTGACAAAACATATAATAACATCAGCAGGAGTCCATGAGTTTATATTTATATATTTTTAAAAAACTAAAGACCCTTTGGAAAGAAATATGTTCATTAGGTCAAATATGGAATACTGTATAGCGTTCTTCACATCAGAAGGATAGTAAAAAAAATCTGAGGACCCTTTGGCTAGATTTATGTTCAATAGATCAGATATGGACTACTGTGTGGCTGATGTAACTTCAGAAACAGTCAATCAGTATGTGTAGAAAGTTCAAGATCGTGGAATCTTTTGCAAGAAATATGTTCAATAGTTTAAATATGGACTATTATATGGCTGAGGTAACATAAAAAAATGAGTTTTTAAATTTGACTACTGTCTGGCTGATTTAACATCAGAAAGAGTCTTTGAGAATATTTAGTAATTTGACTAAACATATAATAACATCAGAAGGAGTCCATGGATATATATTTATATATTTAAAAAAACCTGAAGACCCTTTGGAAACAAATATGTTCATTAGGTCAAATATGCACTACTGTATGGCTTACATCACCTCAGAAGGAGTCTCTGAGTTTATGTAGTAAAAAAATAGAACATTTGAGGACCCTTTGGCTAGACATATGTACAATAGATCAGATAGTGACTACTGTATGGCTGACCTAACTTCAGAAAAAGTCAATCAGTATGTGTAGAAAGTTCAAGATTGTGGACTCTTTTGTAAGAAATATGTTCAATAGGTTAAATATGGATTATTATATGGCTGAGGTTTCATGTATAGAAAGTTCAAGATCAAGTACTTTTTGGCCAGAAATATATTCTGTAGGTCAAATTTGACTACTGTCTGGCTGATTTAACATCAGAAAGAGTCTTTGAGAATATATAGTGATTTGACAAAACATATAATAACATCAGAAGGAGTCCATGGGTTTATATTTATATATTTAAAAAAAAACTAAAGACCCTTCGGAAACAAATATGTTCATTAGGTCAAATATGGAATACTGTGTAGCTTTCGTCACATCAGAAGGATGATAAAAAGAAAAATATTTGAGGACCCTTTGGCTAGATTTATGAACAATAGATCAGATATGGACTAGTATGCCTGACGTAACGTCACGTTACGTCGGATGACGACGAATGGGGTTTCGCTTAGAACACCTATCGACTTCGAGTATACAAAAACGAGCCAATGGCAAAGAAATGCCATGGGTCTTCGGAATTTGCATGACGTAACTCCGGCCCACCTCGTGGGTATAAAAGGAGGACGCCGGCAACATGCAGTTATGTTTCTTCGCTGAGGAGCCCAAGACTGAACTCAGGCGATCCCCGCGGTACAGCGGAAGGGGCAGAAAGACGTAACGTCTCCGTTCCCCACTCAGGGAACGAGGGTTACATACGTAACCGAGGCATTTGGAAATATACATATGACCCGAAGGAAACATATGGAGAAACATGGAATATTTCAACCTCAGGGGTGGCAAGGTGGCTTGCCAAGGGAAAGACACATGCTCAGAGAGGCTTACAGTGGAAATACACGTGTGGGGGTAGCTCCGGGGAGGGACCATGCACACGGGAGGCACCTAGCCGACGCCCAGGCAATAGACACTGGCGCTAGCATCAGGGGTGGTGGAGGAACTCAGGGCTTGCGGAGAAGCTCACCTGAGGAGAATATCGCACGTATCCAGTCCGCGGAGTGGAATGACGAGCAAGCGAAGACTCCTGAGCGGGTCCGGTACTAGCTGGTTGAAGCGAGTACATGAGAGGACACAGGCTCCACTCGGAGATTGTAGAATCTGGCGAATGTGTTCGGTGTCGCCCAGCCTGCAGCTCTGCAGATGTCTGTTAGCGAGGCGCCATGCGCTAGAGCCCAAGAGGATGCCACACTCCGGGTGGAGTGGGCAGTCACACCAAGGGGGCACGGTCGACCTTGCTGCTGGTATGCCAAAGCAATGGTGTCCACTATCCAGTGAGACAACCTCTGCGTTGAGAGAGCCTTTCCCTTCAGCTTCCCACCATGACAGACAAAGAGCTGGTCTGAGGTCCTGAAACACTGCGTCCTGTCTACATTGGCGCGGAGAGCGCGTACTGGACAGAGCAGTGCCAAGGCTGGGTCTGCCTCCTCCAAGGGCAGCGCTTGCAGGTTCACCACCTGGTCCCGAAAGGGAGTGGTAGGAACCTTGGGCACATATCCAAGCCGGGGTCTCAGGATCACGTGAGAGTAAGCCGGCCCGAATTCCAGGCACACTTCGTCAACGGAGAATGTGTGCAGGTCCCCGACCCTCTTGAGAGAGGCCAATGCAACCAGGAGCGCTGTCTTCATTGACAGGAACTTAAGCTCCACTGATTGCAGAGGCTCAAAGGGAGCACTCTGCAGGGCACTTAGAACCACTGAGAGGTCCCAAGAGGGAACGAGAGGAGAGCGAGGAGGATTCAGTCTCCTCGCCCCGCTCAGGAACCTGACGATCAGGTCGTGCTTCCCTACGGACTTACCTTCCACTAAGTCCGTGGTGTGCGGCAATAGCGGCAACATAAACTTTGAGGGTGGAGGGAGACAGCCTTCGCTCCCACCCATCTTGAAGGAAGGAAAGCACGAAACTGATCGAACACCTCCGGGGGTCTTCTTGGCGAGATGAGCACCAGTTGACGAAGAGGTTCCACTTCAACGCGTAGGCGTGCCTCGTGGACGACGCTCTAGCGGAAGTGATGGTAGCCACCACCATAGGTGGTAGGGTACTCAAACCTGCCTCGTCCCGTCCAGGAGCCACACGTGGAGGTTCCAGAGAACGGGATGAGGGTGCCATAGGGTGCCCCGTCCCTGAGAAAGGAGGTCCTTCCTCAGAGGAATTGGCCAAGGAGGTGCTGTCGTGAGGAGCACTAGTTCGGAGAACCAAGTCCGGGTGGGCCAGTACGGCGCAACCAGAAGGACCTGCTCCTTGTCCTCCCTGACCTTGCGCAAGACCTGCGCAAGAAGGCTCACTGGGGGAAACGCATATTTGCGGCCCCGCGGCCAGCTGTGCACCAGAGCATCCGTGCCGAGCGTGGCCTCGGTCAGAGAATAATACTGGTCGCAATCGGCCGAGTCGTGGGAGGCAAACAGATCTATCTGTGCGTCCCCAAACTGGTCCCAAATCAGCTGGACCGACTGGGGATGGAGTCGCCATTCTCCGGGGAGGCTTGTGACAGCTCGTCGGCTGCACAGTTCAGGGCTCCGGGAATGTAAATGGCTCGAAGGGACCTCAGATGCCTCTGACTCCATAAGAGGAGGTGGCGAGCGAGTTGCAACATACGGCGGGAGCGTAGACCACTTTGATGGTAGATGTACACTACAGTGGCGGTATTGTCTGATCGGACTAGTACGTGTTGACCCATGAGCAGCGCCCGGAAGCGGTGCAGGGCAAGGCGTACTGCCAGCAACTCGAGGCAATTGATATGCCATAGGCGCTGGGGTCCTGTCCAGGAGCCCGCGGCAGCATGTCCATTGCACATGGCGCCCCAGCCCGTGGTGGAGGCACCTGTTGAGACAACAACATGCCGGGAAACTCGTTCCAGGGGAACACCAGCCCTGAGAAAACGGAGGTTCAACCACGGGGTGAAGGTCTGACGGCAGTTCAGGAGTAACTGGTACTCGGAGCGTGCCTTGTTGCCATGCCCACCTCGGGACTCGGTCGCGTAGCCAAAGCTGAAGCGGTCTCATATGAAGCAATCCGAGCAGCGTCACCACGGCTGCAGATGCCATATGCCCCAGGAGCCTCTGAAAAAGTTTCAGAGAACCGCACTCTTGCCCTGAATTTGTCTCAGACAAGTCAGCAGTGACTGTGCGCGCTCGCTCGTAAGCTGCGCGGACATGGCGACCAAGTCGATGTCCATACCGAGAAAAGAGATCCTCTGCACGGGGCAAAGTTTGCTCTTCTCCCAGTTGACCCGAAGGCCCAGACAAGCTAGGTGCCGGAGCACAAGGTCCCTGTACTGCAAACCTGATCTCGAGAGTGAGCTAGGATCAGCCAGTCGTCGAGATAGTTCAGGATGCGAACCCCGTGAACCCGAAGGGGAACAAGGGCTGCCTCGACGACCTTCATGAAGACGCGAGGAGACAGGGCTAGCCCGAAAGGGAGAACCGCGTACTGGTATGCCTGCCCCTCGAAAGCAAACCGGAGGAACGGTTTGTGTCGAGGAAGAATGGAGACATGAAAGTAGGCGTCCTTCAGGTTGATCGCTGCACACCAAACCTGGGGCCGAACACATTCGAAAATGGTTTGGCGGCGAGCATCTTGAACGGCATCCTGTGAAGGGAGCGGTTCAGCACGCGCAGGTCCAGGATTGGTCTTAACCCACCGGTTTTCTTGGGGACAATGAAGTAAGGGCTGTAGAAGCCGGACCTCATCTCGGCTGGAGGGACAGTCTCGATTGCACCCTTCGCCAGCAGGGTGGCAATCTCCGCTCTCATGATGGGGGCATTGCCACCGACCAAAGTGGAGCGGACTCCCCTGTAGTGGGGAGGAGACCGTGCGAACCGAACCTGATGGTGCGGGCGACCCAGCGGGACAGACGGGGAAGCTCTAGCCAGGCTCCCAGGAACTGTACCAGCAGGGTCATGCGAACCACAGGCGTCCCCCCGGAGGGGGAGCGAAGCGGAGTAACTGGCCCGGACGTGGACGGCATAGCGATCCGGTGTGGGGGCGCAGTTAACATCCGCGCCCTGACAGAGGAGGCCAGGGAAGGACCAGCGTTCCACGGGGGCCTGCTCTGCCAGTGGTCTGGCGACAGAGTGGGACAGGGACGAAACGGTCCGTGGTTGGCACACCGTGTCAACCAACTCTGGGACAGAGGGGGACGAGGAGAGCACGGCTTGTGGGCGGCACTCTGTGTCGTCCGAGAACTCTGTGTGCTCAGAGACGAGAGAGTCAGTTCTTTCTGAATAAGGATTCTTCCCAAGCCCTCCACCGGGGAAAGGAGTGGCCCTGCTACCACTCCTGGAAAGAACTGAGTCCCATCTCTGAGCAGCCCATCTCAAAAGCGCCGCTTAACCCGGCGTTTAGCGGGGGCGGGGCTGGAGAGGGCTGAGGCATCCCCCCACGGTCTTCCAAAGCCAGCCTTGGTGAACGGGCGGGGTTGGAACCGTAAGAGGGCGCTTTCAGCGGTTGGCAGACTGAGGGACCTGAGCGGACGGCGGGGCCGTCGGCAGAATAACCTCAATCTGCTCCCGGGCGGTTGAGAACTATTGGGCAGAAGAACTCAACCGCACCGCCGAAGAGGCCGACCTGGGATGTGGGGGTGTCGAGCAGACGAGTCTGCCGACATCCAGCACATCAGACCGGTCAGCCCCACAGTGGTAAACATCACCTGACTCGGAGAGCGCACGGCCACCTTCGTCGCTCGGAGAGCAAGGTCAGTGGCGGCGCGCTTTTTGGTAGCTCATTAAAGAGCCTCGAGTCAGTCCCGCCCTCATGCATAACCACAAGCATCTGGTCCAGGTAGACCACAGAACGGTCATGGGATGCAGTGAGGCGGCTGCCTGTCCTGTGGCACTATAGGATTTCGCCACAGATTAGTGTAGACGAAAAGAACTACAGGCTTCGGACGGGTGCTTAGGATAGCGCCGGGAAGCACTCTGAGGACACAGTAGCATCGCAACAGAGCGTTCAACCGGGGGGACCCCAGTGTACCCATGGGCAGCGGCCCCGTGAGGGGGGAAAGGCGGATGAGACCAACGAGCGGTCTTGAGAAGACACGGGGGTCTTCCAGGACATCGAGATCTCATTATGCACGTCCGGGAAGAAAGATATTGGGGTTTGCCGTGGACGCGGATCGGCGGCCTTACCCAAAAACCAATCGTCCCAGGAAAGCATGGCCGTCATCTCCGGATCAGACTCAGGCACAGCATAACACACCAGAAGGTGGCAGCTGTGACGAGTCGTCACTTCCAAAAGAACCAAGCCCATCTTATGATGTTACTACAGACATAGCATCTTCCTCTGTAGCTTCAACCGAAACTTGCGGGCCACCCGAAGGTCGACTCGCGGGAATCGGAGGTTCACTAGCGGGCACCGTCACACAGGAGGGGGCTGGGGTCGCGGACAGATAGTCGGCGCCTTGTTCCAGACTATAACCCTCAGGTCACCCTGGCCACCAGCCGAAGTAGCACCCCTCTGGGAAGCGCTAGATCGGGGTGTGGATGAGGGGACTCTCACTCTTGCGAGTTCATTGAGTCTCGACCTAAATGACGCGATGATCATGTTCCCAGAGAGAACATGAATCACCCACGAGCGCTGTACAAGCATGATAAAAGCCCTACACACTAGACAGCGCATCAGAGTCTGATACCAATCTGCCGCCACTTTTTTTTTTTTTAAATGCACGGGCGAGCCGTCTTTAAAAAGACGTGCCGCGTGCGAGCTCTTTTGTGAGAGGAGAAAAAAACTCTGCGATGTTGAAGCGAGCGGGGAGAACACACTCACTGGCAGATCACTACACAGATCAGCAGGCAATGTGAACTCGCTGCAGATCGCCATCACACCAACACCGGAGAGAATGGCTCGTCTCGTAGAGTGAAGTCATAAATGGCTGTGGAGTGAAGAGATACTCTTGTCTCCGAAGCGAAAACATAACTGCATGTTGCCGGCGTCGTCCTTTTATGCCCACGAGGTGGGGCGGAGTTACATCATGCAAATTCTGCAGACCCATGGCATTTCTTTGCCATCGGCTCGTTTTTGTATACTCGAAGTCGATAGGTGTTCTAAGCGAAACCCCATTTCATCGTCATTCCGACGTAACTCGGAATGACCACAAAAGGGAACTAACATTCCTTTATGCGTTGCAGAGATGTGAAATGCAATCTGCTCTTGCATAGCATTGCACATAGGATCAATCTTTGTGCATTGAAGGATAACAAAAATCATATGCACTTTTTTGCATTGCAATGCATTAAAGAACTAACTCGTTGCATGCAATGCAACCCAATGCATGCATGACTTACTCGTTCCTTTGTACAACGAAGATACAATGCAAGCGTTGTGCACTGAAGAATAACATATAAGTAATATTGTTGCATTTTAATGCATTCAAGAACGTACTCAATCCTTAGTGTATTGAAGACACAACATTTATATCATTTCAATGCATTACATAGTAGGTATTTTAACTTATATAACTTATATTATTTATTCCTCTGTGCAATGAATGAAAAAAAAAACATAAAATAACATGTGCTTTCGCATTGAATTTCCATAATTTAACTAACCATAGTTCCATAGTTGTGTATTGAAGAGAAATCATTGAATTAGATTTCGCATTGCATTAGAAGTCCTTATTCCTTTGTGCAAAGAACCTAACAATACCCTGTGCTGCATTGTGCATGAAGAATAACATGTGCTAGACATATCTATTCAGATGTATAATTTTCAATGTATAAAAGATCAAACTTATTCCTCTGTGCAATTAAAAGACAACACATACCATATGTGCATTGCATACTTCAACTAACCATTTTCATTTGTGTATAAAGTAAAATCATTGAATTAGCTGTTGAAAGACAACCCACAACTTATCATTTTTTTACTGACGACTAAAAATCACATTAGCTGTCACTTTAACTTTGCATACAAGAACTAACTCTGTTTTGCACGCATGTTCAGTTGTTCACTGAAGAATAATATTTAAGCTATACACCTTTTGCATTGCAATGCCTACAAGATCTAAATCGTTTCGATATTTATTAAGATATAACTGTAGTTGTATTGCATCATATAAAAAGATTCAACGCATTACTCTGTGAAATGAAAAGATAACATTTGACAGATGACACTGTGATTTCGCATTGCATTGCGTACTACAACTAACTTATTAATGATAAGTGTATGAAGGATAATCATTGCATTAGCTGTTGATTTATTGTACAATTTAAATTTGTATACTTGACGAGAAAAACAATATGAGCAGTTGCTTTAAAATGCAATGCATTAATTAACTCATTCGGTTGCGTAGATTGGATTAATTTATGTGCTTGCTGCATTGCATTGAACACGATCAAACATTGTGCATAGTAGAATAGAATATAAGCTATGCAACTGTTACATTATACAATGCATTGTAAGAGTGATGGCGCTTGGGTCAGAAATGTGTTCAGTGGGTCAGATCCGTATCCTGCATTGCTGATGTAACATCAGGAGTCAATGGATATGTGCAAACTTTGATCAGAAATATATTTAGTAAGTCAAAAAGGAAGTACTGTCTAGCTGATGTAACATCAGGAGGTCAATGAAAGTGTAATGTTCAATGATTCTTTAGTCATAAATATCTTCAAAGGTCTACTACTGACTACTAAGAAAATGTCATTCTCTTTCCAGAAATATGTTCAATAGGTCAAATATGGACACTGTCTGGCTGATGTAAAAGACATTTCTATTCTACTATACATAGTAATTTAACCTTTGAGGAACTTTTGGCAGAAATATTTTCAATGGGTCAAAAAAGACTGGCTGTCAGCATCAGAAGTAGTCAATTAGAATGTGTAGAAAGTTCAATTTCGGGTACTTTTCGACCCAAAATGGTAGGTCAGAAATGGACTACTGCATGGCTAATGTAAAATCAGATGGAATCAGTGAATAAGTTAATGTTCTAAAGATAAGGAAGCTTTGGCCAGAAATATAGATATAGACCTACAGAACATATTTCTGTCCAAAGAGTACTCGATATTGAACTTCCTGCACATTCTCATCGACTACTTCTGATCTTTCGTCATCCATGCTTGTATTTGACCCATTGAAAACATTTTTGGCCCAATGGTCATTAAAATGTAACTTTATATTCTCATAGACTATTTATGATGTTAACCTATTGAACATATTCCTGGCCAAAGGGTCCCCAAAAGACAACTTACTATATATTCTCATACACTCTTTACCTCAGCCAATCAGTATTCCATATCTTATCTATTGAAACAATCTCTGGCCAAAGGGTCGTCAAAATGTTTTTTTAAATATATAAACTCATACACTACTTCTGATGTTACGTCAGCCATACAGTAGTCCATATTTGGCCGAATAAACATTTATCTGGCCAAAGAGTATTTGATCTTGAACACTGGACTCATTTCCTTGATCATGATTTTTCTATACTTTCTTCATTAAATCCTTCTTAAGTTTCGTCAGCCATATTTGAGCTACTGAATAGACTTCTGGCCCAAGACTACTCGATCTTGAACTTTCTATACATACTCATTGAGTCTTTTTGATGTTACGTCAGCCATACAGAAGTCTATATATGGCCTACTGAACAGATTTCTGGCCCAAGAGTTCTTGATCTTCAATTTGCTATACATACTCATTGAGTCCTTTTGATGTTATGTCAGCCATACAGAAGTCTAAATTTGACCTAATGAATACATTTCTCGCTAAAGAATACTTGATATTGAACTTTCTAGATAACTGATTGTCTCCCGATTCATAAACATAGCCATTATGTTGAGACTGTGATTTAAGTGCTAGTATGACCAACTAGCGGTCAGTCAAGTGGCAATCAGTCTTACTTTTTAGCATTAAATTAGACCAATCTCTGTTTCTATGTAACTGACTGTTACATAACAGTTGTGAACATTAACATAAAGAAAAAAATGTGATTAACTCGTTAGACCAGTCTTAGCAGTTTCTGCATCTGGCCCCTGGTGTTACATAAGCCAGTCAGTAATCCATATGTGACCTTTTGAACATCCATACAGCCATCAGCCAAACAGAAGTTCATATTTAACCAACTGAACATATTTTTGGCCAAAGAGTCCTCAATCTTTAACTTTATACAAATATTGATTGGCTTTTTCTGATGTTACATCAACCATAAAGTAGTCCATATTTAACCTACTGAACATACTATATATTCTCATTGACTTTTTCTGATGTTAAAACAGCCATAGTCCATATTTTACCTACTGTATATATTTCTGTTCCAAGAAGTACTTGATCTTGAACATTCTTTACACAATTACTTCTCATGTTACCTCAGCTGAATCGTAGTCCATATTTAACCTATAAACCTATTTCAGGCCAAAGAGTACAATATCTTAAACATTCTCTGGATACTCATTGACTCCTTCTAATGTTACATCGGTCACAAAATAGTCCATATTTGACCTGCTGAACATATTTCTGCCAAAGAGTACTAGACATTGTCTATACATGCTCATTGACTCCTTCTGATGTCACGTCAGCCAGAAGTCCATATTTAACCTGCTGAACATATAATTTGGTAAAGAGTCCTCAATCTTTGAACAAACATTCTTCTGATTTTACTTTAGCCGTACAAAAGTATATATATGATCTATTGAATTGGCAAAAGGGTCAATAAAAGTTTTTTTACTATATAAACTCATAGATCCTTCTGATGTTAAATCAGCAGGACAGTTGTCCATATTTGACCTGCTTCATATATTTCTTGTCAAAAAGTACTTGATCTTGAACAATGACTATGTACAAAATATTCAAGATCGAGTACTCTTTGGCCTGAAATATGTTCAGTAGGATAAATATGATCTACTGAATAGCTGAGGTAACATCAGAAAATGTCTATGAGTTTAGTAAAAACAAAACTCTTTAGGACCCTTTAGCCAGAAATATGTTCAATAGATCAGATATGGAATATTGCATGACTAATGTAACATCAGAAGTATTCAATGAAAGTAGAAAACTCAAGATTGAGGACTCTTTGGCCAGAAGTATGTACTGTGGTTTAAAAATGGCTTAAAAACATCAGAAAGAGTCTTACAGTATGCATAAAATGATCAAGATTGAGTACTCGGGACAGAAATATGTACAGTAGGTCAAATAGGACTACTGTCTGGCTGATTTAACATTAGAAAGAATATTTTTGGCCAGAAGTATTATCAATGGGTCAAATATAGGCTTGCTTACGTAACATCAGAAGTAGTCAGTGAGACTGTAGAAAGTTCATTATCAAGGATTCGTTGTCAGGAAATATTTTCAGCAGGTCAAATATGGACTGCTGTCTGCCAGATTTAATATCAGAAAGATTCTGTGAGGACATATAGTATGTTGCCTTTTGACAACCCCTTGGCCAGAAATATTTTCAGTAGGTCAATCACGAACTTCTGTATGGCTAAGGTAACATCAGAAGGAGTGAATGAGAATGTGTAGAAAGTACATGATCGAGAGCTCTTTGGCCATAAATATGCTCAGCAGGTCAAATATGGTCAAATCTCTGGCTCTTTTAATATCAGAGTCTATGAGTTTATATGGTAAAGATAACATTTGAGGACCCTTTGAATAAAACAAATATGTTCAATAGATTCAATAGATACTCAATACTGTTTGGCTGGGGTAGCCAGAATGAGTCATTATGTATAGAATGTTCAAGATCAAGTACTCTTTGTCCAAACATTTTTTCATTTGGTCAAATATGGACTACTGTGTGGCTGATGTATTATCAGAAACCATCAATCAGTATGTTTAGAAGGTTCAAGATAGATTACTCTTTGGCCAGATATATGTTCAGTGGTTTAAACAGTTCATTACGTCAAGTTTGGACTACTGTGTGGCTGACGTCACATCAGAAGGATTTCATGAGTTTATATAGGGAAAAATTTTTTTTAGGAACCTTTAGACATAAATATGTTCATTACGTCAAGTATGGGCCACTGTATGGCTCACGTAACGTAAGGATTCTATGAGTTTTTGAGAATATATAGAAAGTTGCCTTTGTGGACCCTAGATATATAGATCAGAAAGACTCTATGAGAGAATATACCGTAAGTTGCCTTTGGGGGACCCTTTGGCCAGAAGTATTTTCAAAAAGCCAAATACAGGCTGGCTGATGTATCATCAGAAAAAGTAAATCAGTATGTGTACAAAGTTCAAGATTGAGGACTCTTTAGCAAGAAATATAATCAATAGGTTAAATATGGACTACTCTATGGCTGAGGTAACATCAAAAGGAGTTATTATAGAAAGTTCAAGATCAGGTGCTTTTTGGACAGAAATATATTCTGTAGCTCAAAATGGACTACTGTCTGGCTGATTTAACATAAAAAAGAGTCTTTGAGAATATGTAGTAGTTTGCCTTTTGGGGACCATTTGGCCAGAAATATTTTCAATGGGCCAAATACAGGCTGGCTGATGTAACATCAGAGTAGTCAATGAGAATATGTAGAAGGTTCAATCTCGAATACTCTCTGGCCAGAAACATGTTCATTAGGTCAAATATGGACTACTGTATTGCTGACGTAACATCAAAAAAGAGTCGTCTTTAAGAATATATAGCAAGTTGCTTTTTAAGGACCATTTGGCCAGAAATATTTTCATTTGGCCATATATATTCCGTAGGGCGTTGAAAAGATGTGCATTGCATTGCACAAGCATTGTGCGTTGAAGAATAATATTTAAGTAATATGAACTTTGCTGCATTGCAATGCAATCAAGAACAAACTCATTCCTTTATGCGTTGAAGAGATGTGCAATGCAATCTGCTCTTGCATAGCATTGCACATACGATCAAGTATTTGAGCAAATAAGGAATAACATAAAAGTCATATGCACTTTTCTGCATTGCGTGCATTCAATAACTAACTCATTCCTTTATGTGTTGAAAAGATGTCTAATGCAGTCTGCTCTTAGTTAGCATTGCACATACGATCAAACAATGTGCATTGAAGAATAACAAAAATATATGCACTTTTTTGCATTGCAATTTATTAAAGAACTTATTTATTCCATTATTCAAGTAATATGCACTTTGTTGCATTGAAATGCATTCAAGAAATAACTCATTCATTTATGGGTTGAAAAGATGTGCAATGCAATATGCTATTGCATATTATTGCCCATACGATCAAGCGTTGTGCAATGAAAAATAACATAAAAGCACTCTGTTGCATTGAAATGCATTCAAGAAATAACTCATTCCGTAGTGCGTTGAAAAGATTTCTAATGCAATCTGGTCTTAGTTAGCATTGCACATACGATCAAGCAATGTGCATTGAAGAATAACAAAAATATATGCACTTTTTTGCATTGCAAAGCATTAAAGAATTAAA
>CM060638.1:1405000-1495000 GCA_030578275.1 Meda fulgida
GGAGCGTCTGTGACACACTTGCAGAGGTAGGGGGAGCGTCTGTGACACTTGCAGAGGTAGGGGGAGCGTCTGTGACACACTTGCAGAGGTAGGGGGAGCGTCTGTGACACACTTGCAGAGGTAGGGGGAGCGTCTGTGACACACTTGCAAAGGTAGGGGGAGCGTCTGTGACACTTGCAGAGGTAGGGGGAGCGTCTGTGACACACTTGCAGAGGGAGGGGGAGCGTCTGTGACACACTTGCAGAGGTAGGGGGAGCGTCTGTGACACTTGCAGAGGTAGGGGGAGCGTCTGTGACACTTGCAGAGGGAGGGGGAGCGTCTGTGACACACTTGCAGAGGTAGGGGAGCGTCTGTGACACACTTCTGTGACACACTTGCAGAGGTAGGGGGAGCGTCTGTGACACACTTGCAGAGGTAGGGGGAGCGTCTGTGACACTTGCAGAGGTAGGGGGAGCGTCTGTGACACACTTGCAGAGGTAGGGGGAGCGTCTGTGACACACTTGCAGAGGTAGGGGGAGCGTCTGTGACACACTTGCAGAGGTAGGGGGAGCGTCTGTGACACTTGCAGAGGTAGGGGGAGCGTCTGTGACACACTTGCAGAGGTAGGGGGAGCGTCTGTGACACACTTGCAGAGGTAGGGGGAGCGTCTGTGACACACTTGCAGAGGTAGGGGGAGCGTCTGTGACACACTTGCAGAGGTAGGGAGAGCGTCTGTGACACACTTGCAGAGGTAGGGGGAGCGTCTGTGACACACATAGAGAGGGACACCCGGTGACACTGACTTTTTTCCTCTCACATTACACAGGAAACCACAATGGCCCCTGGAATGCCACACTTGATTGATCAGATAGCTCAACACCACAACCCTTATCAATAGAGGCCAGATGGTCAAAACATTTCATTGATTGGATAGGCGGGGTCAACTGCTTGACCCTTAACAATAGAGGCCGGATGCACAACCTGTCAAAACACATAGTCGATTGGATGGGTGAGGTCAATAGGTCAATCCTTATCTATAGATACCGGATGCACACCCGGAAAAGGCGGGCCGGAAAAGGTCAAAGGTCAACCGGAAGTCATCAATCATTTTGACACATGGTGTCCGGTAAGAACTACTCTTCTATTTACATACACAAAAGGAGGTAGGAAGAAGTAAAACTTATATACTCCTACCCCTATACCATTACAACCATATTTAACGAGATAACTACAAAATAATAAATCTGCGGAGATAATAAATCTATAATCAATGAAAAAATATATTCAAAAAGTTCTAATCACATAATATTACACAAACATGACAATATTTATACATACTACAAATGATACAATATAGGCCTAGTACAGTAAACTTATTAGCACTGAGTTTCTCTATACCTCTGGAATATAGTTTCTTTTAACATCTTTTAAAATTGAATAAGTTTGGACATTGCTTTAATTCATTATTTAGTTTGTTCCATAATTTAACACCACTAACAGATAAACAGAAACTTTTCCTAGTAGTTCGAAAAGTGGGAGTTTTAAAATTCGACTTTCCCCTTAAATTGTAACCTCCTTCTTTCAAAAAACCTTTTCAGTATATTGCCAGGCAGTAAATTGTTTCTAGCCTTGAACATAATGACCGCTGTTTGAAATTCAACTAAATCAAATAATTTTAATGCTTTTGACTGTAAAAATAAAGAGTTGGTATGATCCAAATATCCAGAGTTATGAATTATTCTCATTGCTCTTTTTTAAAGTATAAATAACGATTGCAATGAATGTTGATATGTGTTGCCCCAAACCTCTACACAGTAATTTAAATACGGTAACACCAATGAACAATACAAAATGTGAAGTGATCTGTAATCCAGAATGTACTTAGCTTTAGCCAGGATTGAAATACTTCTTGACAATTTTGTTTGAATGTGTTTTATGTGAGATTTCCAGCAAATCTTATCGTCTATAATCACTCCAAGAAATTTTATTTCATATACTCTTTCAATGTTAACACCATCGATCTGTAACTGAACTTGATTACTAAATTTACAATTGCCAAATGTCATGAATTTAGTTTTACTCAAATTTAATGATAATTTATTTACATCAAAATACTGTTTAATTTTTCTGAATTCTGAAGTGATTAAGTCCAGGAGTTGCTGTAAATTCTGACCAGAAATAAGGATGTTTGTATCATCAGCAAATAATACAAATTTGAGAAATTCAGATACTTTACATATATCGTTAATGTAGAGAATGAATAATTTAGGTCCCAAAACTGACCCCTGGGGGACACCACACGCAATATCCAAACAATCAGATGTGTATTCACCCATCTTCACAAATTGTTTCCTGTCTTTTAAATAACTGCTAAACCAATTCAACACTATCCCCCTGATCCCGAGTCGTTCCAATTTACTGATTAGTATTTCATAATTAATTGTACCAAACGTTTAATTGTAATTCAAATGTAAACTTACGCATTGACTCGGGCGGCTAATTTCTCCCATGCTAAATCTCTCTCCTTCGCCGCTGCAGCCGTGTTGCTTTTTTTTTTTTTTTAAATATATGTTCGTACTCTCCATATGCTTGCATAAGCACATACAGTTCTGCTGGTGAAAAATATGAAGACCTCTTTTTGTCTGCCGCTGTTGCCATGGTGACTCGTGCTCCATTGATAATAGCTTTTTATAGTTGTGGTGCACGTTAAGTGTGGTGCATAGTTGTGGAGTCAGTCAACTTAGAGTTGATTGAACTTACTCATTTCAGCTGTTCTGTAACCGAAAACTCAGTTTCCCATCTCAGGGTAAGTCAACTTGGAGTTCAAGTTTTAACTCGGAGTTCAAGTTTTAACTCGGAGTTGGTTGAACCTCCTTATTGAAACGGGCCCCTGACATGCTCGGCAGAAGTTCTACCACTGGACCATTAAAGGAGACATCAATTTGTCAGTTTGCCACTGGTTGTGCATGATCACAGTTCATATGTGTGGGGAAAGATAGGCTATTAGAGTAAAAATATTGCGTTAGACTACTTCATGAGTTATTAAGAACAAAGATTTTACAATTCCTGCAAATGCAGTGATGAAGTTCATGTTCTCATGATTTATTTTTATAAATAAAAATGTTTCAAAACATCCCCCTCTCTGTTTTTTTCACAAATCACACACACACACACACACACACACACACACACACACACACACACACACACACACACACACACACACACATAGAATATATATATTATATGTTATGGGAGCAGCCAATTTCCCTCCAAAATCAAACACAAAAACGTATTAATGCAGTGTTTCTGCTAGGCTACTCCCCAGAAAAATAATGCTATTATTCAAGTAATTTTAGTGTCAACGTAATAAGCAATGTACATTATGCGTCAATATTTACCGATAATTGCTGCAATAATAACTGCTGCTCTCTAACCCGCTTAAAATCATTGGCAACGCGATTTGTTTGGAACTATTGAGAGCTACACGAATCACGTGACCGCGCGGCGGCGACACACAGACACAGCCATCTATGTTCGCAACTCTCATATTTAACGGTTCGCGCTTAGAGACTGCCAAGGCAAGTTCAAAACAAAGCGCGCGCGCTGTAGGCCTACTGTGATTGGTGGCTCGTTTGACCAGTTACGTTTTTATCCACTCATAACTAAAAAGGAACGACAGATTTTGAAAATGCATTAGAGTAAAAAGTGAGATATTTGACTTTGAAATGTAGTGGAGTAAAAGTAAAAGTCTCCCAAAATTGAAATGCTTGAGTAAAGTACAGATACGCAAAAAAACTACTTAAGTACAGTAACGAATTACATTTACTTAATATTATGTTGCAGCAGACTGAGCCTGCAGCTGCAGCTACCCTCCTTTTTCGAGACAGCGCACCCTGCTGTTCGGAAGATCGTATAACACTCTTATCCAAATGCCATTGAAAACAATAGGATGCAATATTACTATCTTGTTTTATTTAAAGTTATCAAAATAAATATTTGCGTTCCCTGCTTAATGTATGTGCCAAAAAAACTCATTGTGTTCTCTGACTTACAAATTATCCAGTTGTTATTTTTTGAGCGTGTGTGTAAAAATTACTGATGGAAGGGATACAATTACAGATTGAACTCTTCTGAAAAATATAATGTGATATTATATTGCTACTGGGGTGTGACAAGACGCTTATCTCACGAGACGAGACTAGACACGAGATTGGGTTCACGAGAACGAGACAAACCAAGATTTTTGCACAAGTTTTCAGAAATCCTCAATGACAAAATTCATGACTGGAAAAATAGTATGCAGGTGCATTGCAATGTTTAACTAATAATCTTCTAATGCATGTCATTTCAGTTCTACTTTATGAGTATGAATTATCAAATGCATTGAAAGAAAACCATATACAAGCACTGTAAAAGGTGTTTATTGACTGGCTTTTCTCCTGTAAGACTTCACATTGGTCTTCAGACCTTACTGTACATTTAAGAGCTTTCAGAACTTCTGACTGAGGCTGTGTGTGTGTGTGTGTGTGTGTCCTCCTAACTGAACTCCTATAAGTCTTATTAAGCGCAAACAATAAGTGCAAGTGCAACCATAATCAAAGTTAGCACACAGACTCTTCATAATTGTTTTGATATTGCGGTTTTATTTTGCCCCGGCAGTTATAGGGTTAATGCGGTGAGTTCGGAAAAGGCCGGGTAGAGGGAAACGAGGCTGGTGTGTTCTTGCGTTCCGATTATAAGTTCAGAAACGGAGACGCCCTTGTCTGTTGTCCTTAAGACATTGCAGTACACTCTCAATATTCGAAGTGCAAACCGAGACCATAGCCGCAAATAAGCAGTCCAGAGATGGGTATTGGGAGACGGACTATTGCATGTAACGTTATGCGGCCTAATTGGTGCGCAATGCACATCAGGGAACTTGTGTTTTACTTTCACTTTCTTGATCGCGTACTGTGTGAGCCGCGGTGCTGAGCGTGCACTCTACAAGAGAAGACATTTATCAGACGTTTAGTGTGTTGCGCAACGAATCCTCCGCCATCCTCACGCGATCAGTGGACTGTGATTCGTGCTGCACTGATTGCAACGGCAACTCGTGCTGGATGAGCAGAGCAGACTTTTACATTATCTTATAATGGTTTTTATTTTATTTTTATAAAAACAGCAAAACGATTTAGGCGAATGTGAATGTAGCTGCGGGGTATTCTATGGTAATCTGGCCCTCACGCTCAGTCATGTTCACACCGCCTGTAGGCTACGGTGTGTCGCTACTCTACTGTGAAGTGGCTTGTGGGCGTGTGTTGTGCTGTCGCTCGAATGTTATTGGTTGACTGCACGTCTGGCCATATCTATACAAAATACCATCACAAGTGATATATACAACTATATAATTTTAATTTGACTAGGAATTAGGCTCAAAAGAAACAGTATGCTGTTGGGGGAGTGTTTTTATATTACCACAGCAGTGTTCAGTGAATGTAATCATTTACTAGATTAACGATCGCTCAATCAACAAATTAAACTCATTCATACTTTCATAATTTTGACAAATAATCAATTTTCTTGTCCCTTATATAAACATAATGCAGGGGAAACTGTCAAATGAACTGCAACAGTGCTAAATTTGCATCATAAATTACACCACTCAAACTATAAATGAATAAACCTCACTGAGACTGTCTACAGTTTCTTTTCCATGCATCATTTTATTATATTCAACCATGTATGCGGTTACAGTCAAATCATATAAAACAGTGAAATCGTCCTCAAACTCTTCTTCTGTCTTGCCTGCACTCGAGACAGTGACCTGAGCTCCACTGAAAGGCTTCTTTCCTATTGGTTGTTGCTCACGAAAATCGCCTCTCATTTGCATAAAGTTGAAATTTCTCAACTTTTGTCGCTTGTCTCTTGTCGCTTGACACGCCCACATCCTGTTGCCAACGGTCACTGTCGCTGGAAGTCGCCAGCGCTCCATTGAAATGAATGGGATATGTCGCTGCGTGTCGTTGGCGGTGTGAACGGGGCTTCAGCGCGACCGTGTTGTGGATCAAGAGGTCGCCACTCTCTGACTCTGATCAGTGATTCTTAAACATGAAGGATTTTGTGTTTATATCTTAGGTTAGCGTTCTCAGCACGTGAGACTTTTGCACACGGATCCCCCATCCTATTTCTGCCCTAGTCCCAGCACTTTGCAACAGTCGCTTCAAGCACTGTGGTGCGTCGCGCCGCTCGTGTCCTGTCTGTGTAGTAGACACGGTGGCGTTCTAATCAATTTTACACCAAATATACTTTAAAACAAACACCAGAGACCAATTAGACAAAAGTCTCACGTGCTGAGAACGCTAACCTAACATATAAACACAAAATCCTTCATGTTTAAGAATCACTGATCAGAGTCAGAGAGTGGCGACCTCTTGATCCACAACACGGTCGCGCTGGAAAACTTCTGCAGTCCCTAATTGGCCAAAATGCTCTGTTCGACTTTTCTGAGATCATCTACTCTTCCCTGTGGATGACCTGTGACCTACTTTCTGTAAGATCTGAATTTTTGAGTTTGAATTTTTGAGATTGAATTTTAGAAAACTGAATTTGAAGTTCCGAATTTCTTCATCTTGAAAACTTGAATCTGTATTTTTTAAACTGAATATTTTCAGTATAAGAATTCAGAACAAAGAAACTAGCTGTTTGAAAACACATGTCTATAAAATTCAGCCACAAAAACATTTCAATTAGTTATATTTCAAATGTTCAATATTCGTTTAAAAAAAATCTAATTCAGAACTATTTAAACTACCACCTGAAATTCAATTTTGTTAGATTACACTTGCAAATAATTCAAATTTACACAATTCAAATCATTTTGTCATATTATTAGCTCCATATTCCTACAGTTACATAAGCACTATCACTGCCAAGGGTCATAAGCACATTTAATAACAGGTGATCCTATCAGACAATGTCCTTATTCATTGTGTGTGTGTGTGTGTGTGTGTGTGTGTGTGTGTGTGTGTGTGTGTGTGTGTGTGTGTGTGTGTGTGTGTGTGTGTGTGTGTGTGTGTGTGTGTGTGTGTGTGTGTGTGTGTGTGTGTGTGTGTGTGCGTGCGTGCGCGTGTGCAGAGAGAGAGAGTAGGCCTACATTAAATCTTATTGAATCATATAAGCTTATATTACATTTTATTGTCACACTTTAAAGGGAAAATGAATTTATTTAATGAACAAATCAAACACAAACATATAAGGCTTTTATTTGTAGGCTACATAACATTGAAACAATGGAGTGTGTTGTGGTTGCTTCATCTGCCAGAGCTTCCAACACAGGCTTCTGGCTGCTTTATTTTAAATAAGCACCAGGTGGCGCTGTTCTCAACACTCAATTTATTTTAAATAAGCACCAGGTGGCGCTGTTCTCAACACTCAATTTATTTTAAATAAGCACCAGGTGGCGCTGTTCTCAACACTCAATTTATTTTAAATAAGCACCAGGTGGCGCTGTTCTCGACACTCAATTTATTTTAAATAAGCACCAGGTGGCGCTGTTCTCGACACTCTGAAGTTATTTTATTTGGCGGTAGATGGCCTGATCTCTGATTTAGGACCTCTGAAAGATTCGCACTCATATAAAAAACCTGGGTGTTGTTGTCGACTCTGAGTTTAAAATTGACAAGCAAATAAACTCTGTTGTCAGAGGCCGTTTTTTCCAGCTCAGGAGCTTACGGAAATTGACATCTATTTTATCTTTTGGTGACCCAGAGACAGTCATTTATGCCTTCATTTCAACAAGGCTGGATTATTGCAACGCTTTGTATGCTGGCATCGACCAGTTTTCACTAATGCGCTTGCAATTGGTACAAAATGCTGCATCTCATTTCTTTAATGGGGAAGAAAAAACGTGAGCATGTCACCCCTATCTTATCACATTTGCATTGGTCACCGGTCACGTACAGAATTGAGTACAAGGTTTTGACTTTTGTATTTAACGCCTTGCGCGGTCTTGCTCCAGTTTATATCTCAGACCTTATTTGTCCATACTCTCCACCAAGAACTCTTAGATCATCCTCTGATGAATTCCTAACTATCGCTTGAAATCTAAAGGTGACAGAGCCTTCTCCGGTTTTGGTCCGAGGCTGTGGAAGACGTTACCTCAATCTGTTAGGTCAGCTTCTTCTTTATATGCACTCAAGTCAGCTGTGAAAACACCTCATTCTCTCAGGCCTACTCAGAACTGTGGATGTGTAGGCTTAGTGAGTTACAGCTTATTCTATTAAATTTGTACGACGTTTGATTTTATTGTGTTTCTGTGAGTCACCTTGGTCAGCAGTAATGCTGTTTGACGGTGCTATATAAATAAAAGTGACCTTGACAATAACCTTGTGGGAGTGTGGACTGCTCTTGAGCAAAAATACAAAACAGATAACTAGATCATACAGTCAGAACAGATAACCATATGATATACTGTCTGTATATGGATTGTTTGAGTTAATGTGTGTCAAATGGACTCAACTCATTGCAATTTTCTAACCTATCAAATGACTGGAGCAGTTACTTATCAACTCTCTGGAAAATTTAAACGGTTTCTCTGATTGATTTTCCCCGGTTTTCTTTTTCTGTCCTTCTCCTTACTGGAGACCTCTTAGATTGGTTTCACTATTCCTCTTTCTTTTTCCCTGCGATATCTTTCCCTGTCTTTTTCTAATTTCTGTTGATATTTAACTGGATCAGCTTTTATTCTATCAATAGAATTTTATTCTATTATTCTATTCTTGGCCACCGACTTCGGCATCATAAATATAAATATAGATGAATAAAAATAAATATAGAGTGTACTGGAATGGTGATATATAAAGTTCTCAGTCCAAAAGCACAAATATGTCATGAGAACACACAAATAGCACACAAAAACGACATATATGTATTATGTCCAAAGCTACGCCTGTAATTTCTCAGAAGTGGAAATGAAATTTTAGCAGTTTTTCTGCAATATTAGCACACCCTCATGTCATGCTTAGCTACTTTTGGACTTAGCATGTTGTTTACTCATAATAAACATAAATACATTATTTTCATATTTGTTGTACATAATTCAACCGAACTACAGCCAAGATGGAAATGACGCTGACTAAAAATCCTCTGTATAAAAGCTTGAGTTACCTTGATTTATTTTCTTGTGCTGAAGAGCACATGTGCCTGAAGTTTCTTCTTCAACTAATATGTCCTTTCACTAATATTTCCATGGTTACCAAGTAAATAAAATATTTAAGGTGGATGTATTAAGGTGGATTTTGTTGAGGGAGGTGGAAATGACGGAAAACCTGGTGGAGACCATAGACAGTAAGGTGGGGACAGACTTATTTTATTCCAAAAATAGTTTAGAATTGTGATATACTTATGGAATTTCGATGGTATGATATTATTTTATTTGTTCTCAAGACAAAAATGTTAACTGCTAATAAACAGCCTTGCAAAAGCATTTTTAAAAGAAAACAGGGGCAAGAGTTGGTGGTCACTAGGATGTTGGAGCATGAACTTCATAATGACACTGTATTTGTGCATTTGTTTATTTATTTAAAAAAAGGCCAAGGACACAATGCCTGTAGTTGGAGAATCACCCTTTTATTATATTTTTCCACAGGAGGTCGGCAAAGATACCCAATGTAAGATATTTTCATCTGAATTAAAAGATTTAGGTATGAAATTGTGAGTTATTTTGAAAGAAAGTAGAAAGAATGTGAGGAATGTGCTTACATTACTATTTATAAATAATGTATTGATCAAATATAGTAATTTAAAGGTAAATTTAAAAAATGACAAAAAATATATAAATATATATGTAAAAAAAAACAGCATTAAAAAACTATTAAAAAAATTATAATCAAAATGAAATAAAATAAGCTTTCTGGACAAAAAAAAAAAGAGTATAATTTTAGGGCTCCGGGTTTTTTAATTGTTGTTAATTGTTAATTGTTTTCATTTTGACCCGCGATGGAGGGATTAAATGGCTAAAGGCCATCAAGCCAGTAGAGAGGCCCATATTAATATATTGTTGTTGATTATTATTCCTTATTATTATATTACCTGTGGTTTTTATTGTTCATGCATTTTACAGACCTTTGGTCTTTGGAATTAGTCAATACCACGTGCTCTCTTCCCAAATACTGGTGAAGAGGACCATGAGTGCTTGTGAGCATGTCTGTGCGGTTTAACAAACAAACAAGCCATAAGATGACGCTTGAGTTTGACACCCATGTAATAAAGATAGCAGCAGCAGCAAAATAAGGTCACTGTAACACTCAGCACACAGGGCCTCGATGACGAGCAACGCGCGGGCGTGAGTGATGACGAGCGCAGTCAGTGAGCGAGCAGCGCGCGCGCGCGGACATCATCATCTGCACATCCAATGGAGCCGTGCGGACTCTCATCAAACCCCAGGGCTTTCATCACATGCATCATCACTCATATGACCTGTAGGGATGGACGACGATCTGGTGTGTGAATATGACTCCACCTGGGACACGGAGAGCGACGGGGACGAGCTGGAAAACACCGGCCGCAGCAAGAAAACACGGCCCGCATTCGTATGTCGCTCTCTCCCTCTCTCTCTCTCTCTCACACACACACACACACACACACACACACACACACACACACACACACACACACACACACACACACACACACACACACACACACACACACACACACACACACACACACACACACACACACACACACACACACACACACACACACACACACACACACACACACACACACACACACACACACATATCTGTGAACCACTGCACTGTGCCACTGTTTTATTTTATATTGTCCGTTGGGCCAATCGGTTTGATCGGCGGTGTTTTATCTGGTGTGTGTGTTGACGCAGCGTCAGTCGCGCCGAAACCTCCACGCGCACCTTTTCCTCTGAAACGAGCACTAGCGGGAAGTGTCTAAATACATCATTTTGACAAGTTATTTATTTGCAGTAGGCTTACTTTTATTGTTTGCGTTTGTTTTGTAGAATAGCACGTTAGCTAGTTATTTAACGTAAGCTCAGCTGACCGGAAGTACGTCACTCGCCGCCGATCTGCACGTCATCTGCTGGGCCGCAGATGAAAACAAGTCGCGTGAAACACTTCAGTCCTTCAAAACCACACCATTATCATAACAATGACGAGTAACAATGCTAAATATACTAGGTTTAGACCGGACTGTATGCGACTACGCGTCTCAGTTTTTAATCGAAATGTACATCGAATACGGCCTAGGCTAAAATCAGTTATTGGTTACAAATTAACAATTTTAGTCTTGTGCTTCAGCGCATTCACAATCTACAACTCTAAATAATAAATATCCATATTGTGTTATAAAAGCGTATTTTGTATTTACATCAAACTAAATAGAGCTGGTGTTGTGGAGGAATGTTTCTGTTAGGGTGTATGTGAGACAGGACACATTATACACTACTCTCTGTGTCTGCACTTTAGGCTAGGCTCAGATATCAAGTGGGCTTGAAACAGTCCTGAATATGTGTATGAATAGTTGAAGTAGGGTACGAGTCTGTGCGATGCACTGATGACGGACACCTTTAAGTGGAGGAAGACACTACTACAATGTTGTGTTAAAGACTTAAAGAAACACATCTCAAGTAGCAAAACATAGTTCACAGCTGTGATTTAAGCCAAAAGCTACTGCCTAAAAAATGTTCAGCATGTCCTGAAAATGTTTCAATAGAAAAAAAAATTCATTATTACTTCAATTTTTGGTGCATACATTTTAAAACTGCTGTGGCACGACAGCCTGTCACTTTTTCTGTAACTAATTTCTCTAGAACTTAAAAAGTCAATAGAAAACCAACACAAGCTTCACAAAAATTAGTGTAGTGCTGTTGGTGCTGTAGTTCACACTTGGAAAATTCACTGGACACATTTCCTTCGGCACACTATTGTATTGCGAATATGAAACCTCAAACTGGGGTGTTCGGCTCGCCCTCAGCACGACTCTTGTTACATTCATGTATGTAAATTAATTTAAATGTCATTATTTATTGAAATTAATTAATTTTTTTAATTTGTAACATTATTTTTAGGGGTCCAACCCGTATTGTTGGGTGTCTGCGATCTGTAATTGCAGTAAAAGATCCTAAACTTGCCCAAACTGGTGCACGTCTGGGACCTGCCAAGCACACACCGTACGTAAGGACACTCCCAGCACTTCTTCCCATAATGGCAACTGAAAACTCACACATCTTCAACCGTTTGATCATGGAAAGTGATCTTCTATAGGCAAGGAATCAAGCTATGAAAAATGATTTGTATAAACCAACAAAAAGTAGCTTCTAGCGACCAAATTCAATTCCAGCTGCTATTAGCTTAATTGAATCATTCAGCAGATATCTTTGGCTGGCCGTCATTTGTAACTGGCCTGTATCTTGCAAGTCGTTTCCCCGAAGACAACGGGACACTGAGTAAACAGGACACGCTTCACCACGAGCTTCTGATGCTGCTCTCGAGGGACTGTGTTATGAGAAGTCCTTGTTTCTGCATCCGTGGCTGAACATTTCCTTCTGAAGGCAGTCGTTGTCCCTTTTGGAACGTCTTGTATTTTTGTATTTTTTAAGTTGCTTTATCAAATGTGAGCCTGGCCCACAACACCAGTCTCGAGTCGCACGGGGTCTCTGTGGCAATAGCCAACTATACACTGTATGGGGCAAAATGATCGATTTTTCTTTTATACCAAAAATCATTAGGATATTAAGTAAAGATCATGTTCCATGAAGATATTTTGTAAATTTACTATTGTAAATATACAGGTCCTTCTCAAAAATTTAGCATATTGTGATAAAGTTCATTATTTTCCATAATGTAATGATAAAAATTAAACTTTCATGTATTTTAGATTCATTGCACACCAACTGAAATATCTCAGGTCTTTTATTGTTTTAATACTGATGATTTCGGCATACAGCTCATGAAAACCCAAAATTCCTGTCTCAAAAAATGAGCATATAATGAAAAGGTTCTCTAAACGAGCTATTAACCTAATCATCTGAATCAACTAATTAACTCTAAACACCTGCAAAAGATTCCTGAGGCTTTTAAAATATTGTCCTCTCCTAACAAACCATACATCGATGGAAAGCTTATTTATTCAGCTTTCATATGATGTATACATCTCGATTAAAATAAACGCCCCTTGTGACTGGCTCTGTGCTCCAGGGTCACCAATCAGTGTTAGTGAAGATTCAGGACTGTTGCCCTTTACATGCATTATATTTGGAAACAGACATGGCAATAGTACACCGATGCTGCTTGCCACTATATTTTATTCCATTTATTACTTTCTGTGTTTATTTCTTGACGCATCTATAAGATTTCCATTTCCATTGGCAGTGCGGGACGTAAACAGAAGAGCTTCTGTTTAAAGTTGCGTCCACATTTTGGCTTGCAATAATTGAAAAGGGTTTGCAAAATGTGTTCTCCACAGATTGGCTACAGGGATAGTCATAATAACCACATTTTGATTAACATCATATTTTGCTATTTGATGTTGGTAAATGCAAGAGACTTGGCACAGTCGGGAACGTTTGCACACGGATCTAGCACACACACACATGGATCTAGCATGGATAGTTTGGGAATTGGGATGCAGCCGATTAAAGGGAGCTGAAACTAATGTCTGGCCCTTATCTTTGCAGTGGTCCAACTCTTCCTCCAGAAACCTCCGAGCCGCCAAGGACATGCAGAACTACAGACATGGATACCCAGTAAGAGTCAGCCAAGAGTGCACTTTAAATTCATAAAACTGAGCTGACGACGTGATGATCTTTCTTCATCTCTTTATAGAATATCAATGAAGAGGAATGCCCAGAAGAACGAATGACCAATTTAAAATTCTATCTAAATGAAATTAAGTCTTCTCCTGATGGTACGTCTTCCTTCCTCGAGTCCCAAAGCGAAGGTGTGTTGCTCTTCATCTGAGCTCTTGTTTTGTGCTTTAGATGTGTCCATCGAGGCGTTTCACACAGAGTGGAAGACGGATTACAAAAGACTGGAGAGAGTTCATTCCTACATTCAGTGGTAAGAAGCCCCTATTTAACCTGATCTTGTTTTGCAGGGTTTGATGGGATTTGTACGGTGGCCCAGAAGTGCAAAAAAATCACAAATCTCAAAACAAAATAACAAATTATAAAGGAAATGGAAAGACAAGTTAGAAAACATAACGATTAATCTGAAAACAAAATAGCAAGCCAGAAAAAACAATGGCAAGTCAGACAAAATGCAAAAGGTATATGTGGCGAATGGAATACTGGCCGCTGATTGGACGAGACCTCTGTCAGACAAGACTTGCAGAAGGTACCGCAGACTGGCAGGAGAAAGCGGATTCGCATGGTTCCTGCTTTCTAACTTGTTCCTTTGATTTTAGTCGTTCCATTGCATTTATAAATTTGTTTTGTTTTCAGAATTGTGGTTTGCTTTGCACTTCTAGGCCACCGTAGATTTGTGATGGTCTCTCTAAAAGTGAGTCTGTGTGTCTCGTAGGTTGTTTCCTCTGCGGGAGCCAGGCGTGAACTACATGGCAGCAGAGCTCACCAAGAAAGAGATCCAAGTGAGTCTTAAAGTGACCCGCTGATGAACGCGGTAGCACAGACTCCAGGCGTTCCTCGTGTGTGTGTGTGTGTGTGTGCTGGACTGAGTCGAGGTGTGTCTCTTGTCCCGTTGTCCGCAGGCGTTCAGGGAGAGTGAGGAAGCTAAGAGTCGTCTTCTGGATTCCTACGAGCTCATGCTTGGCTTCTACGGTCTACAGCTGCTCAACAGAGACACCGGAGAGGTGAAGCGCGCCGAGAACTGGAGGGAGCGCTTCGCCAACCTAGAGAGGTGAGGATCCTACACCGCTCAGTCCCTCTTCATCGTTTCTCCAGTTCTTGCAGTGAATGAGCAGATGGCTGTTTATTGTTCCTGTAGTGTAATGATGAAGTCTGCATTCGAGCTCTGTTTTCCTTCAGTTATCAGTCGTGAAGATATTGTCTCACGTCTGGATTAGTGGTAAAAAATGTGTTTTTACATTTTTAATGACTATAACCGATATCCGAGACAAAGCTGACCAATTCAATACTTACTGACATGTATATCAATTCAATCAAACATGTATTTGAAAATTGAAAAAAAAAAAAAAAAATGATTCACTGACGAGATGGATTATTGCAATCCCCACAGACACTGACCTTTTCCACAGCAGCAGCGTCTTTGATCTTAATGCGGGAATGAAAGCGAGGCTGTGAGGGATGGACAAGCACCTCTTCAGTGGGGGGAACTGTTACTTAATGTGCTTTTGGATTGTTCTGCTGACAAAACACTGCAAAAATATCATTTAAACAGACAAAAAACTGTAAATGATCTGGGAGTTTTCTACAGCTTTTTTCAGCGGATGCCATTGAAACCACGGTAAGTCTGTCCTTCACAGCCTCGCGTTCATGCCGGTCTATTAGGGTGATACAGCGAGCAACTTTTACTTAGATTTGTAGCTTCTTCTGGACAAGTGCTAAATCAACAAAAATCTCACCAGATTTCAGCAGCTAATAACTTGCATTGTAAAGCACTGATTCGTATGGAGTTTAGCATATATGTCATGGTAACTACATGAGCCTGTGTATTCGATGTGGTGGGAAAAGGCAACAAGATGGTGCTGTAAGCAAATTTAAATTTTTGCAAAAACATTTTTTTCCTTAAATCATTCAGTGCCTCCAAATCACATATGCTTATCCATTTCCAAAATAAAACAAAAAAAAACAAAAGGCCATTTGTTTGATTCAATTCTTGAAACACTCTAATTGTTTCAAGGGGTCATATAATGCTGTTAAAAGTTCATTATTTTGTTTCTTGGGTGTAATAGAATAGGTTGACATCAGTGCTCGAATTGAGGGGGGGCTGGGGGGATCCGGGACCCCCCATAAGGTATTAGGGACCCCCCATAAGGTATTGGGGACCCCCCATAAGGTATTAGGGACCCCCCATAAGGTATTAGGGACCCCCCATAAGGTATTAGGGACCCCCCATAAGGTATTGGGGACCCCCCATAAGGTATTAGGACCCCCCATAAGGTATTGGGGACCCCCCATAAGGTATTAGGGACCCCCCATAAGGTATTGGGGACCCCCCATAAGGTATTAGGGACCCCCCATAAGGTATTGGGGACCCCCCATAAGGTATTAGGGACCCCCCATAAGGTATTGGGGACCTCCCATAAGGTATTAGGGACCCCCCATAAGGTATTAGGGACCCCCCATAAGGTATTGGGGACCCCCCATAAGGTATTAGGGACCCCCATAAGGTATTAGGACCCCCCATAAGGTATTGGGGACCCCCCATAAGGTATTAGGGACCCCCCATAAGGTATTGGGGACCCCCCATAAGGTATTAGGGACCCCCCATAAGGTATTGGGGACCCCCCATAAGGTATTGGGGACCCCCCATAAGGTATTAGGGACCCCCCATAAGGTATTGGGGACCCCCCATAAGGTATTAGGGACCCCCCATAAGGTATTGGGGACCCCCCATAAGGTATTAGGGACCCCCCATAAGAAGTAAAAAATAGAATTTGGGGGGTCCCTCAGATATTTTTATTTTAGTAAAAAATAACAAATCTGATTAAATGCATGCAATGGATATGGTAAATTTTGTGAATTGATTATTTACAATAACTTTTTTAAAGGATGACATCGTTGACTGACAGGACTGTTTGATTGGCGCCGCTCCGTTGAAGCTAATTTTACGTTTTAAAAAATTATGCCCCCCCCCCCCCCATAAGACTTGGCTCAATTCGAGCACTGGTTGACATGCTTTATTGTTCAAGAAACACATTATTTTTCACATACTGTACATTGTTGCAGCTCCTCTATTCCCGGTCTGTCTGAAATGCTCTGATTTCCACTAAGCCCCTCCTCCTTAAAAGCCCAGCCTGCTCTGATTGGCCGGTTTGATTTATTTAGGCGTGTATAGCCGTTCAGGAAGCTGTCTTCTGTAAAATGCTCTGTGCTCAAGCTAACTTTTGGTCATACTGCTGAGGAACTGCGTTAGAAATAAATCTGAACCACCGATTCCTAATTTCATCTGTTTTTGGAAGGCCAATCAGAGGCTTTTTGCATCCAAACACAGCATCTCTGCAACAACACTACAGTTCAGTGAAGCCTCTTCCTTCTTCACCTATGCCTTTGCTAATGTTGCATTATGCTTATGTGTCACCTTGTGACGTGGACGTTTGCAGGAGTAATATCTGACTTGGACCGAGGCGTTTTAGGCAGGTCTGCATCAGTGCTGTCACAATAAATCCCTGTGTGGGAGAAGAATTAGTTACTTTACAAATCTTATACTGGCACAAACTGATACATTACACACTAAAGGAAAACATTAAAGAGCTTCATTTAGGGCCAGACTTACTGACAGCTTGCTCCAGCACAAACCCTCATTTGGACTTTTATTTACTAAACACACACAGTGTGAAGTTAGCGCTGAAAAGCCGTGGACAGGGTTATGTTTGCGGCGGACCGGATTGCATATGCGTTTGTAGGAGTTTCCCTTTCAGACGCAGTATTTATGGGAGGAGAGTATTTCACTTAAACACGCACGGTGATTTACTGGTGTTTGTGCCATTATTTACCACCCAAAAAAAGCAGGTCTTAAACCAGATGTTAGCTGGTAGATTGCGTTGGTCATTGTGTAAATGATTACTGCGTCTGTTCTGTAATGTGCGTGTGTTTCAGACCTAGACACTACCATCTGCGCTTTTGTGGAATTGCGCTCTCACTCTAATTTGCCCTGTTTAGTAAATCTGGCACATAGGCTGGTTTACTCTGGGTTACAGCCATTCTTAATTCTTACATAAGCTATTTTTATCCACGTGAGTGACACAAGAAGGCTGTAATACTAATGTTAAGGCATCCTTTTACCCCTTATTGTTTAGCATGAGTGTATATGGGGGTGCTGAGCTCCTGAAGTGCCACAGTCCTGCTGAGTTTGGTCTCAGCCCTGCTCCTACACACACATGTAACTGCGCTGTTTAACCGTTGCTGAACTTCCCCTCGGGGAATACCCACCGCCATTTGGAAGTGCGTTCAACTTCAAGGGAAGTGTATTTGGACAGACCCTTGACTTTGACGGAGGGAGCAAGTCTACTCAATATGTGCGCTTCAGGCAGATCCATCGACCACAATGCCACCGATTGTGACGTCACAGCAGGTCTCGCTTGATTTAGCCCCACACAACTCTAGTGCATGGTATGATCTAGTTATTTTGACATTTAACTGCATTTTATAGTTAGCTACCTTGACCCTCCTACAGTCCTCATTTCCCCACTACACGCAGGGTCTTTGGGGTCCGTTCAGCCCCCACACATTAGCTGAGCAATTGGGAAAACATATATACACTTTTTTTTTAATACAAATATCGTTTATTTTATTTTCTTCTCAGCTATAAACTTATGCTGTGTTTTGGGTGGTATGTGGTACTGTTTTGCTATTTACCACAAAACTACTCCAAAAACACACAGCGTGCAAGGATAATGAAGAAAGCGAGGGGGAGGGCATGAGGAATGTGTTAAACGCAGCCCTGTAGTGTCACACATAATCCTGAAGGACTTGATTAGCTTGATTATGTGTGTTTAATGAGGCCTGAAGCTAAACTGCAGGACTGTGGCCCTCCAGGAACCGAGTTCGACACCACCGCTGTAATGGCTGTTATAATGCTGCTTTTTAATTATTATTAACTCAGTTTTATTTAGTGTGCTGGAATTGTAAACCAATTGAAATGCTGAGTATAATGACACAGGTCTCGTGTACTTCACAATTTCAATACATTGACCCTCTTGGCCCTGTAAGTTTTCCATGTTTTCTTATAGATATAAAACGAAGGTGAGTCAATTGAGCTGTTCCTAATAAGCCCACTTGACAAAAAGGTCATATATTTTTAGACAACATGAAGTTGTATTTTGGCAGATTTTTTTAATGTGGCTATCAACAGCCTTTAGTGATATTTGTGTTCTTGATTGTTTGTAAGCATCACTCAGGCAATGCCTAATGAAATCCATCTTTAAAATACCAAGATGCAAAGTCATATCAGGTTGCAACAGATTTATTAATCTCATATTTTTAACGTTTTTTTTTTTTTTTTAATTAACACTAAACCAGTTTTGTTATCTGTTTTGGTCTTTTCAGACAGCACAGTCTGACTCTCAGACAAAAGCAATTAAGTCAGCTCCAAATAAGAAATGAAATGACAGTAACAAACATGCATTTGCTACAAAATAAATAATAATAGCTATATTTCAAAATCACAACTGGGCTTAGGGTGTATAATGATTTATTGAAACATTCAAGTAACTCCTTTTTTGTGATTTTGTCTTTATTTCACACATAACTGAAAATAATGTAATATTTGCTTTCAGAAACATGCACAATAATCTGCGGATCACCAGGATCCTCAAGAGCCTGGGAGAGCTGGGTTTCGAGCATTTCCAAGCCCCTCTTGTGCGCTTTTTCCTCGAGGAGACCCTCGTCAGGAAGACCCTCAGCGGCGTTAAACGCAGCGTACTCGACTACTTTCTGTTCGCCGTGCGCGACAAGCGCGAGCGCAGGAAGCTGGTCCGCTTCGCCTTTCAGCACTTTGAGCCCAAAGACAAGTTTGTGTGGTGCCCCAGAAAAATCCAAAAGCGCTTCAAGAAGAAGTCTGAGAAGCGGCAGAACTCTTTAGCTGGCAGCGGAGAGAGCGCAGCCACTGACGAAGGTCATTCACGATACAAACACCAGGATGGAGAAGACGCGAGCGAGCCCAAACATAGCAAGCCAGTGGGCGATGTCACAGATGCGAAGAAGCCAGGCGACAGTGACTCCGCAATGAGAGAAGACTCTGAGAAACCTTCTGAGGGCTCACCAGAAGATCACGAGCCAAGTCCAGATGCTCCTGTAGAGTTACCGCTCAGTAATGACAGCAGTGCTAACAACGGAGAGATGGTTAGTCTTGACCCAAGCAGTGTTGAAGGAGGGAAGCTGCCTGAAGGCACCCGAGCAGCTGAGAGAGTAGAGGAGGTCTCCAACACCCCTTGGGGATGTGTAGCGGGATCTACTGCAGGATCGAGCGACTGCGACGACTCTCGGGACGAGATGGACAGCCCAGCTGACTCGCAGAAGGAGGTTGAGGACACCGCCCCAGGGACGGGTACGGACAGGACAGTGACCGACAGCCCTAAACCCCGCTCCCCAACAGCGCCTGAGAAGGGTCCCGGGCCCGACTGCCACCAGCAGCAGGAGAGCGGCCCGTCAGAAGACCACCAGAAGAATGGCATAAACGGCAACCAATCAAATGGATCAGAGAAGGAAGAGCCAATGGATATTGTGGACATGAGTTCATAGCTCGCCCATGAACACCTGAATATAATGATAACGCACTGAAAATGGACACTTTATAAACTTATTATAAGATGAGATGGTGATTTGACCTGTTGTTTTCTATAGAAGGGGTTCATTCAAAAGGCTTGTGTTTCCTGTGCTTCAGTTCAGTTAACAGGAATGTTATTGTGACCTGCAGTGGCGGGCCTAATGTACACCTGTCTTCTTATAGCTGGTTTCTCGGTTGAACGTTGATTTGTCCATGCTTTCAGATTCAGTTTTTTCCCAAGATTTGTTTTTTAACTGAAACTGTGAAAGAAGAATGCCATTTTTACATTCAACTAATAAACAACTATTGATAACTATTTCCATAGTGAATACATTTGGTTCGGATGCTGTATTTCTGCTGATGTTGTCCCAAAACAGGACAGGGCTGTTTTTCTCAAAAGCCCGCGAGCGAAGTTGATAGTAGAGACCCTTCATGGCAACTGTTCTACGATCAGTTTAGGCTTACGATGCTTTTGGGAAATGCCGCCCTGATCTCTAATGAAGGGTCGTTTATTAAGCTAATGGAAATGCCCAAGTTCAAAAATGTTAGTTTTAACGTCTGCGGTGATATAAAATAGACTCATCAATATCTAAATAATCTCTTTGATCAGATAAATCTGTTCCTTAGAGATTATCTGTATGTTCAGCACATGCATTAACTCCCAACTTATAATTAAAGCTTTTTACCCTTTTCCACGAGACCTTAAATTAACCCTTCATGAAATATTCTAGAATTAAAAAAAAAGATCCTGTTTTCTGCACACATGATTGTTTTTTTTAAGTAATAATTAAAGTGTTCTTTCATTTGACTTATTCTTTCATTTCTGCATTTTATTAATAAGGAAAAGGTGTATGTTGTGCATATTGTCTGTTCTTTGAAACTGAGCTCTAATCCTTTTCCAAATTTAATAAGGTTTCAAATCTGTCAAATCTTCTGAGGTCCAGCGAATCATGAGGAAAAGGAGACACAACTGTAGTTAGAAGTGTTTTGTAGCTCATGCTGAAAATGAGCTCATGCTAGTGATTTTGAAGGATCACTGCCGCTTGGCTATTTTCCCAGCGCTCATCATCTCTCATCGAAATAATGAGCTTTTGTGTCTGCCTGTCAGCCTTTGTAAGTATAATGTAGATGCATAGTATAATGTATGCAGTTTCAATGTATCTAGAAACTGACAATATGGTTTTATAACTGAAATGAATGAAAATTTGTAAATATAAATAGTCACACATTTTATAAAATATTATCTTCATTTATGGAACATACATGATGGTAATGCAGTTGTTTGTATTAGTACTTTAAAATGATGGTAATAAATATATAAATATAATTAGTGGCATGGTATAAAGCAGGGCTTACCTCCAGCTGTGAACTGCAGAAGTGGCACAGAAGCTGCATCTAAAGTGGCCTGGCGCGACGCAAGTGTGTTGTGCTAGTTTCCGACACAGTTTTCATTTTCACGTCCTGCGCCCCGTTGTTTAAATAGCACATGCTTTGCGCCTATTTATGCGCCCGTAGGCTGCTGGTCTGAGAACCAGGTGTGTGTTCAGGAGCATTGTTGGAGCGCTGCTGTTCTGAGGAACTGAAATAGACTGAGCCGTTGACCGACTGAAACCTGCTCTTAAGTCAATGGCGTTATATTTATTTTGTTATTTAAAGAGCGCGTTAGTAATGTGCACCTATAGGCGGGTCCACAACACACTTACACTCTGCTTATTACACACACACTCTGCTTATTACACACACACTCTGCTTATTACACACACTCTCCGTATTACACACACACTCTGCTTATTACACACACTCTGTATTACACACACACTCTGCTCATTACACACACACTGCTTATTACACACACTCTGTATTACACACACACTCTGCTTATTACACACACACTCTGCTTATTCACTCTGCTTATTACACACACACTCTGCTTATTACACACACACTCTGCTTATTACACACTTACACTCTGCTTATTACACACACACTCTCCGTATTACACACACACTCTGCTTATTACACACACACTCTGCTTATTACACACACTCTCCGTATTACACACACACTCTGCTCATTACTCACACACTGCTTATTACACACACTCTGTATTACACACACACTCTGCTTATTACACACTTACACTCTGCTTATTACACACACACTCTGCTTATTACACACACACTCTGCTTATTACACACACACTGCTTATTACACACACACTCTGCTTATTACACACACACTCTGCTCATTACACACACACACTCTGCTCATTACACACACACTGCTTATTACACACACACTGCTTATTACACACACACACTCTGCTTATTACACACACACTGCTTATTACACACACACTGCTTATTACACACACACTCTGCTTATTACACACACACTGCTTATTACACACACACTCTGCTTATTACACACACACTCTGCTCATTACACACACACTCTCTGCTTATTACACACACACTCTGCTTATTACACACACTCTGTATTACACACACACTGCTTATTACACACACACTCTGCTTATTACACACACACTCTGCTTATTACACACACTCGGTATTACACACACTCTGTATTACACAAACACTCTCTGCTTATTACACACACACTCTGCTTATTACACACACTGTATTACACACACTCTGTATTACACACACACACACTGCTTATTACACACACACTCTCTGCTTATTACACACACACTGCTTATTACACACACACTCTGCTCATTACACACATACTCTCTGCTTATTACACACACACTCTGCTTATTACATACACTCTGTATTACACACACACTCTGCTTATTACACACACTCTCTGCTTATTACACACACACTTTGCTTATTACACACACACTACGTATTACACACACTCTCTGCTTATTATACACACACTCTGCTTATTACACACACACTCTGCTTATTACACACACACACTCTGCTTATTACTCACACTCTCTTGCTTATTACACACACTCTCCGTATTACACACACACTCAGCTTATTAGACACACACTGCTTATTACACACTCTCCGTATTACACACACACTCCGTATTACACACACACTCTCTGTATTACACACACACTCTGTATTACACACACAGTGCTTATTACACACACACACACTGCTTATTACACACACTCTGCTTATTACACACACTCTCCGTATTACACACACTCTCCGTATTACACACACACTCTCTCCGTATTACACACACACTCTCCGTATTACACACACACTCCGTTATTACACACACTGCTTATTACACACACAGGGACGAGCAGCAGCACACAAACATGGCAAAAATTAAAAATAAAAGGATTACAATGTAAAAGATTATTATTGTTTACATAAAGATAAAGAGATCAGGGCATGTTTCATGGTAAGATAACCTTGCTTTCTAGAATACCCCCCAGTTCATTGAGGTTTGCGGGCATCTGTTTATGCACAGCTCCCTTAAGGTCCCGCAGACACATGTCAGTAGGGTTGAGGTCTGGACTTTGACTGGGCCAGTGCAACTTTCTTTTTCTGTCAATCTGGTGTAGATTTGCTGGTGTGCTTGGGATCATTGTCCTGTTGAATGGCCCAGTTTTGGCAAGCTTTAGCTGTCGGACAGACAGGCTCACGTTTGACTCTAGAATACATTGGAATGCAGAAGAGGTCATGGTGGATTCAATGACTGAAGGTGCCCAGGTCCTGTGGCTACAAAACAAGCCCAAATCATCACCCCTCCATTAGCCTGATGGACAGTTGGTATGAGGTGTTTGTGCTGATATGCTTTGTTTAGTTTTCGCCTAACTTGGCGCTGTGCTTTATGGCCAAACATCTCTACGTTGGTCTCGTCTGTCCAAAGGACATTAATCCAGAAGTCTTGTGGTTTGTTCAGATGCAACTCTGCAATTCTAAGCCGTGCTGCCATGTTCTTCTGGCAACTCTTCCAAACATGACATTCTTGTTCAGTATTTTTCTAATTGTACTGTCATGAACTTTAACTTTTATCTTGTTAACTGAGGCCTGTAGAGTCTGAGATGTAGCTCTTGGCAGTGCACGGTCTGACCTTGGGGGGATTTTGCTGGGACGAGATGATTGACAACTGTCTTTAATGTTTTCCACTTGTGAATAATCTTCCTCACTGTAGAATGATGGACTTCAAACTCAAAAGTTCAAACTTAAAAATAGGTCAGTTTGAATAAATGGTATGTGTATTTGGCGTGCTGTCTGAGAGGAGGGCTCCGAGCTATTTGAGCTATTTGGCCCAAACCCAGAGTTCTACCCCGTATCCTGGCTGTGGTAGGAACAAGCCGAGAGTGAGGACTCGGGGTGGTAGAGGGATGCTGAAAACTGTCGACGAATGTAGGTGAGTAGACTGTGTGTATATAATATATATATATATATGTGTATATATATATATATATATATATATATATATATATATATATATATATATATATATATATGCTTCCTCTCATGCTGATAGGATAGACATGGCAATTATTGATGATGAGTTGATTGGATAGATAATTTAAATGTAAAACATAATTTCACAAGTTGACACTTACAAATAAGTCAGATAGAATAAATGGTATGCGTATTTGGCGTGCTGTCTGAGAGGTATTCGGTATTTGGCCTGAACCCCCCCTAAAAAAAGTTACATACTAACGTGTGACAGCAGCTGGAAAATTATGTTGATAGCCCCCCAAAAACGTGCAGTGCGCGAAGCTGAAAGTGTACCAATCGTAGGAAGGGGGTTAGTCACTGGATCGGGAGGGCTTCTTGTGTCATCGGATGAGAGTTTGATGGTCGTGGCATCAGGAGGGTGAGCCGCACTGGTTGTCGGCTGTGGGAGGTTGCACATAGGTCAGCTCTTGCGGGAGCAGGAGAGGTAACGCTGCTGCGGCAGTGATGTCAGGGTCATACAGAGAAGGGAAGCTCTTGCGGGAGCGGAGATGACACTACTGTAGCAGTGGAGCCAAACGTACTATCCAGATAAGTTGGACGGAGAGCCGAGCTCCTGCTGGAGTGGTAACACGGCTGCGGCAGTGGAGTAGGTTTGGATGGAGCAGTGGCGGCTCGTCAGGGGAGGCATGGGAGGCACAGCCTACTCAGAATTATATGTCTCAGAATGTCTATTTTTTTTTTTTGTAATTTCACCTCTGTAAATGTAAACACTGCGCGCTTCTTCCCAGAATGTGCCGAATTTGCGAAACGCGAAATTTAGGGTATAGAGAAAGGGAGGGGGAGGCAAATCGATAGCCCAGAGACTTGTGCCTCCGTTGGATAAAAAAATGAGCCAGTCACCATCGAGTACTTCACTTTCATTGATTACGAGTGTTGAGAAAAGTAACATGGCAGAGGAGGCTTGCTTCCCTTGGTATATCAACCAATCATCGACAAGCCATAGATTGCGTGATATTAGTTTGAACTGCTACCACTGATGTAACTATGGAGAGTAGAGATATTAAATATTTGATCGCAAACACATTCACTAAACTACTATTCAAACAGCTACAAATTCAAGATGAAGGAAGACCCCATGCCTAAGTTGGATATAGGCTACAGCAATCAGCTTCACTAAACGTCCGAATGTGCTCTTTTATCACAGACATTTAAAAGGACAGAAGGATGGCTTTTTTGCTTCAAGTGATAGGGTTGGACTAGGTGAGCTGGTTTATGGTTTATGGATGAGTGAATACATTGATGTTTTTTAAAATGACTGTGGTATGAAGCTAATGGAAATGCCCAAGTTCTGTTGGTATGATTGCTAACGAGAGAAAGATATCAGCGCCACACGCGAGTCCTGCGGATATAAAGGAAAAAGGACATTTCATTCTACCCTATTAACTTACCCGCAAGTGCTGAATTACTACTCACGCAGGTCAGTTTATTAGACGAATAAAGCTTGTGAGGTAACGCAGCGCTGTTTCACTTGCTCTACACTATCACACTGAACTGCATTTGAGTGTGTTGAAAGTAATGTTATTCTATGTGTTAGTTTGTCTGTATGAGACTAGCAGTAAGCTAGATCAACATTAGAATAACATACTGATCATATTCTAACATTTCATCATGTTGAGCTTTATAACATTGATTAGTTTTATGTACATTTGCTCACCTGTCTAATAAAGCTCATGCAAGAGCAGCGTCTCTGTCGAGTGGAAGTTAGCCGCGGAACGCTAGCTCTCGCATCTCGAAAACGCCACGCTGATATTGATCCTCGTTTTAGTTCTCCTTTTGTCCCAAAGTCTGCTTGTCATGGTCCATAATGTTTGAACGAAACAACAACAGCGTGAGCATGCCCGCTTGACGAAATGCAGTTGTCCACGTCTGTCGCTATGGTTACTATGGCAGTACGAGCGGAAACCAGAGATAACGCGGATATTACCTCATTGACAGGCGACAAGTGAACATGGACGAGCCATTATTTAAAATTGGAATTTCTCTGAAATTAAAAATCTTTGGGAATCTTTTTGTACCAGTCAGCAGGCTCCACTTGACTCTGCCTTGAAAGGTCTTTGGGAACTGTAGTTTTGGCTGGGTCGGGCCATCCAACCTAAATATTGATATATCTAAAATACAAAACATATATTTTTTAAAGTCAAATAAAAATTACTTATTTTCAAATGCTACAATATGAAGCAAACATTGAAAACCTCAAATTTTATTTACAGCTACCTGAAATCTCTATTATTTTTAGCATAGTTACTTTTAACATAGATCTCACCAGTATCTAATAACATAAGCACTGAATGTAACCATAAGTAAGGTAAACATATATTGAAGTATGGTCTTTTACATGATAAATTATAGGTTATATAAATAAAATAGGTTTGGCCTATTTTATGATAATGTAAAAATATTTGAAAGGCACCATGGACTCAACATACCATTGGCACCTGACACATGTTTCAAGCTCTCTCTCTCTCTCTCTCTCTCTCTCTCTCTCTCTATTCTCTTTCATTGTCTGAGCTCTCTTCCTCTCTTCGCCCTCTCCCTGTTACATGTATGTCCTGTGTTTCCCCCTGCTTAGTGTTTTTGGTTCAGTCCTGTGTCCCAGTTTTCCCGCTCCTCATTAGTGTTCAGTTACAGCACCGTCTTGTCTTCATCAGTTCATTCACCTGTGTCCTCGTCATGTTCCTTTGTTCACCCTTGTATTTATACCCTGTGCTCTCCCTCATTCTTTGTCGGTTCTTGTTTTTGGATAGTGTGTATTGTGATCCCTACGTTCTGTTGATTAAATTCCTGTTTCCTGTATTCCTCGTGCTTCCAACCGCCACACATACGGTAACAGAAAAAACGACCAAAAATGGATTTTGCAGTAGTGGAGATCCTCCTCCTTTCCCAGAAGGATCAGTCCCTCACGGCCCACACACACAGGTATCTGGACTTAGTACCTTTTGTTCATTTTGATGACACCAGCCTCTGTGTGTTGGGCCTCGGGGAAACTTCCAGGATTAGGTAGAGTGGGTATTCAGGCATAACGGATCTGTTCATGTCACGTCTGCCCAGCCAGTGATTGTTCACGTCATGCACGGCGAACCAGAGACTGTCCCCAGGCCTGAGTCTTCTGTACCTGAGCACGTCCCTAAGCCTGTCACTCCTCCCAAGAAAATTTTTTGGGGGGGATATAGGTCCCCGGCCATTGGAGCCAAGCCTTACTCCCACTGGAAGGCCTGGTCTCCCTAAGGGTCCTCTCTGCCATGGCCACCCGAAGGGTCCTCTCCGCCATGGCCACCCGACGGTTCATCTCCACCATGGCCGTCCGAAGGGTCATCTCCACCATGGCCGCCCGAAGGGTCATCTCCACCATGGCCGCCCGAAGGGAGTCTCCGCCCTGGCCGCCTGCACACCCTGGAGGCTTCCTGCTCCGGGTAGGCCACGCCCTCGTCAACCTCCAGGGGGCCCGCCCCCCCACCCCTATTGATGTAATATGGAGCGAGGACGTGCCTTTTTGGGAGGGGGCGTACTGTTACATGTATGTCCTGTGTTTCTCCCTGCTTAGTGTTTTTGGTTCAGTCCTGTGTCTCAGCTCCTCATTAGTGTTCAGTTACAGCACCTGTGTCTTGTCTTAATCAGTTCATTCACCTTTGTCCTCATCATGTTCCTTTGTTCACCCTTGTATTTATACCCTGTGCTCTCCCTCATACTTTGTCGTTTCTCGTTTTTGGATAGTGTGTATTGTGATCCCTACGTTCTGTGGATTAAATTCCTGTTTCCTGTATTCCTCGTCTCCTCGTGCTTCCAACCACCACACGTACCGTAACACTCCCCTCCACTTCTTCTGTTTCATCACTTCTTTCTAGCTCTTTGTCATCCATTTCTATATTTCTTTTTTCCACCACTCCATCTTCTCCTCTGCCTTCCACAACTTAATTTGTACCTTTTTCTGTCTTATCTACACCTTCCACTCCCACAGTATCTTTTCGATTTTTATAGTATTTTTTAACCTAATTTATTTATATGTAAAAATATGACAGATGATGTGACCTTCGATCGACTTCGGCATATGCGATGGAGAGTGCCAAATGAGTCATTGTCATGTGACGTCACTTGTCAAAAGTTCAGACAATCCTGAAAACGATAACCTACTGAACAACGTACTTTTGGAAATAGTTTAGCGTCAAACTTTTTATCATTAATACACGTGAAAATAAAAATATAATATTATATAATATACTTACATGTATATTTATGCTTCGATATGTTAAAAGAACCGGATAGTCATCTCTTAGTGATAACGCTGGTTGCGTTGCCATTTATATTTTATAAATTGGGATACCAGTGCTGGGGTGGCAATGCTCTTTCTTAGGGTGGCAGTTGCCTCCCCATGCCACCCTGGTAGATCCGCCCCTGGCTGGACCCAGTTTACTCCCCAGTTGGTACAATGCTGGAGTTCCTGCCAGATTGGTTCTCTACAGGGTTATCTCCCTCCACTTTAAAAGTTTACATGGCGGCCATAGCTGCTTACCACCCACCTTTGGGTGGTGAGTCATTGGAGAGAAACGTTTGGTGTCGTGTTTCCTCCGTGGTGCTTTAAGGCTGAGGCTTGCAACTCACACGAGGATACCGGCCTGGGGTTTTACCATTGTCCTGGAAGGTCTGTCTATGGCTCCGTCTACGGCTCCCAAATTTCTCATATTGAAAACGTTTTTTTTTTTTTTGGCTTTAACGTCTCTTAAGAGAATAGGAGATCTTCAGGTCCTGATGGTTGCCCCTTTGTGTTTAGAGTTTGCAACAGGTATTGTGAAAGCTTTTCTACACCCTAGACTGGGTTATGTTTCTAATGTCCCCACTAATGTGGCACAATCAATAGTGTTGCAGGCCTTCAGTCCTTTCCCCTCTCAGATATCAGACCAAGAAAGACTGAATCTGCTATGTCCAGTCAGAGCATTGGATGCTTATGTCCTCAGAGCTGCCCTGTGGCGTAAAATTGATCAGAATCAAGCAGAGGTGTTCCCATAGCATCACTTCTATGACGCAGCATCTCGCTCCGTTCTCAGGGAATGACGGTTACAGATGTAACCTTATACGTCTTTTATGTTGCTTTTTTTCTAATAGGTGCAACGATATTGCAAATCAAGTTTTTTAAGTGCTTTCAAAGTACAAAATAAAATATAAATGGGCTAATTACTGATCTGACTTGAAACTAGACCATTTACATCTTAGGTTACGACTGTAACCTATGTTCCCTGAGAACAGGGAACATGACACTGCGTAAATTACTCTATGGGGAACGCCTCCGCTTGAACCGGTGTCTGAAAAGCTTATCCAATCACAGAACTTGTATTGACCGGCGACAGTCTATGACGTCACTACTAGTATGACTCGGAAGTATAAAAGTGGCGTCTAGAGAACATGCCATCCACTTATCGTCTGAAGGGACTGTTCAACAGGCATCCCTGAGGCTTGGCAAAGACGCAGTGTCACGTTCCCTGTTCTCAGGAATGTTTAAGATGGAGGCACAACATGGCTTCTGCCACTCGAGCGGCTCGCTCATATTTATTCTGAATAGCAGATTCTACCCTTACGAGAATACTTGATTCGTTGGTGGAAGTAATTACCCGTTGCCCCGGCTCTAGGTTTCACGTACAGGTATGAAATTCGGTACATACATGTAATGACACAATACCTACAAAAAAATCTCTCGGAGCGTAGCCCTTAACACAACAGGAAGTCTGCCATTTTGAACTTTTTGTGCAGCTTTTGCCATTTGCAGATGTTTTGATCTGATCCTCTTCAAATTTGGTATGTAATCTTAAGGCCTTTGCGACGAACTTGAGTTTTCGTCGAAGAATGTGCCCTTATCGGCCTGACAAATGTACACCCAATTTCAGCCTTTTGGTGATTTATGCATGAATAAGTCATATAGTTCAATATTGCTTGCAATTCCGATGTTTCTAGGCAAACACAGACAGCCTGCAGTAACTCAGGCATACAATGTTCTATCTGCCCCAAACTTCACATGTTTGATAAGAGTCCTGTCCTGAACATATAACCATACTCATTATTGGTTATAGCAATAGCGCCACCTGCTGGTAGCAGGAAGTGTGGCAAATACAAATACTTTGACATAGTCCTATATTTGTTATCATTATATTCTGCCCACCGTGCTCTGTTTTCCTAAAACCGCCGGGTAAATATTATATGGCAAATATTGCCCCTTAATAAAAAATTATTTCTGTCACTGCTGTGAACTGACCACAGCTTGGAATATGAAAAATTTGAATATCCTCGTGAGTCAGCTGTCAACAACAGACCTAAACCAGCCATGGTACCAGTACAAAAACACATTCAGTAAAATATTATGTAATTATTATCAACAAAACCTTGAATGTATCGAGATATATTTTTGTCAATATTGCACACCCTTAATGTGCAGTATTAATTTTTATTTCTTCAGGTCTTAAAAAGCCTTAAATTTGACTTTAAAAAGTGTGCAGCAACCCTGTTCCTTTAAGGGAATATGGCCAGGGGGTCCGAAAGGAGTCCCGTCCAGTCACTTTTCTGAAGGGGACATAAAATTAACCCCACATGCTACCAGGGAGGATGACCTGGTCTAATTTACTGACCTAGTCTTGCCAACAACCTGTCTGTTTCCTAAACAGAGTCTAACATTATCTGCCTCACTTGTGAAGGTATCCGATGGGGAGGACTGCAGATAGTGGCAGGAGTCGCTCACAGAGCGGATCATAGTCAAGTTAAGTCACCTTCATGTATATAGCGCTTTTAACAATATAGATTGTTTCAAAGTAGCTTTACAGTGATAATGGGAAATTAAAGTAACAGAGATTGTTTTGGCTTTACAGCAGCTCTAGAATAATGTTTTTGTCCAGCTAAAGTTAGTTTATTTATTGATTCACGTTGCAAAGATCATTAGTCATTAACTTAGGTTAAATAGGTTAGGTTATTAAATAGGTTCCAAGGTGCAGGCGTTAGAGATGCGTGGATGGGCTATTATTTCATCCGCAAACACATCACAAAAGTCATCATCCGTCCGCCACCCACCGGTACCAATGTTTTTTGAGCAATTTTCAAAGCCGCACCCTCCCGCCATCCACTGATTGTTTTAAGATACTAAAATACTATCAGCATGACCATAGGCCTATTTTGTATTAAAAGACAGGTTTCCTTGTCTCTGCTAAGCCCAAGGGAAATGGAGGCTTCAACTAGGAGGCAAATGACATTCAACCTTGTGACTTGAGTTTTAATTCAAGGAGCCTAGAAAGAAACCTTAACTTAAGACATAGCTGGATAGTCTGGCTACTAATTCAGATCTGAAGAGCGGAGGCCTCACTGCTTCCAACTCTCTCTCACTCGAAAGGTCTGACACCTCCCCGGAGGTACTATGCTGCTACCTATGCTGCTATCTATTCTTGCCCTTTAACATCCACTAGCATTTAACACCTAATGCAAAGGCAGGCCTAGAATAGACGACTCTTGTAGAAAGAAGAGGCCTGTACCAGGGAAACTAGACCTTCCAGAAGATAAACTGATGGGCTCTATCTCTAAAGTGCCTACACTCAGATACTGAGGGGCTCGGGGCAAGGCTGCTTCTAGCAGATCTCCCCGTGAGGGCAGACACATGAATATCATCTGTATGAAGTTCACACCTATAGTCTCATTTCAAACAACTCTCTAAAGTGAGAGGAGACCTGCTATTTATATACAAGGTGGCTATCAAGGTGGCCCGACGAGGGCCAACTCTGTCTTGTGGTCTAATCTGGAGTTTACACAGAGTGGTGGCCTCAGTAGAATAACTCCTGAATGGGATGAAGCCATCTCACGCTATTCAGAATTGATCTGTTTGAAGCTCAGATGAATGATTGCCTCACTAGAGAATTCTCAATGAGATGAAGCCAACCTGTGCAATACTGGGTGACCACAGATTGGCACTACCCACAGTATATAAAGGGAACTTCAGGGCCCTAATAAAGTACTCCTATAAGAAAACCTAACCAACACACCTCTTAATACTTTCTAAACAGGGAACTGAGGTCTTCTGTTATTACAACCTTACTAACCCTCATAAAGAGAGGAGACCTACAAAGCTCATCCAGCTGATTTTAGAGCGGCGGCCTAAACACTATTCTCAGAATGAAGGCCTACCAACCTAAGGCTCGAGAGGGCGCACTCACTACCAAGCCTGACGCCAGACTTTCAGAAGGGTTCCATATTGAAGGAATAAGTCATCACAGGTCCAGCCTCAGGCCTGGGATAAAAGAAGTAAGGGAGAAGAGTGGAGAGAGTGGCTGTTTTTCACCCTCAGAGGAAGGGGATCCTTCACTGACGTTGAGAGTGTGTCCTGGAGAACTTCCCTCAAATCCTTCTTCCAAGAGTCGCGCCTTCTCTGCGACCTGCTCCTAGGAGGAGGAGGGGTGCGAGAGGCATCTCTGGACCCTCCAGCCCTGTCTCCAATCCTCGAACTGGGATGGGCCAGGATCCCCTGGCTGTCTGGGCGCGGATTTGGACCTCAGTCGAATGCACGATTTAAATGCAGCCGAGCACGCCTTCGCCTCTTTGAACTTGGAGAGGAGGTGCGCATTAATTCATCTCAATGGAGGTGCGATTAAGTTCAGATGGCGAAACTGGTGCATCGAGAAGAAAACCCTTTTCTTTCACCCCGATGTCAGCCAGATTCAGGCACAGATGTCTCTCCGTGGCCACCATCGCTGCCATCGACCCTCCGATCGTGGCAGCAGTTTGTTTGGTGGCCCAGAGAGCCAGATCTGTGGTTCGGCACAGCTCTTCCACTGCGTCAGGGGAGAGACCCTGACCCTGGGCCAAATCCTTCAGCAGGTCAGTCTGGCACTCTTGTGACACAGACATAATGTGCAAAGCAGCACCAGCCTGACCCGCTGCCGCGTAAGCCCTGCCATTCAAGCGAGATGTCATCTTTAGTGGCTCAGAAGGCAGGACCGAAGTGTTCAGTGCCCGACGCCTGTCCAGCGGCCAGATAGTTTGCGGACATCTCGTTGATTGGGGGCATCAACACATACCCGTGTTCACGCATCCCCTCAACATCAGCATAGTTTGCTCGCTGATGGCGACAGATGCGTGCTGAATACAGGTTCTTGGTGCAGATGCCTGTTCCTCTTCCCTCGAAAAGAGGGCCAAACAAAAGCAGAGTTTTCTTAGGGGAAAACTCTCCCAGTTTGCACAACCAAGTCTCTCAAGAGCTGATCGCGCGTGCTCTTCGCCCAAACAGTAAACGCTGTAAAAGTTGTGTGTGTCATCAGGTGTCAAAAACCTGGGACACGGATCCACACACTTCTTGAAACGTTTGTCAGCCATAATTTTCTTTACCTTGAATGTTTTCTAGGTGATCGCAATTCAAACAAGACGAAAAGAGGATGACATGTTCTCTAGGTGCCCCTTGTATACTTCCGGGTCGCACTAGTAGTGACGTCATATGCTTTCGCCAGTCAATACGATTGCTGTGATTGGCTTAGCTTTCAGACACCGGTTCACACAGAGGCGTTCCCCATAGCGTCATAGAAGCAGTGCGAGTTCCCTTTTAAAAGGGAACTAATCCGTCACACTCTGGGAGTCAGCACTGTATTTGTGGCTGAAAATAAGTATACTTAGTTTTTTGGTAATTTAGACTTTTATTTAACTTAATCTAATCGAGTTAAGTGGATTAAGGCAACAAGTTTAATTTATTTAAATAAAATTAACAAATGTACTTTCACTGATTTTTATTGTATCCTCTGTTGTCCATGTTACTTAATGTATGTATTAAGTAAATGCATGTCCATGCATGTAATTCCTTGAACTTAAATTTAAGTAGTTGTGTCTATGAAAATTTCCCTCGCTTTCACAGACAAGGCTTAAACCTAGTCCCAGACTAAAATTGTCACAATTTGGTCTTGTTTTGGTCATGTTTCATGTCATTGTCATGTTTCTGTCTTGTCATGTGATTCCCTGCTTTTCATGTGATCCTGCCATGTGTCTTGTCATTGGTTAATCGTCTGTTCATTGTTCACAGGTGTCCCTTCTCTTGTCATTACACTGTTAGACATTTTATCGTATTTTTGCGGTAACTTACTGGCAGCCAGTTGCCAGTAAGTTACTGTAAGTTACCCTTTACAGTAGCTTACCTGTAAATGTGTTTTACGGTATGATGCCCTTACCGCAATTTTATTTTACAGTATGATTTCCTTACTGCAATTTCATTTTACAGTAAGATGCCTTTACTGCGATTTCATTTTACAGTATGATTTCCTTACTGCAATTTAATTGTACAGTATGATGCCCTTACCGCAGTTTCATTTTACAGTACAATACCCTTACTGCAACTTATTTTAATTTATTTTACACTATTTTATATTTTACATTAATCCTATTGAGTTTAATAAATTCCAAAAAAGTGACTTGAGTTCATGGACATCAACATATTTTTTATTTACTGTCACAATCAATTACATCCAATTTATTTATTGTGATGCAGCATTTTTACAAAAATTATAGAGAAATTCATGCATCACAAATAAAAGCAGAGATCATGACAATACGCAAAAAAAAGCAAGTACAATAAAAATACAATAACAGTTCTCAGCTAAAACAAGAGAAAACTAAATCAAAAGGAAATGGCACCCACCTCTCTACTAATCCCAAAGAAACAACAATATACATTTGCATGGTAAAGAACAATACAACAAAAGTTTACAAACAAATAACTGATCTGAGGAATGGTGCTGATTTTGCCCCCAAAGCTTCCTCTCCTCCAATCACAGCAGGATCAGGTGGCAGCAATTCCTTCCTGCTTATGGGAAGTAGAGAGAGAAACAGGGAGAAAGGGGGAAATAAAGAAAGAAAGAAAACAAATTAAAATACACCCTTGGATGTAACACACTCACACAGCAAGTTCTACAGATTGTATCACCAGCACCAGATTTGGTAGCACCGGCAATGTAATATGAATAATATTACATGGTTTGTCTCTAAATGCACAGGTCCTCATTGACTTCCATAGTATTTTTTTTCATACTATGGAAGTCAAAGGACTGTTTGGTTACCAACAGTGTTCAAAATATATTTTATGTTCAACGGAATAAAGAAATTAATTCAGGTTTGAAACAACATAAGAGTGAGTAAATGACAGAATTTTTATTTCTGGTTGAATCTCTTTAAAGCTTTCTCTTCTTTTTGGCAAATGAATTACATGATTCTCATAAAAAATTTGAGAAGATTGTTGATTTTTCAAATGCACATAATAGACAAGAAGTAAGTGTACACATTATGCAACTCTCGCTTTACATGTTCCTATATTAAAAATAGCGGAACTGTGATCCTTTCACATAATTATCATTCTCACCTTTCCCCCTTTGTCTCCACCTTGCTCTTTTAAAGGTTATATAATTTGCTTTTCTATTGGTGTGTAGTTCTATTGGTGTGTAAGTCATGCATTTGGACAAATAAGTGTGTATATTTGATCGGTAAAAGCACAGAACTGAAATGGGTGCTCGAGCGCTGACAGACTGTGCTCACTCTTCGAGTGTGTGCGCACTAAGGGCTGCCTGTCAGCATGCGACTGCTAAATTCCGATCTCTTGCATGGTTTATTGCAATTTTAATAACTTATTAAAACACATTTTGCCATTTATTTTCTCATTTAGCCATGTTTCTTTATAGCTCAAATGTATCAGTAACTTTAAGCAGTCATAACACGCATAACACATAACATTTCAGAAAGCAACAAGTGCAAATAAAATGTTAATCTTCTCTGCGGTGACTGTTCAGTTGCATTTTAAGACCTTTGAAACATGGATTTAAGACATGTTAATGCTAATTAGTATGGCGTTATATATGTGCCTCATTCCTGAGCGAGTAATTGTAAGTTTTGAGCACAGAGAACTATATTTTGCAAGCACATTGCATTATATTTTTAACAGAAATAACTTGCAATAATAACCCTCTCACGCAGTTTACTCAGGTGCTCTCACAAACGTATTATCTGCGCTCTGTCAAGTCCCTCTCTCTTTTATTTTTATCATTTATTTAAAGACCGCATATACCGTTTTTTTGTCACTGGTGTTACCTTACTTTGGCAATATTAAATGTTTTTATGAAATATTATTTAAATTTTTTTTCAACACATGTAATCAGTTACCAAAAAAAATGATAATGGAACAAAATAAGGAGATTGTTTTATTTATTTGAATCAGGTTTGTTATAAGTGTGCTTGAATGAGGTTAGTTAGTTTGTGCAACCTTGTATTTGCTATAATTATGAAAATATTTGAAAACCAGTTAAAAGCAAGTAATGATGCAATCCTTTAAATCTTAGTATAACTAATAACAGCATATTGGCCAAACAGATTTTGCAAACACACCAAATTGCTAATTTGTGTGGAGAGAGAACGTGTTTTTGCAGCGGTGAGCAATGTAGCCAATCAGACTAATCTGTTGATTTCTTGAGCACAATGGCACGATCAGAGGCGTTTAAGTTAAAATCCACTCACCGCTAAAACGCTGGGGTTTGTTCAGTGCTGAGTTATGCAAGATCCTCTCATTATAACAAAGTACAGACACGATGTAAATAAGAGATTCTTTGTGCAGTGTAGACAACTTAATTGATTATAAGGGAAGTTTATTAGATTGCGATGAACTGAGACGAGTAACATCTTTTAAATTATTGTAAAGGGAGTTTGCAAATGTTAAAATATTTTTATACAACAATTCAATAAACATGAAGTTAATATTAAATTACTTACATTTAGGAACAGTATTTGGTAACAATATCACAGCTGATCCACTGCGGATCTCAGAGCAAACACTGCGGTGTTTTGTTTATGAATGAATCTGCGTTTCCAAACGACTCTAATGAGTCAATGATTCAATGACCCATTCATAAAGACAGTAGCTTGCTTTGTTCCTGAATAAATACGCCGTTTGAATGAACTGCCTGAATGAATGATTCAGTGACAAAGACAGTAACTTGCCATCAACTACTGGCGGTTTAAGTTTAATTTTTAAAGTAAAATTTCAGTTATTTAAATCATTTAATATTTTTTTAATCAAAACGTTCCATTTAAAACATTAATCTCATAACATTGTTATCATGAATTTAAATGCATTCATTTACACAGGCGGCAGTGGCTCAGTGGTTCATGTAGGTTGTCGAAAGGTTGGTGGTCGCTTTCAGAGCGCTCACGTCCGTAACGGGGAACTGTCACGTAACATTGTTTTTCCCTCATAAATGCGTACACGAAAAATAAGACAAAATGAATATTTTATGTTATGTGGAGAGCCAACCCTTCTTCATCCGGTGGGTAGTATTACCTTTTGTACTTTTGCCAAATAAAAGTTAAAGTTTTTTGTGTCACGTCCGTGTATGGATGTGTATTTTCCTCATATTAAATATAAAACGCATGTGTAGACTGATGTTTTTTATAATGTCTGGACTCCTTTATTAAGGGAGTATGAAACATACGCTTCAATATATCAGTAGTAAATGCATTTTCTGAGAATTTACATTTCAAGTTTTTACCTCAGATGTCACGTCCATAACACTGGAATTGCCCAATTATAAAGAATTTATCCTCAACTAGTTTTGCGTGTAGGTCTACGAATTTTATAATGTTAACTTAAAATAATACGAATACTAATTTAAAGATGTGGTAGCATTGGATCTGGACGGGAAGGATAGCTAACTCTGGGAGTTGGAAGGGGTGTGTCGTGATTCTGCCTTCTCACACACATTTCAGTTTCATATCGCACATTAGCCATCATTTCTACTAAAGAAAATGACAAAAATAGTAACGCACAGTAACTTGGATAAGTAACTTTAATCTGATTACTGGTTTGGAAATAGTAACGCGTTAGATTACTCGTTACTGAAACAAGTGTTACCAGCATCACTGGTGGCCCAGTGGGTCTGTGAAAGCGCTATATAAATGCAGTCCATTTACCATTTCATGCCACTTCATGCCAGTCTCAGTGAACCGGAAGTTGCAAACAACTTTTCTCCAGTGTTATGAAGTACTTCAAAGATTAATCTTGTTGATTCTGATTTCATTTGATTGGTAACTTATTCTTCCTGATTGTGTCGTATAATTATAACTCAATTTATAAATATTAATTTATTAATTTGACATAACGGGCCCTATCATACGTTTAGATCGTTAAAACGGGAGTAGTATTAACATATACCTTGTGTCACTTTTTGATTGATTTATGGCTCTGAGTTGTGCTGCGCTTCTGATTTATGGCGGGCCGCGGACAGGCTCCGGTATGTCTAGGCTGAGCGACGCCGTGTGACATCCTCCTGCGGTGACATCCTGATCGGAGGTGTGAAAGAAAGGTGTCTGGCCCATGGCCTTCCGGGTTTATTGGCCGTCTACCTGCGCGATAGTTGTTATGTCCGTGTGTATTCTGTCTGGTGGGGAGGCCCAGCGTTCACACTTCGCCAAAGCTGCGGGTATAAATGTGTGTTGAATCCGAACACAGTGAATCCGAACACACTGAAGCGCCGTGTCATGCGTCACAGTCCTCTGCAGTATTATCCAAGCCAGATTGTGTTGTTGGAAAACGTGAGTGCAAGAAGATGGAAGCCAGTCTTAACAGGAAGTGTTTTTTTTTATTTTTATTTAGTAACATTGTTAAGGAAGATTATTTATTTATATGAGTGTCGCTGTTCTATTGCGTTACTTAAGGTTTTATCTGCCCGCTTCAGATGGTGATAGTTTGAGTCTCTTCGATCTTGTTGAGGAGATTGATTTCCTGAATCAAGCCAGCGGTATGTATAATTATGTTTAAATGTTGCATACGTTGTGTGTGTGTGTGTGTGTGTGTGTGTTTGTGTGTGTGTGTGTGTGTGTGTGTGTGTGTTTGTGTGTGTGTGTGTGTGTGTGTGTGTGTGTGTGTGTGTGTGTGTGTGTGTGTGTGTGTGTTTGTGTGTGTGTGTGTGTGTGTGTGTTTGTGTGTGTGTGTGTGTGTGTGTGTGTGTGTGTGTGTGTGTGTGTGTGTGTGTGTGTGTGTTTGTGTGTGTGTGTGTGTGTGTGTGTGTGTGTGTGTGTGTGTGTGTTTGTGTGTGTGTGTGTGTTTGTGTGTGTGTGTGTGTGTGTGTGTGTGTGTGTGTGTGTGTGTGTGTGTGTGTGTGTGTGTTGGATAATGTTTTGTTTTGCTTTCGCCAGGAGGCGTGGCTGCACATAGGCAACCCAACGTGAGAGTTCGATCTTCACGAGAGAGCTCGGAAGCACTTGCGGACGGTAATGTTAAATGTTGTTACGCCCGTGTGTTTAAACAGTGTTGTGGATGTGTAAAAAATACCTTATCTTCTATGGGTTTTTGTTTTTACCAGGGGTGAAGCGGGGTAACGATCAAGGCCTTAGTACATGCACCTCAGCGATGTCGCAAGTCTGGTAATGTGGATGTTACGCCCCTCGGTAAGTGCTTTGTAATTCGGCTTTATCAAACATTATTATATACTGCTATGGTTTGTTGAATTTATTTTAAAACTTTAACATATATATATTTCCAGATGGTTTATCAAACGTTGTGAGCAGTGTTGGTGCGTCTGAATGTGCGAATGATCCGGATAAGGGCTTAGCGGCAAAACCGAAAAATAGACTGAAACGTAAAGAGGCCGTGTTGTTCCATGCGGACGCAAAAGCTTCAGCTGCTGGGTCTTCGAGAGACGTGCCACAGACATCTGTACCGAAAAAGCCAAGACGATCAGCTGTTAAAAGTAAGTAACGAACAAAAGCTGTTGGATTGTTTTCTGTTCACACTAAATCAGAAAGATAAATGTTTTTATTTGGATGTGATAGTGTGAGGTCGAATGTGTTTGGGGGTGTATAATGTGTCAATACGTTAGTTTAAAAGTGTTGTTATCATACATCTGCATTAATTGTTGAAAAAACACAAACCCTAATATCTCTTAGAGTAGGCGTTTTATTTATAATTTTAGATGACGACAATGGAGAACTGTGTGTAAAAAGTGTAGACATGTTGATTTTTTAGCCTGCTGCGCCATCTATAGGGGTGTACTAGTATTACAATGTATGTTCCATAAATGTTAGTCTGGTCTTATTTGATTGTTTATATATATATATATATATATATATATATATATATATAACACTACGTATTGTTTTTAATGTTACAATAGTACCAGTCTGATTTTTATTTTATTTTTAGTCTTAGAAAATATAGTTATTATTAATATTACTGTTATTATTATAATATTAATACACATTTGTACTAACTTTTTGTTTGCACCACTCTTCTACTTCTTAACAGAGGTGGTCGTAGTTCCCGATATAAATGATGTTCAGAGCTGGAGTGATGGTCTGATACAATTGTGGGACGACTGTGTATTTACAAACAACCCTAAAGAAACACTGCAGTCTGTACCATCCAGCGATCGTGTGGTGTCCGTGGAAGAATCCGACCCTGAACAGCTGCCTTCAAATCAGGAGGCTTACAAACGGGAATCACAACCCAATATAGACAATCAGCACATAGCCAGATTGATACAGGACTCTGTCAAGACCGCATTGAATGCCTTCGAGGTACGTTTTGACAAACGCCTTAATGCCATTGAGAGACGTTTAGATGCTTATGAGTCAACACAACAACAACACGGAATTTGGATTAAACAAGGAATAGCGGCGCAACGGTTGCATAGTGGCACTATTCAAAAAGTAGCCAGAGAACAAGGCCTGACTACAGAATTGTTAAAGCAACTTGTGCTCATGCTTAAAAAGAAACTTGGGTGAGTTGACAACGTTTTTTTTTTTTCTTTTTCTTTTTTTTTTGAATACTATGTTGTTGTTGTTTTGTTTTCTGTTGTTGTTTTTTCAACATTTGTCAGACGCTGTGTGTAATTTTAGTCTGGATGTATAGTTGTTTGTTAGGTCGTTTTTCATTCTATCTTTTTCACTGTATGGACACAGGGTTTATTATCCATAGTTTTTAAGGTATGGCCACAGGTGATTTAAATAAATAAAATAAAAAGATCTGATTTAAAAATGCCTAAACGTTGTCGGTGCCAGATGGTTTTGATTCGGGTCCGGTAGCTAGGTTTAGACGAAACGATGGTAGTGTGGTGCCCCTTGAGCAGTGCAGTAACACAGAAACATTGCTCTATTTAATACAGACTGTGGAGGATATGAATAGGTCTGAGTCTTCAACTGGTACGTTGGTAGAATTATTAAACATCGTGAGATCAATGTCCGATGAGGATCCTGAACCAAATAATGATTTTGAACACGTTGTAAATACCCAACAAGCAGGAGAGGTATTAGAACCTCCTCCAGAGCCAAATTCTGCATTTGATCATCTTGTGTCTTTTCACCAGTCAGGAGAGGGTCCAGGTACCCAGACACATCGCACACTCAACCCTGATGCGCCCAATATGGGTCTCCCAGATAGAGATATAGAATCACTTGTAACAGTGGGTGGTGATGTTAGTGGGTACACTGCACTGCCACGAGCTCGGTTCAATGGTCTGGAAATCCACAGGCTTATAAATTTGCGAGAGATATCTTCGACAGATTAAGCAGCCTACACAGTGTTTTTACATGACACACTTTCTGAAATTGTGGAGTTTTCCAGACTGTTAGGCGGAGACGGCTGTTTAATCAGCATCACGTTGAGGGGTCCGAGTTTGACATCAGATGTTAGTACACTTTTGACGGGTAGCAATGGTTATAGTGTAGATCTATTTATAAACGATCTTGAAAAAATAATGCAGAGCAACTCTGACGTCCAGTTTGATGAGAGATTGAATTTAAGACTGTCGATAGCGAGAAGTAAACACGGCGGTGTTTATCGAAAGATCCGTGATCTTGCCCACAATGAAGTGATTACCAAAAACAGACTTAATCTGTTCTGCCCCACGAATATTTCAAACAATCTTTGTTTTGCAATCTGTCTGGCACATTTCCTAAATCCTCAGAAACCACACGTAGAGCTAGAGTCTGTAAGATCTTCAATACAGAAGTCAGCTGGCTATGGTGATCAATACAAGATAGCGTTTAATGACATCAGACGGTTTGAACAGATGCTGAACGTTAAAATAGTTGTCTTCTATCGGTCTGATACGGGTGTTTTGGAGAAGTATACAAACACAGACGATCCGCATCCTAAAACAGTATTTTTGTACCTGCATGACAATCATTATTTTATGATTAAAAATCTATGTGCATTTATTGGCACCCCATACGTGTGTGAGTTCTGCCACCGAGGATTCACCTGTAGGAGAGATCACAGATGTCGGTACATCTGCGACGTCTGTAATGACCCGGAATGTCATAAACAACCCAAAAAGCCAAAACATTGCGGTGACTGCCTGCGCTACTGTAAGTCTGACTACATAAAAAACAGTTCGAGGTATGCAATACGCGCAGTGCGATGTGACTAAATATTGTGGTAAATGTAATAGACGTTACCATGTCAGCGGTACTAAACCCAAACCCCATAAATGCCCTGCAGATCGTTGTTTGCACTGTGGTGAGAGTTTGGTTACCGATGGTGTGCATCAGTGTTTTATCCAGCCAGTTAAGCCGGAGATGCCGAACGATCGTTACATTTTCTACGATTTTGAGACCCGTTATGAAAATGGTAAACACGTAGCCAATTTTGTATGTGCTATCACGTTTAATGGCGAGGAATTCGTGGCTGAAGGGACCGATTGTGTGGATCGTCTCGTAAAAAAATTCAGACAGCCACGTTACCTTAATTACACATGGATTGCGCACAACGCATCCGGATTCGATAATTTCATACTTTTGGAATACTTTACTAAGATGAGGATTGCTCCTAAAATCACAATGCAAGGGTGCAGGCTAATCTTAATGTATGACACAGCTCAAAAGCAACGTTTTATTGATTCGTACTCATTCATCCCCATGCGTCTGGCCAAGACACCCGTTGCGTTTAATTTGACTAATGCTGAGAAGGGTTATTTTCCGCAGCACTTTAACCGCATAGAAAATGACAACTACATAGGTCCGTACCCTGACAAGAAATTTTACGGGTATGCGACAATGTCGAACCAAGACAGGGCATCGTTTAATGATTGGTACAATACCATATCTGACAAAGTGTTCGATTTTAAAAAAGAACTCGCGCTTTATGGTAAAAACGATGTCGTTTTGCTGAGGGAAGCTTGCATGAAGTACCGCGACGAATTCATTTTGTGTACAGGCCTTGATCCATTTAATTACACCACTTTGGCAGCAACCTGTATGGCCACGTATAAAACACACTACATCCCAAAAGACACAATAGCTCTGACACGTAACAAGGCGTACACCAACCAGAACAAGACTTATTCAAACATCTCAATTGAATGGGTTGAGTTTGTCGAAAAATCGCAGTCCATAGATGTTCAACATGCCCTTAACAGCGGTGAGGCGTCATTTGGGAAATACTATGTGGACGGTTTCTATGACGACGGTGTTGTGAAAAAAGCGTTCGAATTTCTCTGGTGTTTTTTTCATGGGTGCGAGCGCTGTTATAACTTCAATGATATAAACCCGTTATCAAAAGTGCCTTATGGTGTCCTGAGAAGACAATGTGATGACAAGATTGAAATTTTGGAGCGCGTGTACGGTCTTCAGGTCGAGGTGATTTGGGAATGTGATTGGGTCCGCGCCAAGCAGACTGACGCAGCAGTGATGGATTTCATGTCCACTTACAAATACACTGAAAGATTGAAACCACGTAAAGCTCTATTCGGCGGCCGCACTAACGCGTTAAAACTGTACCACAAAGTTGCGGAGGGTGAGCGGATTAGGTATGTTGACTTTACATCACTATATCCCTACTGCCAGGCTCGAAAATGCTACCCAATCGGGCATCCTGAAATAATACACAAGGATTTTCAAAACCTTGAAGATTATTAAGGGGCTCGTCAAGGCAACAGTCCTTCCGCCACGGAAGTTGCTTCACCCCGTACTACCTTATAGGACCGTGGGCAAGTTAATGTTTCCGTTTTGTAGGACATGTGCTGAACATCAGAACCAGACACACCCTTGTGTGCATACTAATGAGGAAAGATCAATTCATGGGACCTGGGTTAGCATTGAATTGTTAAAAGCCGTTGAGAAGGGTTATGTAGTGACAAAAATCGATGAGGTCTGGCATTTTCCCCAAAGCTCTGAAACATTGTTTTGTGATTAAAATATTTTTACAGTTCAAACAGGAAAGTTCAGGTTTTCCAAAAGACGTTGTGACCGACGCCGACAAAGAATCTTATGTTAGAGATTACTTTGAGAAAGAAGGGATTAAGCTGAATCTGGACAAGATTGAGTTTAATGCTGCACGCAGATCCATCATGAAACTACTTCTTAACTCTTTGTGGGGGAGGTTCAGTATGCGCGAACAGCTGCCGACAACCGAAATACTAACAGACCCTGAACAGTTTGCCCGATACATTTTTGGCACTGATTATGACCTCAAGCATTTCTCATTTGTGTCAGACACTGTTGCGCTCGTTCAGGGGTCTTACGCAGATGGGAAAGGCACCCAGACTCGTGACATTAACGTATTTCTCTGGGCTTTTACAACAGCCCACGCACGGTTAGAGCTTTATGATCTTATGGATAGGTTGGGTGATAGGCTGCTTTATTGCGATACAGATAGTGTTGTGTTTACGTCTAAAGAGGGTGAATATGAGCCCCCACTGGGGCCATATCTTGGCGACCTTACTGATGAATTTGGGGATGGAGACCACATAGTGGAATTTTCTTCAAGTGGGCCGAAAAATTACGGGTACCGAACTGCTATGGGTAAGGTCTGTATGAAGGCCAAAGGCATCACACTGAACGCTGTAAACTCAGAGACCATTAGGTTAGACACATTAATTGGTCTTGTCGATCAATATGTGAGGGGGCGGGGTGACAGTAAACACATTCTCGCATACACAGACAGTATAGTGAGGAACAAAAAGCAGTTCACATTGCACAACAAGTCAGTTGTGAAAAAATTTAAAGTTGTATACAACAAGCGTGTACTGCTACCCGACCTAACTACGCTACCATATGGCTACTGACAACGTTTTTGGGCACCAGGGTGCGCTAGACCCTGATGGTTTTGATTTCAGATTACAACATCCATTTTCATGTATTAAGTGGTCCCTCTAGCTCAGGAAAAACATTTTTTGTAAAAACGTTGTTGGAAAATGCTAGAAGTGTAATTTATAAAAAAATTGAAAACATTGTGTACATTTATGACTGCTGGCAACCTATGTATGATGAACTGTTGAAACTGTATGATATTAAATTTATTGATGGTATCCCGCAGACTCTGAATGATGATCGCTTGTTTCCCACCAACAAGACAAATTTTGTGATATTGGATGATGTTATGAAAGATGCTAGCAGCAATTCAGAAGTTGAACGTTTGTTTACCAACTATGTGCACCACAGAAGCTTGAGTGCCATATATATTGTACAAAACTAAATCCAGCAGGACTATCAGTTTGAACACTAATTATTTGGTATTGTTTAAAAACCCTAGAGACAATACCCAAATTAATGTGTTAGCGTGTCAGATGTACCCCAGGAACACAAAATATTTTATGGAGTGTTATGAAAATGCGACCAGCATCCCTTTCGGGTATCTATTGATTGACTTTAAAGCGAAAACGCCAGAACAGTACCGTCTCAGAACAGATATTCTGTCACAACATCCAGTTGAGTACATTCAGAAAAGAAAACATTGACAGAGAGATTTGAAAAAATGTCTGCAAGACTTTTGAGAAACCTACCTCTTTTAAAATTGTTATTAAAAGCCACGCCTAAACAAAGACGCGTTATTTTAGAGGCGGCCGCAGACGAGCTCATTGTGACATTGTGTGAAGTAGCTCTTTACGTAGTCCATGGTAATATTCCGCTAACACCACGACAATATCAGAAACTGAAGAGAAGAAGTAGTGAGATCAAAATTGTCGCAGATAAAAAGGTTGGAGTTAGACGCAAAAGACGGTTAATCAACCAACAAGGAGGATTTCTACTACCTTTGTTAAGTGTCGCAATCCCGTTTATAACCAGTTTGGTTACATCAAAATAAGTTTGGTGATGGAGTATGCTGAGAAGATGTTTTTAGTCCCGCAACACCAGTTGGATAAGCTGAAATCCTCTAACACCCGTGAGTCTATACAACAGGTTGTGGAGAATGACCTGGACATGACTATAAGAAATATTTTGCACAGGTCTGATCTGGATCACCATGAAAAAGCTAAGATGTACACTGGTGTTTTGCAGAGGTTTTTAACACTCACTAGACAAGGGGATAGGGAATCCGCCACATTAACATTAAGTCTACCACAGCCTAGTAATGTTGAAAAAGAAGACCCACCCACAACAGGCCATGTGAGTGCCCATGACGATTTGGGTGATTTTGCAGGCGAGATTTTAAAGAATATTCCGCAGAGGAGTGTGAAAAATGTTCGTTACATTTTAGATAAAATGTCTAAAACTAAAGATGTTACTTCATGGACTGAGTCGGGAGAGTTTGTGTTTAAAGGCAGAACAATCCCTGGTTCACACATGCTTGACTTAGTTAAAAGCGTCACGGCTCCACAAAAGATTGCTGACGAGCGGAGACCTGGCGGGTGGCACGAGTTTCTGGAGGCATTTGCTAGTTTAAATCTGCCATACTCTGTGGTACCAAACCACAATGTCAGACATGCAATTAACTCTTTCAAAACCAAATCGACCACGACTATATCAGGATCATCTAAGAGGAGTAAGAAACAGAAAGCGCTTCCAGGCACCCCGATACATTCAAAATATCCAGAAGACCTCGTATCCAATTCACCCAATCTCGAGCAGAGTCAGTGGTTAAGTTTTTAATCTCACAGTTTGTATGTGTTGTGTTCTCATTTTCTCTCTTCTTTTTTTTTTTTTTTTTTTTTTGAGAACTTATGATGTGATGTATGTGTAATAAAAGAGGTATTAAAGAAACAAATTTGTGTTCTTTAGTTGTTTTTTATTAAAAAATATTAAGCTTGAGACATGAACATTTCACCCATTTGTACACACTGAACACATTTGAAAACATTTTCACTACATGGAGCTTGTTTTAGTTTTCTCACAAATGCTGACAGCTTTTTGTCATTTTTAATAAAATCGTTGGTATACAATTTCAGCACATAATCATAATCAAATCCCTTTGCCATGTGGTAGAGAAAGAACACACAATGCTGTCCACAGGTGTCTGATGAAAAATCTTGGACTTGCACAGTCGAATGTAGTACTTGACTAGAGTTGAGCTTTAAAAAGTTTTTGATAATCGGCGGAAAACCATGATAATCTGGCTTATTACCGAAGCTGTCGAAAAAACATCCTACACCATCCTCGTTTATGTAGATAGCCAACCAGTGTTCCCCTGGGAGTCCTGAAGGATGTGTATTGATCAAAACCATTGCTGGTAGTTTTCTTAAAGGGGTTTTTGGTAGATAGTCACATGGTAGAACTCCAAGAAAATAAGTATCGCATGAAACCTTATCCATGACAGCCGTAAGCTGTACAGTGTTCATTTGAGTGTATTAGTAGTAATCAACCAGGATCTGTCGGCGATTTGACACCTCAATCAAACTATCAAACAAAGCATAAACAATTAAGTTAACCGTGCGTGGTAATGGCTGTCTAAAACGGGCTTCTAGTCTAATATTGCCACTTTTGATAAGCGATACGTGTTGGCTACACTCCTCGTCTGGTGCGAAATTGAACGCGTAGAGTGTATAGCCGTGCAGAAAATCCTCTCTATCGATACATAGAGGCTGGTTTTTAAGATGCCTTCCAGAAGCCAACGCTAACTGGTAAAACTCCCGCACTGCAGAACCATTTTCATATTCAGGTTGCAGGGGCTTCGCTGGGTACTGTTGCCCGTCAAGATAAATGGCCAAAAATTCTAAATCATAATTTTAAACGCAAATGGGTTTTTATTATAGGCACCCACAAATGCATCATCAACCATAGCTAGAACCAGAGATTTCGGTAGAGTTCCTAAGAATAAGTTTTCCTGATTGCAGACACGTGAGCCTGCAGGTATTGAGAAGTTTTTCAGACACACTCTGTCGATGGGATATTTGGCTGTGGTTGAGAGTAGGGCTTGTGCATGACCCAGTCTCACAGCTGGTGACACAGACACTTTTTTCACAAATAGCGATGCAGACAGGATGTTTAGTTTATAGGCTGTAGCATTGCTCCTCATCAGGCAGAATTCATCTTTACCTCTAGTCATTCTAATTTTAAGATCTAATCCATTAAGTAATAGTTTTTCCTGAAAGAAGATATCACTGTGAACAGGTGCGAGTAGTTCGACCACATTACTAGCATTGGTGAAGGCTGCTCTCTTTGTCAGACCGTGATTTCCCCCAGCAGGGTCAGCCACATCCATCTGACCCGCCGTGTCCTTGTAAAAGAGCCCTGCTGAGAAAAGCGTTTCGAGGGCATCTTTACCATAATTGGTGAGACATTCTATCATACATCGGAATGGATATGTGCTAGAACTCTGTGATATAAGCCGATCTCCAAGCGATACATCCACTTGTGAAAAAATCGTAGCTCCAGGATAGTTAACAAGACCTACGGGATCTCCGTCTGCAATATCCGTCCCGTCAGCATTAGTGATTTTGAGGCGCAAAAAAACTGTGTTGTTTAGATCTATGTAATCCTCTCCATTCCCCGCAATAAAAAATTCCAGCGGAGATGTGTCAGAAATCGCTGATAATGGTGGAACTTCTATATAAGTGTTTTTTTCAATTGCTGTTTGAGTTAGTGGTACAGTAAACAGATCCAGTTCAGTCTTTAAACACTCTTCTGACATGCTGTGTAGTAATGCCATGATTTAAAATATTGTTTTAACAAAGCTCCTTGATCTTTTTGATGCAGTACGCTTAGTTGTCTCCTTGCGCTTGCGTTTTACAACTGATGTTTTCTTGGGAGGTGGTTTTGTTTTCTTCGGCCTCTGGCCACTCCTCCGCACCCCTGGTGGCCTAGATGCGCTTTTGCGAGCCATTACCATTAGTCCGGAACCGTCTTGAGCATCATAGGTGTTGTTGAAAGATCTTGATAACATAATACTAACAACGTCACTTAGTATGTTTTTTGCAGCTGATTTAAGATGCGGCTTGGCTATGCTAAATCCTCGTTTTAGTAGGGGTATAGCCATTCTAAAGAGGCCCCTAAAAAGGCCCCCAAACCGGCCCCATACATAACTCCTGCGTACCCGGGTAGTCCGCTGCCTGCCTGATTCTGGTAATAGGCAACGTAACGCATAGGGTCAACATTGTGATTGTTGAAATATGCCATTTTAAACAAAGTGTTTTACAGGCCTGAAGTGAAGTTTAATGCACACTTTCCCGTAAGAAAATGGGACGTGTTGATTTTGATCGTCCTTCACTTCTATAACAATATCTGTGATGACTGATTTGTTGATAGACGCGTAGTGGGGTTTGTCGTATCGAACACTGACTGTGCTATTGTTGTCCCCGGTTATTTGTACACACTCCAGGAGCGGCACAAAAGCATTACCCACGGATTGGTAACGGATAATGTCCGTGTAGATATAAAGAGTATAGAAACCACCGTGTATGTCCGCCTGATGCATCGCATATGTTACAATATCCTTTTCAAAATTAGTTTTTTCAGGATTTGTTTTTTGCAGTATAGAATCTCCTATAGGGACGCCTGGTTTCAATCCTAAAATAATGGCTAGTTTTCCATGGAAGGTCATTGAAATGTTAGGTTTTGCTTTCAGAAATACTTTGTTTTTTACACGGTCATAACCGAATACCCCCTGAGGCGCTACTAAATCATTTATCACACTAACTAGAGATGGGACATTGTCGTAATACCCTGTTTTTATTGGTATGCGTAGTTTCGATAAGCTGATCTTCTTCACATCTACACCATGGCGTATGCTATTAGTGTACTTTTCACCATCGGTCATGGTTGGTCCGATGTTTATCTCGAAAACGGCGTCGTTGCTGTTAAAGGTGTACCAGCTTCTAGGATATTCAATTTGAACAAGCCCCACCTCCCATTCTCCTTTTATATTTATAGGGGGGGCCAGTCTTGTTCTATAATTAGAGATTTTATTATCAGGGTATACAGACACCGATGCGTTGCAGGGTAATGTGACATAAAATCCACCCTCAGCCATGTCTGGTTTTTATACAACTGTATGCCTCCTGTGTGCGTGCATTGTTTTTATGGCTTCTGTACATCAACTAATTCTTTCTGGTCGATCCATGACGCAAACTTCACTGGCCATCCGAGCCACTGTACCAGCACTAATGTTTTGCGACCCTTCGTCTTCTTATCTAAAATTTTTTCAACTTTAAAATGTCTTGTTTTTACTGGCAAATATTTTTTGCAATTCTTCCGCATAAAAAACACCGTTGATAACATCCCCGTCGTAATCACTCAATCTGTAAACAGGGGGTTCTCGTGGGATACACTCTGATATAGTAAAATACTCTTGTGTGTAGTTTTCCTCATACCCTTTTGCAAACAGTCCTCTGACTTTAGAAATTCGAACCACGTCACCAGTCTTGTATTTAAATACGGGCTTAACGCTATGTGGTCTGGTATCACCATATAGGTTATGTAGCACCACAGACTCATTTTCTTTTCCCACATCAATCGGCCTCATCTTGATGCTTCTGTGATGGCTCGCATTGTATCCTTGTGTAATGTCTTGAAGTATGTCGATGTAACGTTTGGAGTTTTTGGCAGTTAAATATCTCCACATTCTACCTTTTAAGGTTCTATTAAACCGCTCGACAACACATGCCTTTAATTCTGTGGCTGTTGCGAAATGGGCTATATTGTATTTTTTTGTTACGTTTTGAAAATGTTTGTTAAAAAACTCCTTTCCTTTATCTGTCTGTAATTTCTGTGGTACACGTCCCTCTTTCAGTATGGATTCAAAAGCTTTAGAGACCTCTACACCACTCTTGTTTTTTAAAGCCCTTGTCCAGGCATATTTACTAAACAGATCGTTGCATGTCAGCAAAAAACGGTTGTTGTCATTTACTGAGGCATATGCAGACAAATCAACCAGATCGGCCTGGAACTGCATGTCGATACCGTAGACAAAACCCGATTCCTTTTGTATTTTAGTGGGGCAGTTCTGTGTAGTGTATATGCATTCTCGCCTGCGAGCCAATCTGAAACTTTTTTATCGGTTAAACGAACACCTGTTTCTTTTAAAACAGCTTCTTTTAAGCGTTTTTTCCCCCCTAAAGAACCAGGGTTAGAAGGCGTGTAATAAGTCTTTTTCATTTCTTCTGACATGTTTCCACTTCACGCTACACAAAAGAATAACACAGATGGTTTAAGTAATTTGGGTTTTTATTTCTTAAAACAGTAAAAGGAAACAAAAGGTATCATACACCATCAATGTAGTGTAAAAATTGTATACACATCACAATATTTCTTGTCAACATGTCTACACATAGATCAGTCACATATGTACACAGGCACAATATATCAGCTATTCTAATACAGCTGCCGCATTCAGTCATCAGGTCTAAAATTTTTCTGATAGTCACACAAATTGGTTCACCAGCATTAAAGCATAAACGAATCATATCTGTCCATTCATTTGACACAGTTCTTACAACAGACATTTGTTTCTAGAGGTTTGTAAAACGATTGGTATCAACAGCACAGTATACAGTTTACAGTAACAGATACATTGGCACATTCATTAATAATCTTGTACAACAAGCCGGTCATCTCGCATCTAATACGTTGTTTAAGTAGACACTTTGCCAGACCAGTTGCAAAACACGTATTCCCCATGGCTGTGTTACTGTCAGGCAACAGGACAATACTTTTCCAGCTGTCCACAGCGTCATAGACAATTTGTTCGCTGCTGACGTCCACAACTTTCTCCCTGACTTCACGAAGCTTTTCCACAATGAATACTTCGTCACGCAGTTCATGTAAAATAGCCTCCACTGAACCTTGAATCCTCTGGGGGTGAACCCTCAAACCACAACGGCTCAATGCTTGAGCAACTATGTGCTTAAGGTCTGGTTTCACCAGATTACGTGTCAGTTCCTCAAAGTAGGCGTCAAAGAAATAGGGACCCGGTTCAAACAAGCAGGAGTGTCTAATCTGACTGGGGTGATCCACTTCACAACCCAAACAGATTTCTTTCAGCTTTTTGTTGATGACATGTTCCAGAAGGACCACAACAGTCGCTTTTATGATTTTGAATCCGTCAGAGCGGATACAACTGTCTGTGTCGTCGATTCCAGCAAATGCCGCTGCTCCAGCTATTGCACCAGTGTGGCCGTATGGTGTTGTAAGGAAGGTCATGTTGTGATATCCAAGATCCATGCAGAATTTATCCAACCAACTGTTGTCACAAGTTTGTGGGTGGGGGTCCAGCGGCGTAGCATTGTCATCAGGCATCGCCGGGGCTGCCTCGGGGTTGTTGGTGTAGAAGTAGACTGTTGTAGATTCTTGAGACATGGTGAATGAATGTAGCTGTTGTACCGACCTGCAGGCGTTTTTAATGGCTGTAATATGTGGGTGGGTTTAAGAGGCGGTCTTCAGAGCTGGTAATTTAATCTTTACAGAACTGTAACGGTCATACATGTCGCACCATCTAAACATCTTGTCAATGCATGTAAATACGTTGTCAAGCATACAAACATCTTTCCACTGAAACAAAAATTTCATGTCCTAGCACGAGTGATGCTCAGATTCACGAATAGGCCACGCACGTTCGCAGAGCTTTGTCTTGTCGTTGCAGCAAAAAATATAAACACAATCGTCTGGTAACTTTTTACTATGGTCTCCGACCACACGAAATCTTGTGTCAGGAATTGAGCCATCCCACTCAGCAACGTACAACGGATCATCACCACAGTCGTTCAAATCTCTCCAAACGTAGTTGAAAAACAGAAACCAGTCTTTGTTGTGGAAAATCACACATGGGGTCTGCGATGTAAAATCGTCTCCAACATCTGCTGTGTAGAGTTTCACAGTACGCATCACCTTGTCAAACGCATATCTCACCACACGACCACCACACATTGAGAAATCCCGTTTCACAAGAGCAGTGTCCTCATGACGAAACTTTGTCAAGCTAACATTTTGCTTTTTCCTTGGCGCAAAAGTTAGATCTTCTCTCATTTCAACAGGTCCTCTTGTTGGCGAAATACACATAACCTTTCTAGAGGTTTTAGGAGTTCTCAGAGCAGCCATTGTATCAGGAAAGTTGCAGAATGTCTTCTGTGTTCAACAGTGTATCCCCTAACCTTATTTAAAACTGCAACAAGACGTAGGTAGGGACGTATTTGTGAATAAGGCATACCAGGGCGGAAAATACCATAAAAACTACAATGACAAGTTGCGAGGTGTGAGCTCATTAAACCAGTCGTAAAACCCCGTCAAAAGTCATATTTAACATCTGTTTGATCTGTCTTGTCTTTTACACCTCCGACCAGGATGTCACCGCAGGAGGATGTCACACGGTGTCGTTCAGCCTAGAAATACCGGAGCCTGTCGGCGGCCCCATCATAAATCAGAAGCGCAGCACAACTCAGAGCCATAAATCAATCAAAAAGTGACACAAGGTATATGTTAATACTACTAACGGGCCATAAAAAATATGACACATTTAATAAGGTTAAATAAAAAAATTAAACTAGGAGCACAAGTGCTCCTAAAAAGAAATGTAGGCGAAGGGCCCTGCAAGTTATGCATTACAATATGTTAATCACATAATGCATCTGATAGTTACTCAAAACATATACTTACAAAACCAAAGACCCTCAGTGCTGTGGCTCTTAAAAGAGCCTTTGGGCTGTAGTTGGCTCCTGTTGACACAGAGAAAAGAGAAAAAGAAGAAACATTATTTTTCATCAATGATTATTGGCAGATCTAGGATGACTGCTAGATTGATCACTTACACAATCAGATGACAATCAACACTGAAAAAAGAGAGAAGAGAATATTATAACATGCCTACAACATGTACAAATGAATTAAAATGAAATAAGAAATAACAAATAAGATGCCATAATAAAATAACAAATAAGACGCTTAATTATTGCTTATAATTAATTATTGCATTAATTACATAAATTTAAATTTTCCCTCATGTAAACGAGAGAGAGAGAAAGAGAGAGGTTTTACCAATAATCGGCATATAATTTCTAAAATATTGTTCAATTAATATTTTGCAATTCATCTATTAGTCTGCCTTTACATTGCTTTAAAAGCGTTACTATTTTAAACATTTCTGTCCTGTGCAGAGAGCACGTATGATACTATGTAACTTTAGCTGTCACTTCAGAAACAGTTTGCAGCATGCAATTGGCTATCGGTCCAATACATCTAATACATTGTCTACACTTTGTTAATGAGAGGATTCGCGAGTCTGCATAATTTTATGAGCGGTGAGTAGATTCTGACTAACTTGAACACCTTTGTTTGGCCATTGCGTTCAAGAGTAGGCTACAACAACTAGCTGCTAACGTTGCCGGTATGTCTGTGATTGGCTACATTGTTGCTCACCGCTGCAAAACGCTTGTAAATAGGTTAATTTTCCGTTCTCCAGAGAGTGAACACAAATAAGCACAAATATAAACTGGAGCGTTTGGCAAATCTGTTTCGCCAATATATTATTACAGTATGAATTGAATTGAGGGTGCTCTTGCTTGCGTTTGAGGGTGCATAGCACCAACATAGAACCGGGCTTAGGCGAGAGCGCGAGCGAGTGCCTTTGAGAAAACGCGCTAGGCCTACTTCAAATAGCCTAACGTCACACACATTTAACAGTATTTATTTAAATGACGAGTAAAAATTACGGAAAACCATTGTTTGTGTAAATACTAGATTGGGTCCGTCGACTGGAAAAGACAGTCAGACATAATGGGATATGAAAGCGGCAGTTTTTGAGGAAAACTAAGTTCCTTCAGGCTGTCCTGTTAATAATAGCCTATAGTATTACTGTCTTCATACATTTAGCTATATTTAATTGATATTGATAATAGTTTACGCTGTAAAAATAACTTATAAAAGAAATTTGTTCAGTTAAAGTACTTACCTCAGAAAAACTCAAAGCTGGCGTCTATCTACGGCGATCCTCTCTCAGGGACGTCCGTTATGCGCGCACTTGACACAAACCTCTGTTTACATTCTGCGAGGCTTTTGCGCGGGCTTCGCACGCGAGCAACAATTACAATTGTGTGAGTCTAATGTCTATGTATGGGAACCAGTTGTGGATTTAAACTTTTTTTTTTTTTTTTGAAAATCCAAATATAAAAATGACTTATTTATATTGGATTCAATTAAATCCTTCCATCTACGTGTGTTTTTATTTAACTTTTAAAGTTCATCGCTTAAAAATGAGAATGCAGATTCATGATTTTCATCTGCAGGGGGAAAAACTATAAAACATTATTATATGACATTTAAATAGGCCTAACAAGTCAAGTCAAGTGTATTTATATAGCGCTTTTCACAATATAAATTGCATCAAAGCAGCTTCACAATATCAATCAAATAACATAACAATGTTTGTTTCTTAGTGAAAAAACATCCACGTTTGGTAGGGCTGATCAATGGTATTAATGCTTGGTTAATTAATTTGAATATCCCCTAACACATTAATACAATATGCTTACAGCCCTATGAGTAGGCTAATAGAAGTTGTGTACACAATGAACAGAAGTGCAGTCATTCTGTGAATTATAAAGCAATGATTAGGCATTGTATGTACAGGTGAAACTCGAAAAATTAGAATATCGTGCAAAGTTAATAGTAAGAATAGTAATAGTAATAGCAATAATAGCAACATTTCATCAGGAATGGGGGGGGGGGGTTGCTGGAAGATAAGGAAGAGGACAAATAATAATAATAATAACAATAACAAGACAATTACTAATATGGTATTAAAATGCTGTCTCTGATTCCTCCTTGGCCACGGCATAAGTTAGACCCCCGAACGCCACACTACAACGGGCCACCAAGAAGTGGCGCAGCAGGGCCAAAGGCCCATGCCCCCATCCCCAAGAACATCCTCCACCTCCGGCTGCCACTCACATACCATACTTACCCTGTTTGTTTGCTGTGTTTATTTAAAAAAAAAATGTTTATTTATTTTATTATAATTTTAAAAAAAATCCTGTATAGTGCTTGGCATATATGCCGATTCATATGCAGAGAGATTCATATATATCCTTGTCAACAGAAGTCTACACACTTCAAGAAATCTGTCTTTTTTCATTAACAGTAGCACTACTGCTTTTGCGTAAACAGTAAAGTACTGCAAATCTTCCATTTATGTCTAAAATACTAGAAAAAGTTGTGTCCGCTCAACTGTGCTCTTTCTTGCAAGAAAATTATATCTATGAAAAATTTCAGTCGGGATTCAGGCCGCATCATAGCACAGAAACTGCGCTAGTTAAAATTACAAATGATTTACTTTTAGCTTCAGACCAAGGCTGTCTCTCAATACTAGTTCTACTCGATCTTAGTGCTGCGTTCGACACTATGGATCATAAAATACTCTTGGATCGACTACAAAACTACACTGGTGTTCAGGAACAGGCATTAAGCTGGTGTAGATCGTACTTATCAGACCTTCACCATTTTGTCTGTTTAAATGGGGAAAAATCGACGATAACGTCAGTAGACTATGGAGTGCCGCAAGGATCTGTGCTAGGCCCTCTGCTATTCTCAATATACATGCTGCCACTGGGTAATATTATAAGAAAACATGGAATTAATTTCCACTGTAATGCTGATGACACTCAATTATATATCTCATCATGACCAGATGAAAACACTAACTTATCTAACTTGACAGAGTGTCTAAATGATATAAAATGCTGGATGACATGTAATTTCCTGCTATTAAATTCAGATAAAACAGAGGTATTACTTATTGGTCCAAAAAACTACCCACAAAATCCCTTACAATACAACTTTAATTTAGAAGGATGTCCTGTTACTTTATCCACTACAGTAAAAGACCTGGGTGTTATACTAGACCGCAACTTGACCTTCGAAAATCATATTTCATATGTTACAAGAACAGCCTTTTTCCACCTTAGAAACATTGCTAAGCTACGTAACATGATATCTGTTTCTGATGCAGAAAAGTTAGTTCATGCATTCATGACCTCGAGACTAGATTACTGTAATGCTTTATTAGCTGGTTGTCCTGCATCCTCAATAAACAAGCTACAGTTAGTGCAAAATGCAGCCGCTAGAGTTCTTACTAGATCAGGAAAATATGATCATATAACACCAATTTTATCATCTCTACACTGGTTACCTATTAAGTTCCGTATCAATTACAAAGTATTACTGCTGACCTATAAAGCCCTAAATGCTTTAGCTCCTGTGTATTTAACGGATATTCTATCGCCCTACAATCCATCGCGTTCTTTAAGATCACTAAATTCGAGGCTTCTGGTCATTCCTAGGATATCTAAGTCCACTAAAGGAGGGAGGGCGTTCTCACATTTAGCTCCTAAACTCTGGAATAGCCTTCCTGATATTGTTCGAGACTCAGACTCGCTGTCCCAGTTTAAAACTAGATTAAAGATGCATCTCTTTAGCCAAGCATTCACTTAAAGCTTACCTCTTATACTACTGCTGAATCAGTTCGAATGCATTAATATTATGAACATCAGCTATGCTAATTATTTCCCATCTGCCTTTCTGCTGTTATCTCGGGACGCAAGTCCCAAGGTAAATAGCGTTTGTCAGCTCCAGTTTGTATCCAGCCTCTCACGGAGACTTCAGATATCCCCAACACCTGTGAAGAGACGACTCGACGCCTGTGAAGAGACGACTCGACGCCTGTGAAGAGAAGACTCGACGCCTGTGAAGAGACGACTCGACGCCTGCGAAGAGACGACTCGACGCTTGCGAAGAGACGACTCGACGCCTGCGAAGAGACGACTCGACGCCTGCGAAGAGACGACTCGACGCCTGCGAAGAGACGACTCGACGCCTGCGAAGAGACGACTCGACGCCTGCGAAGAGACGACTCAACGCCTGCAAAGAGACGACTCGACGCCTGCGAAGAGACGACTCAACGCCTGCAAAGAGACGACTCGACGCCTGCGAAGAGACGACTCGACACCTGCAAAGAGACGACTCGACGCCTGCGAAGAGACGACTCGACACCTGCAAAGAGACGACTCGACGCCTGCGAAGAGACGACTCGACGCCTGCGAAGAGACGACTCGACGCCTGCGAAGAGACGACTACACGCCTGTAAAGAGACGACTCGACGCCTGCGAAGAGACGACTCGACGCCTGCAAAGAGACGACTCGACGCCTGCAAAGAGACGACTCGACGCCTGCGAAGAGACGACTCGACGCCTGCGAAGAGACGACTCGACGCCTGCAAAGAGACGACTCGACGCCTGCGAAGAGACGACTCAACGCCTGCAAAGAGACGACTCGACGCCTGCGAAGAGACGACTCGACACCTGCAAAGAGACGACTCGACGCCTGCGAAGAGACGACTCGACACCTGCAAAGAGACGACTCGACGCCTGCGAAGAGACGACTCAACGCCTGCAAAGAGACGACTCAACGCCTGCAAAGAGACGACTCGACGCCTGCGAAGAGACGACTCGACACCTGCGACGCCTGAATTGAATATTACAGTAGTTAACCGTAAATAATATAAATGGTATTATACTGGGTTTTTTTGCGGTAAGTAACTGTGCTGAAAACTGCCTGGGAGCTCCTCTTCCCCTTCAATCAGTGGTGAACCAGGTGGAACAAATCTTCCAGGCAATCAGTGCCTGGCTCTGTTGATGTCTTTAGACCGCAGTGGAAGGAGCATTTATAGCACCACAAGACCAAGGAAACTTCATTCTTTGTCATCAAAGTGATTGTGCAAGACCAAGCCCTCCACAAAACTGTGAAGGACAGCCGGTAAGCGCCATATTGGCCATGTTTTGGCTAGATTGACTTAAGCAGTGCAGTGCTAATGATGCTCTGGAAAAACACAGACTCTTAACTTTTGTTGACTTTGACAGGACTTTTTGCAGTGGTATTTGTAACTTCAAATGTTGTTTGGTTTTATCAAACAATTGAAGGTAAAATAGAAAAAAAAATACATTTTTGAAGATTAAAATACCAACTGATTTGTTTGGTATAAGTTATCTAGTTGTGTGGCTACAATGATTCTTTGAAATACAATGATATTTCTTTGAAATATACGGCTTAGAACTAATGATTAGAAAGTAAATTGAATTTTTTACTATTATAAAAATATTTTGTATTGCATTTGGCTAAAATGTGAATTTGGCTAAAGATATACTAATTCTGATCATTTGATTTAAAATGGTGGTTATTTATTTGGATAACATTTGCTTAAAATTGGAAACCTTTAACTTATAATGGCACTAATGTGGTTATCTGAGTTAAATGTGAATAAATTTGTTTATTTTATTTGGCTGTCAACTCAGATAATAACTTGTACTTATCTCTTTTTTGAGGTTTTTCACCTGTTTACTGCCCACCAAAGAATGGTTAATAAAAGACAAACAACTGATCCCATGGCTGTTTATTGAGTGAAATCCAGTTAAGATCTTCATGTGGAGGGACTGTCCTTTTCAAGTGGGGAATTGCACAAGAATTAGATCACAACTTGACAGTGACTGTAAAATTACGGCAAAGTCTAACAGTGTAGTCTGTGGTGTTTGCCATGTGTCCTTGCCAAGTATTATTTCCTGTGACCACTGTTGTGTAAGTCTATGTTCACATTTATGTCCACAGTTTTGTTTCATACCATAGCATACCACACCACGCCACGCCTTTGTTTTATGTTTAATCATGTTATGTTTGTAAAAAAAAAAACTGCACTTGGGTTCTATACTACTTGCCTCAAGTGGATCCTTTACAAAAATGCACATAAAATTCTGAATCAAATTTATAGGCAAGACAAGTAGTTTGTTTAGGCATGATTTGTAGGGAATTACAAACCTGCGCACATATATTCAAACACACAGAACTATAGAATCAGCTCATAATGTGCATGTGAACGCATCAGCGTTTATCACAGGTTCAGTTTAAAGTCTGTTTAGAGAGAACGCCGGCGTCTTAGCGCCCCTAATTTAATAACAAATGATAATTTCAACTGAAGTGAATCAATAAAAACTAACTTTAGCTGGAAAATAACATTATTCAAGAACCGCTATAAAGCCAAAACAATGTATATAGATTCAAAAAATCATCATGAAATGCAATTATTATTATTATTTTTAAATCCTTTTCAAGCTTCATCCATATGTGGTTTGAAATCCTTTTCAAATTGCATTTCTGGAAATCCGTTTCAGTCTGAATGCTCTGATCGGATTTCGTGTGGTTTATGTGACTTTCTCTCGCCACGTAAAACGTAAACGTCAGACGTTATATGAAACATGCTGAAAGTCGCTGCCGAAATAATGCTGTGTTGTTGCAAAGTGCCGGACGAGCAGAAAATGACAATATAACGGAGACATATTTGTAAACTGGCGCAGACGACGGCACGGAATAAAGCCGCTCTACCAGCCTCCGGTTCTCAGAAGACCAGCGAGGCGGCTACACGTTGTCATGTTGTAAAATTTAAATGAGACAAAATCTCTATTGCAAACCTCTCCATGTTTCGGTTGTTGTTGTATTTGGCGTATTCCTACCAACAACGTCATTGCCATTGAAACCAATGCAGATATTCCAGAAAATGAAAAGAGCTGCATGTACACACAAATCGGATCTGAACAGATACACAGTGTGGACGTCATTAATGAAATTATCGGATTTGGACTGACTGTGAATGTAGCCTTATTTGGAGAGCGAGATGATGCACCTCCATTTTTCTGCATCCGTTTTGAAAGCCTTGTCACAAATGTGGGTACTTACAGCGCTACCGAAGTAACCTATGCAGATAGGTTGGTTATGTCTGGACACGCAAATCTTATTTGATCACTTGCAATTAATAGTGCGGACAGTCTACCTGTAAAAATCTAATTTGAGAGATTTGCCTGCAGTCTGAACCTAGCCTTTGTGAATTGACCCCACTGTAATTGCAACAATATAACATTTTAGCTCAAATGTGATTATATTATGAATATATATTTAATGTACATTAACATTAAATAGATTTTTTATACACATTTTTATATGTTAAGAAATAATTGGTGTTTTACCAGCTTTATGTCTGTGGTGGGTGTGGAAAAGAAGGAATTCTACTACTATTCTAACTAATTTCTGTGTGTAAAGGTCACGCAGGTGATTGTTGATCTGGCATTCTTATTCAGTAATATTATAATTGATGAAGATGTTGCTGATGCTGATTTCGGGGGATGGGTTGCGTCTGGGGATCATGCCTGAGCTCTGTAACTCTGAGCATGTCCCGCACTGCTCATGTCATGTCCACCCCCTCCGCGCTGCCCCTTTTCTGCAGTCATAGCGAGTGTGAGAGTCACCCAGCACAGGCTGAGCACAGCTGAGGAGGACAGGAGCCATGGCCGTGTTCTCTGCGCTTCACTTACTCTTTCTGCTACAGCTGGCAACATCGGCACTCGCCCAGGTAAGAGATGCGGGGCGATCGACTATTAACCGGCCGCTTCTGCTCATTGCTTGGGATCTTCATATCCATATTTAACGGGTCGATTGATTTCTGCGTATAATAATATCCAGGCTGAGAACTTTAGCGCACCGTGGAAACAATATCAGTTAACGAGTTTGTAACATGTATGGAAGTAATCACCTTTTCGTTTATGAACGCTTTTCAATGCATTGTGGACTGACTGTAATGTACGCATTGTTGATTTCTACCTGACTCTTCAATATGATGTGTTGGTGTAACTTTAAGTTAACCTCGGATATCTTACTTGAATAAATCTCATCATGAAGATGTTTCAACGTGAGGAAACAAATCAGGTTACCTTACGAAACATTTTTTTCACAGTGTAACGTGATCGTCATAGCCTACAATGGCATCTTTGTGAGAACTTTGCAGTGTTTGCCCACTTCTCTCACCTCACTTCATTTGTGCTCATCATATTGCTCTTTTTCTGCCTGAATATTTAAAACTGCCGTATGAATCACTTTGTGACCAGTTAGTTCACACTGATAAACATATTTATTATGAGTTTTTAATTTTAGTCGTGTTTAGAGAGGAGCGCAGTCCCTGGGAAACATACACTAACTATATGAGCTGAGAACAAAACACCTGTGGGATTTCTTTTTTTTTCCGGATTTCCTCATCTGATTATTCTCATTCTTGATTTTGTGCATCTGTTGCAGAGGCCGGGTCCTCGAGGCACAGTGGGAATGCCGGGGCCACCTGGACCCCCAGGGAAAGATGGCATGGATGTGAGTTTAGACACACACACACACACACATTATATCTAGATTCCATTCTCTTTATCAGTTTTTATTTGCTTTACATTTTAGGTGAACAACAAAATAAAAATGTATCAGATTGAACAGATTTTCATTATGTGAATTAAATTATTCTCATCATTAATCTTCACGATTAGCAAGGTCAGGGACAAACAATTTCATTTTCTAAACACCGATGTATTGCAATGTAATGGTTTAACTGTTTAGACAAGCCGTGAATCCTTACAGCCGTTTACTTGTTAAAGGAAAAACTCTTAGGAATTTACGCATGCAAACGATGAAAGCTGTGAATGTTTCCTTAGTAAACGAAAATCTGCTTAGCGCAGGCTGTGGCAGTGCAGTGACAGAGAGCCCATTCATTCAGCCTCAAATCAAACACACACGTCTAGAGTTTCCCCGACCCCCTCCAGCTCCTCTCAGTGTTATTCAGCTTTCAGACACAACCTGTGTTCATACAGACACACATTATGACTGTAGATGTGTGTCTCATGTAGTTATGACTGAGAAACTCAGACACTGTAATCTCTGCAGGGAAAACCTGGCCCTTCTGGACTTCCCGGAAAGCCTGTGAGTATCTCCTGATCTTCTGTCGGATCTTCTCGTAACGTATGAGTCCTAGCACTGATTTACTTTGCTGGTGCAGAGTGCTAAAGATACCTCACATCTCTGATGATTCAGTGCTTCTCTATGTAGATTTTGTATCAGTAATGAGGTAGACCAGAGTGTCATGTTTTAAGCCCGTCCAGTGAGGACAGTAGCCAAAGCGCATTATTCCCATGAAGATTTTTTTTGTGAAGATGCAATAAATAACATGTAAACATAAAGGCGAGACACAGATTATATTGTGTAAGATGCTGTTTTACATTAGATTGTGTTTGTATGGCAGGGGCCGAAAGGAAAAGCAGGTGGCCCTGGGGCCGCAGGGAAACCGGGACTGCCTGGCCTTCCTGGTGTGGATGTAAGTCATGAAGTAACCGCAGCATTTTCAGTGGCACACACAGACTCTGGGGGATTGGTTAAACCTCATTTATGTAAAGGAAAACATTTAAGCACTAAATGGTGGTTGAGGAGATTCCCCCTTCTATGTAGAGCGCTTTGAGTGCCGAGAAAAGCGCTATATAAATGTAATGAATTATTATTATTATTATTATAAATGTTGGCTGCTGATCATGAAAACGTCATGTCCTGTAGGGTTTGACCGGTCCGGACGGTCCAGCTGGTAAAGATGGACCCCCAGGAGCAGCCGTAAGTAACTCTCAGTTTTTTATGAGTTGAGTAAAATGAGTCCCTCCACAACTAAACATAACCTGTTCACCCACTTTTCAGTTCAGAAGTGTCGTTATGACTAAAGCCCTTCTACTGTAGTATTTGTCTCTGAATCTCTTTCTATTTAAGGGAACCTGTTATGCCCCTTTTACAAGATGTAATATAGGTCTCAGGTGTCCCCAGAATGTGTCTGTGATGTTTCAGTTCAAAATACCCCACAGATCATTTATTATAGCATCTCCAACTTCCCCTATTTGGGTGTGAGCAAAAACACGGCGTTATTGTGTGTGTACCTTTAAATGCAAATGAGCTGCTGATCCCCGCCCCTTTCCAAAAGAGGGCGGAGCCTTTACAGCTCTTGCCTCGGATACTTCACTACAACAAAACTGGAGAATCTTACGCAGCTAAAATGTTAGAAATTATGTTTAAAAAGTTCGGGAGGAGCACGTTCAGATAAACCCGTTCAGTGCGAAAGGAGGCTAATATAGTGCTGACTTACCTCTGTTCTACGACCCTCCTCCGTCCCAACTCCTCACTCTCAATTATTCCTAGCCAGCTTTACACGTTCAAGAAGTTGCAATGTTTCTGAATGGTTAGATGATGAATTTATGTAGTTGTTGTGGAGTTTATTCAACCAATCGGTCAGCTCTGTCATGCTCATCTATGAATTGTTGTACAAGTGCTCATGTGGGAACTGTAGTAGGATGTTGGTATCGATCCATCTTTCAGAATCAACTTTTGTGCAGATCGAGCGTTGAACTGACCCTCATTTGCGAAGCAGTCCGGTGTAAAATAATTTCCTTGTAAATGAAATGTATCCACTGCGTCCTCAGTGGCTCAGATGCCGGGAGTCTATGGAGGCTTATGTTCATTGGTACATCCAAAAACAGAACATTTTTAATGTTTATGTGGCCCAGACATTATATCAATAGGAGATATAGCGAGAATATAAACATGGTGGACTAAGTTTCGGCTCACTCAGGGCGAGATCTATGCTAATAGGACAGATCGTCACCAGTCGTGGGTGTGGCCTGTACAATGTGATGTCACTCATGGGCAGGGCCTGTGTAATGTGATGCCACCCATGGGCGGGGCCTGTGCAATGTGATGCCACTCGTGGGCGGGGCCTGTGCAATGTGATGCCACTCGTGGGCGGGGCCTGTGCAATGTGAGGCCAGTCATGGGCGGGGTCTGTACAATGTGATGCACTCGTGGGCGGGGCCTGTACAATGTGAGGCCGCTCGTGGGCGGGGGCTGTACAATGTGAGGCCTCTCGTGGGCGGGCCTGTGCAATGTGAGGCCACTCGTGGGCGGGGCCTGTGCAATGTGAGGCCACTCGTGGGCGGGGCCTGTGCAATGTGATCACTCGTGGGCGGGGCCTGTGTAATGTGATGCTACTCATGGGTGGGGCCTGTAAATGTGTTGCCACTCATGGGCGGGGCCTGTGCATTGTGAGGCCAGTCATGGGCGGGGCCTGTACAATGTGATGCACTCGTGGGCGGGGCCTGTACAATGTGAGGCCACTCGTGGGTGGGGCCTGTACAATGTGATGCCACTCGTGGGCGGGGCCTGTACAATGTGACGTAGTAGGGAGAAAACTGGAACAGGGTATTTATAGTCACGTCACCTTTATTTATATAGTGCTTTTAACAATATAGATTGTTTCAAAGCAGTTTATAGACACTGTTATAGATATTGTTATAGACTGTTATAGATATTGTTTATAGACACTGCTTTTGATTTGGAGTGGGTGGGTTTTACTATTGTAGGCTGGTTGTTTACACACACTGTGGACACACATCATTGTTCAAACACCATGCAAAAGTGAATTTTACATAATAGGTCCCATTTAAAATCTCCTTTGTAGTTTTGATTTTCAAACAACATTTTGTGGCCATAAATCATGTCTTCATATTGTGTGCTCAGCACAGTGTGCCGCCACTAGCAGATCCTTTGGCAGTTTTAATGAGGATCAGGTGACTTCAGATGAATTCCTCTTAATCCAGCTTGGAATGTGAAGTCTTGTTCCCACCACAGGTTTTCTTTTAATTAGTTTCTTGGAATCAGCTGAAATCACCATCATTCTGTGTGGCTGATAGCAGCGAGCTGTGAATTGGGAAGTTCATGTGATATTTTATAACAAAGAAAATGTGTTGCATAATATATGACATTAGCTGACACTGGGCTATTCAATACTGAAGAATGGGATTTACATTTCACATTACAGTGATGAAAAACTCTGATCCTAATTGTGATGCTATTCGGCGAGAGGCATTCTGTTCATCAACCCAATTTTTTGTAAATAATTCGTCTTATCAAATAATGAGTTAAAGTAAGAAAGTATTTGTCAAATATGTAATGTTACATAAAGAAATGTTTTGTTTACGACTAAAAGGTGACCTATTATGCAAAATTCACTTGTATACGGTGTTTGAACACTGATGTGTGTAAACAAGCAGCCTATAATGGTAAAAATCCACCCACATTTTTTTAAATAATCCCCATACATCATCAATCTCCCAGAACAAGCTGTTTCAAATGTCCCCCTACTCCTAAAGAGTAGTGAACCCCCCCCCACATTAGGGTTATGATGCAGTCCCACATTATAACCCTAAACTAAACCATACCCTCTCTATCTACACGCAGGATATGTTCTGGCTCTGTGGGCATCCTAATACAGTTCACACTCAAGCACCTATACAACAGTTTATAGATGAACGTGACGGTACAGGCTAGTCTATGAGATGAATAAACATAACTCCACAACAACTAAGGGTGCTTTCACATCTGTAGTTCGCTTCATTTGGTCCAAATGATACTTTGTAACCATTTTCAGGCGTTTTGGTTCCTTTCCACACCACACTGAATGCTCTGGTCCCAATCAGTGGATGAGTTGATGAAACAAACCAAAATGCAGTCACGTGACCACATCCACATCACTCGTTCGTTTCCCAGATGTGTCTTGAACGTATTTCTTTAACTGCACTTCGATTGGTCAGAATTTATGTCCGGGAAAATTCCAACAGAACTCCCAGAAGTAAACAAAGAGGAGGAAAATCCGGCAGACAATACGCCGCTTTTTACTAGGAGAGCTGTTTGCTAAAAGCCAAGATTTCGCTGTTCTTGTGAGTTTTTGAGAGTTGGGACCTAATATGGTCATCAGACCAAATGTCTATGAGGCTCCGCACCGCCTCACAACTCCAAGTGTGTCCGCGAGCTTCCATGCTAAAAGTGCAAACTGTCAACAAACATAAGTCCTCATCCCATAATGCACAGTGCACCGACTACGGCTGGTTTAGTCCAAAAATGCGCAGTTCTTTGGCAGTTGGGTCTGTTCGAGGTCGGATCACGTTCTCACCACAAACGAACCGCTCCAAAGTGCGTTTGAAAGCGTACCGAGACCAGCAAGGAACTCTAGTGCGATTCAACCGATCTAAATGAGGCAGGTGTGAAAGCACCCTAAGATGTATCCAATAACCATTCAGAAACGTACAGACTCTTCTGAGTCTCTCCATCTGTGTCAAACATGTAACACTCGCTACTGGCTATTATTGACATTTTGCCTGAGAGAAATTCGGCTTGTTCCAGTATCCAAAGCTTGTGTAAAGGATCGGCCTCTTCTGAACGGGGCGGGAGCAGCAGCTCATTTGCATTTAAAGGGACACACACACAAATTGGCTATAAGCTATAATATACTTTCATTTATAATAAGCTATAATACAAAATCTGGGTGGTGTTTTGAGCTGAAACTTCACAGACCCGACCCGCACCTGCATTAAATCTACTACATCAGGTAGACAAAAAATATGTATTTCCTCATGTAACACAAGCAATCAAATCAAAATTAAGTATTCAGAGTTGATGCATTTAAGACAAATAGACACGCAGCCCAACAGAGTTATAATTACTGTAATAAAACAATACACAACTTCTACCTACATCATGTGAACAATCATAAAGGCTATTTTGAACAAATGTGCATAAATCACACCATAGGCTATACAGACCCGTAGAGGTCTACAAAAGAACAAATTTGAGCCTTTACTGTCATATAATTTCGTGATAGGCTATTTTAGTGGATTCACTTCATTTAAATGTAGTTGTCTCTTGTGAAACTTTGCAGTGTATACATGACCCTTGATCCTCTTAGCAGCATGAAACAAACCGTATTCAAATTGTGGATATATTATATACATTGTAGCACTGCGACAGAAGTGATTGACAGCTTCAGTCGCAGTGTGATTGACTACGATGCTCAACGCTGCAAACCGCATAGTAATCAGAAACCTTTGACCATCACACTACAAATAAGCACAGGACCGTGTGTGAGCAGCTGCCTGTCGGTGGGTATCGGATTGAGTCGAAATAGTCTGGGCTATTGGAGCCACAGTACGCCCGCGCCTATTGATTCCTGACCCGCACCGCAAACGTCAGCGTAAATATTATTCCACCCGTAACATCCAGCATTAGCGGTTTACCCATCGGGTGGTTGAGTTTGGGGTGGGTCCATCATTGTGAAACGCAAACTGTTTCTGTCTTCTGTTTCTCAGTTGCCAACTGAGACTTAATATTATGTTGTTGTTTTTGTAGGGAGACCCAGGACCTCCCGGACCAGATGGACCCCCTGTATGTGCCAAGCATGAGCAAATCCACTGTAAACACAGTCATATGACACTTCAATAACAGGACTCAAAGAAGTTCTTCAGTCACACCTGAAAAGTGTAGCTTCTTTATCATATAAAAGTCTCATAAACAATTCATGCTGACACCATCATTTTCTCATGCAAACAAACCACCATCATTACTTACACTCAAAACATTGGTAAACTTACTTACACTCTTAAACTTACTTGCACTCTCAAAACATCATCAAATATGCAGTATATAGTGCCATGATGACAAACATGCCCAGGGTTTGTCATGAGATGTCCTCTCTTGTCGTCCTCAGGGCAGAGGCAGACCAGGAGCTCTGGTGAGTACGCCTGTCAGAAACAAGGATAATCCCAATAGTGGCTCTGTTCTCTGCAGCCACCATCAACCCGGGGCCTAATACTCAATCCTGTTGCACTGGCTCCGAGTTGGTTTATGTTCATTTATTATCCAGCATGGATACTCAACAAGTGTAAATGTGTCGAGCGTTTGCTCTTGTCTGATCTCAGGGTCTTGCTGGAGAGAACGGGCTTCCAGGTGGAGCAGGACCCCAGGGGCCGCCGGTGAGTGCGCAAACACATGTTGTCATTCATTTGTAATGGATCTACTAGAACGCTCTCTACACTACACACATGCAGAGCACACGTTCAGGTACAGTGATCAGTGACGCTGGTCTGTGATTGGTTGTAGGGGCCTGAGGGTCTTCCAGGACTTCCTGGTCTTGCAGGCTTAGATGGACCTCCTGTAAGTACTTGCATCTCAAACTAAAAGTGCAGAAACACATTTATTTTATTAGAATAATCCAGTTTGATGTATCATCCTCCTCCTTTTAGGGACTTCCAGGAACTCTTCCTGAAGGCAATGGAGATCTGCTGGTGAGTTAAAACACTGTAGCGTCCTCCGACACTGTGTGTCCAGCTTACACACATCCATCTTCACATGTACGGTCTTACAGTGTTGAGAGGTCTATTGTAAGTGTAATCCCGTTTTCAACACACATCTTTACTTTAGCTTCCTTCAAAATCCCGATGACTACTGCGTCTGTAGGAAGAGTTTTCTAATTAGCAAGGAGACATCTTCAGCGGTCTTGTTTTTCTTTGCATGCAGATTGATTGCATCATTGTCTTGTTTGTAGTGTCCGGCCATCTGTCCTCCGGGTCCTCCTGGACCGCCTGGGATGCCTGGATTCAAGGTACTTATGATGATGAAACATCTGCTCTTTACAGAAGACATCACAGATTGCTGAGCTGCTTCTGTTGTCGTTTAGGGTCATACAGGTCATAAAGGAAGCAAGGGAGAGCTGGGGAAAGACGGTGAGAAGGTGAGATTTTACCACCCTTGGATTACATTGAAACACTATTCCAGAAATTGTGTTAAAACTCTTTGAGATTGAAACAGAAGCAGAAAACAGCTCGTTGTAATGTGTTTCTATCGGTGTGTCTTCCCATCAGGGTGATCAGGGGCCGCCTGGTCCGCCGGGAATCCCAGGGACAGTGGGATTACAGGTGGGATAGATTCACACGCCGTCTTACTGTACCTCAGCTACACTTTCCACGGCCTTAACAATGTCTTGAACGTTTGGGGTAGATTTAAAGGGAATGAAGAAAAAGATAGTTGAATAACTAGAGTTTATTGTAATCAGTTTGAACTATATTTAAATAAATATGCACACATTCACATTAACCCTTTAGAACCTGAAGCTTAAATAGGTGTTTTTCACATATTTAGATTTTTTGACTCTAAAATTCTAAAACAATGTGCTATCTTCATGTGCAAGGTGTCATCTTTTTCAGACAAAGATTAGCTTTCAACAAATTACAGTTATTGAACATTATTGTGTGTGGTTAGTTTGTAAATAGAATTTAAATAGACAAAAATAAAAAAATCATGAACGAAAGAAACTAACACTTTAATGTTGAAAAATGAAAGTATTTTTTTGTGACATTGGGTTGCACAGTTTTAATTTAGGACACTTTTTTTCATACATGGACACACACACACATACTAAAATATGTGAAAGAGTAACAGCCACCCGCCTCCAAGTTTCAATAAAAATCATCCCAATCCCCTCTTCTGCTGTCTACCACTTCTTCTAATTAGCCCTCTTATTTGTTCGTTTCTTTTATTATTTTATGCATTCCAAAACACTCTAACCTGCCACGCTTCGTATCTCTCTGTTCAAGTCCTTCCTTCCCTCTCTGCCAGAAAGCTGTCATTTGCCGACAGAAAGCATGAAATTACCGTAATAAGCCGTATATTGCCGAAAAGGGCATGTTGTCTACTGTCTGGGGCAAAACAGAATGGTTTTGACAGTGTAAACGGTTGAAGAGTTACTGTAAAATGAATACAGCTTGCTTGTAAGTGTCGTCGACGACACAGCCTGTTCTAAAGGGTAAAGGGCCGTGACACACCAATATAGACTATTGATGCCTGCTGATGTGGACAGATACTCCCTTACATGCAGGCACAGAAAGCAGTCGATGAGAGCAGCAACAGTCAGCTTTCATCGCCGCTAGTTCTTTTGACGTTGGCTTGGTGCGTCATGGCCTTTAATCGTATGCCTAATATTTCAAAGACGGCTCTGTTGATGTTTCTTGTCTCTCACATTCAGTTACGAATTACATTACATGAATTATGTAAATAATGGGCTATTATTCATACACAGCAAAATCATCAGTGTTAAATGAACACTGCTCAGTGTTTATATGAGTCCACACTCAGAGAGTGTTAAATGAACACTGAAGCAGTGCTAAAGGTAATGAGATAATTAAGTGATTAATTGAGTGATAATTGAGCATTATTTAAGACACCTGATGTTAGCAAGCAGAATCACTGAAGGAGAAAATTGTAATTGGTATGTTACCATTATGGAGATCAGTGTTTGCTTTAGTTGGTCTCTTGACCCTTAAGTCTTTAACTTTAGTTCTTTGTTTGGCTGCTGTACCTGAGTTATAACAGCCAGATGAACAAAGAGAAAAGGTGATTTGATGGTGTTGGTTGTGTTTTAATATTATCATTATCTCACAATCATTTGACCTGAATAGAGCCCAATTTCTGAACTATGTTTTATTTATTGATTATAGCAGCACTATCTTTGAAAATGACAATATTTGCAACTTATATGATGTAATCCAAAAAATTTCTTAAAACCTAATTACATACACACATTTTTTTTGCTTTTTTAGACAGACATCAAGAACCAGCCTGTGACTCTCAACAATAGTGACAATTATAAAAATATGCATGCTCTATCTGATGGATTATAGCAGCACTGTCATTGTAAACTAAACTCTGATATTATGCTCTCAATGAGTTCAGTGATTCAGGTCAACTTCTGATTGTTTAAACACAACCAACACCATCATATTATTTTTTTCTCTTTGTTCATCAGGCAGCTATAACTCAAGTATAGCAGCCAAACAAAGAACTAAAGTTAAAGACTTTAGGGTCAAGAGTTCAACTAAAGCAAACACTGATCTCCATAATGGTAACATACCAATTACGATTTTCTCCTTCAGTGATTCTGCTTGTTAACATCAGGTGTCTTCGATAATGCTCAATCATCACTCAATTAATCACTTAATTATCTCATTAACTTTAGCACTGCTTCAGTGTTCATTGAACACCCTCTGATTGTGGACTCATATAAACACTGAGGAGTGTTAATTTAACACTGGTGATTTTGCTGTGTAGGCAATAGTTTACATCATTAGTCGTTTAAGAATTCTGTTACAAAACAGTTTTCAAATATTGAATGCTTAGCTATTTCCATCTTACCTCATACTCTCTCACAGTTAAAACTGAAGCATTGTTCTGGAACCCACGCTCGTCCTCTGTGAACACTAAGCTCCGCCTTCTTCGGTTCGATTGGCCATCTCGCTGTTAGAGTAAAGAATCCCAAGGCACTCCACTAAGCACTAAAATAACAAAATTGCACAAACATGTATTGCTGCCAATGGCATATTAAAACTGGATATTATATTAAAAGTAGTAATCACATATAATCAGAAACGTCATGTAGGATCACAATAAGGCTACATAGTAGCTGTATGATTTTGTTGATGATGATGACAAAACAACAAATTTAGCTACATATCGTCGCTGTTGATATTTTTTAAAATCATTAAACACAGTGTTGTCTGATTTGGTATTGTGGTTTTATATAAGGTCAGACGGGTGCATGTTTCATTATAATACTAAGATTTTATGAAAGTCAAGCTCAAATGGAGTTACGAGGTTTTTGACCAGCGAATGCCAGAGATATATGTGTTCTGTATCTGAGGCAGTCAGCGAACTGCATTACCTTTTCACCAACTTACAGGTCATAAAGTTTATTGTTGCTATATGGGTGCTCAGTTTTTCTTGCCGCTGAAAGCATTTGGACAAAATCTCGTGTTATAAAAGATGAAGTGCTATGCATTGTATATTTAAAACAGTATATTGGCTACAACTAGGCTCTTCTTCACTCTTTAAATTAAAGAATAATGTTCTGTTTGTTTTAGTTTTTTTAAGACATAGTGTGTCTTGAGTAAAGAAAATGCTGTACTTATTCAAACATCAGTTATGTGTTTACTGTATTTTACAACTGCTTAAAAAGTGTCTGTGGTGTGAAATGTGTTGATTTACTTTATTCAAACATAAATCCTATTGTGTGTTGTGGGAAATGGTGTAATTTTAGGAGCTTGTTTTTTTCTTCCATTCATTCTTTTGTCTGCACTGTCACTGAAGGGCTCTCGAGGGCTGAGGGGTCTGCAGGGTCCCGTAGGAGCAGTGGGAGACAGAGTAAGACCTCAACAACGCCACACTACACGTGTCCTCAACACACACTTCATTCAGTCACACATATGCAAACACATTTCCAAACATCACTCGCATCTACTTCTGTTTGTAGGGATTGCCTGGTTTCAGAGGGAAACCTGGAATTGCTGGCATCATTGGCAAAACCGTGAGTGTTTCAGCCCTCCTTACTTAAAGTTTGCCCATTATTCTCATGAATGTGTATGTTAGTACCACAGTGAATCTCATCGGTGAAAGTTTGCTGTGTGTATCTTCTGAATAGGGTGATGCTGGTGAAAAAGGACCTCAAGGTTTCAGAGGGCCCAAAGGAGAGATAGTAAGAAAATTGTGTCATCATATTACGCATGAGATGTAGTCTCTTCTAGTTCATATTCTAGGCTTGTTCTTCTGTAATATTGTCAATGTCATCTCTCAATAGGGGAAAATCGGCCCCAAGGGAGTTCCTGGAGGTGCAGGACCTAAAGGCGAGCCGGTAAGGAAATGTATCATTTGCAGGCTGTTATGATGAGCGTTATATTTCCCATAATAATGCTCTCTGTGGGTCTTAGGGCATCCCTGGCAGGGATGGGAAGGATGGGACTCAAGGCCTAGACGGGGAAAAGGTAAATGTCTTTTGCTCAGACACATCTTTCTTGCGCTGTGTCAAACGCAGGGATGCTCATGTGTGTTTGTGTCTATAGGGGGATGCTGGGAGACCTGGAGTACCTGGTGAAAAAGGACCTAATGGTCTGCCTGTACGTATTAGCATCCATCGCACTGTTGAAAAGCTAAGCACACAGATTGAATATTAATATGACAAAGGAAATATGAATAAGAGATGGTGTAGTTGATGTGATTCTTTTGTCATTCACGCTTGTTTTTAAAATCTGCAAAGGTTTAATTCACCTTTTAGTTGATCTGTTTGATAATACCATTTGAGTGCTGCGTTTGAGTAGCTACCTCAGATGTTCAGCTCACCACATGTGTCTGTGTGTAATTCAGGGTTTGCCAGGAAAAGCAGGTGCAAAAGGTGCCAAAGGAGGAGTGGTGAGTATATCAGTCTATTTGCCACTTACCTGACAGCAGCATTAACAGCTGTATTAAAGTGAGTTTATGATGATCTAGAGTCAGCTGAAGGCAGTGTTGTTGATAGGCCAGCTGAACATGTGCTATATTTACACGCTTGTTATCAGAGATCTGTGACTGAACCTGTCTCTTAGATAGAGATGTGCAGTGCTGCTGTCAAGAGTTCAGAACCACTGCTTTAAATCATAGCTTTACATGCAAATGGAAGAGTCCTTGCCACCATAGTTCCAGCACAGAAACAATCATTTTTTTATACAGAAATATGTAATAGATTTATTAGCCAAATAGGAGCATTTCATTTTTGAGAGACAACATAAGACATCCTCAGCAGTTTATGATGTTTCTAAACATCCATTCAGTGTAACACAATAATGAACATTTTTGTAATTATTGAATAGAATAAATTAAATAATAAAAAGTATATTATTTTTAAGCTATTTCTCATCACTATTGACACACTGCTGATTTTTCTCATCATTGCAAAATTTTGAAATATATGATCTTGCACTATGTGTTGGGCTCAATTCACTTAAAGGATTAGTTCACTTTAAAAAAAACTTTTGCTGATAATGTACTCACCCCCATCTCACCCAAGATGTCCATGTCTTTCTTTCTTCAGTGGAAAAGAAATGAAGGTTTTTGATGAAAACATTCCAGGATTTTTCTCCATATAATGGACTTCAATGGGACCCAAACGGTTCAAGGTCCAAATGACAGTTTCAGTGCAGCTTCAAAGGGCTTTAAACGACACCAGACGATGAATAAGGGTCTTATCTAGCGAAACGAGCGGTCATTTCCAAAATAAATAAAAAAGTTTAAGTTTTATAAGCACAAATGCTCGCCTTGCTCTGTTCTGTGATGTGCGTTCGTGACTCTCCTGTTCAAACTCGTTCATCAAAATGATCTAATCTTTTTTCGAGTCATTTCGTTCATTCTATTTGGACCTTGAACCACCATTTGGGTCCATTGAAGTCCATTATATGGAGAAAAATCCTGGAGAGTTTTCATCAAAAACCTTCATTTCTTTTCGACTGAAGAAAGAAAGACATGGACATCTTGGATGACATGGGAGTGAGTAAATTATCAGTAAAAATTTTTTTTAAAGTGAACTAATCCTTTAATTGTGCTTGCATCTTTTGCAGTGTATTGTGGGTGAAGCTCATTTTTTTATTCTTTTATTCCACTGCCCTGCATCTTGCTTTTAAATGCAAAAATACTTATATTGTAGGAGGTCTCAGGTTGCCTGTCCCGAGAAGGCGAACGAGACGCTGCTTGTGTGTGTTACACGTCATCAACTCTTGTGAGAAAAGCTCATGCCCTGAGTTTAGTAAAGGAAGTTCCTTATCACAGTAATCCCTATCCAAAGGGGTGCCTATTCCTATTTCAAAAGCCAACAATAGTTGGGGAGGGAGGCAAACAAAAAAGAGGGACGCTTGCAGACTACCCTAAGCCTAAGGGTTTCCAGCCAAGTGACCCATCCACAGGCGAACAATCCTACTTTTGACCCTAACATACAGGAGAATATAGCTCTGAGAGAAGACACTTTGAGCAAATCAGAGCGCAGCAAGAGAGATGCCAAAGGCAATTTACCCACAGCCACTGACCAGTGCCACTCTCATCCTGACACACACTACCTACAGCCAAATCTTAAAGACTCACACTACCTACAGCCAAATCTTAAAGACACACACTACCTACAGCCAAATCTTAAAGACACACACTTCCTACAGCCAAATCTTAAAGACTCACACTACCTACAGCCAAATCTTAAAGACTCACACTACCTACAGCCAAATCTTAAAGACTCACACTACCTACAGCCAAATCTTAAAGACTCACACTACAACCAAATCTTAAAGACTCACACTACCTACAGCCAAATCTTAAAGACTCACCTTACAACCAAATCTTAGACTCACACTACCTACAGCCAAATCTTAAAGACTCACCTTACAACCAAATCTTAAAGACTCACACTACCTACAGCCAAATCTTAAAGACACACACTACCTACAGCCAAATCTTAAAGACTCACCTTACAACCAAATCTTAAAGACTCACACTACCTACAGCCAAATCTTAAAGACTCACCTTACAACCAAATCTTAAAGACTTACACTACCTACAGCCAAATCTTAAAGACTTACACTACCTACAGCCAAATCTTAAAGACTCACACTACCTACAGCCAAATCTTAAAGACTCACACTACCTACAGCCAAATCTTAAAGACTCACAGTACCTACATTGATGCAACAATGGGGAATTGATGCAACAAGTATTAGGAATTGGAATATCCCTGATCACTCAAGCATCACTTGGCGTGAAACAGTTATGCGCTTACTTAGTTGAAGTTTGGTTAAGAAATGAATAATGCATATAATAAGACAAGAATGAGGATGTGAGATGAATAATGTAACCGCAAAGTTTGAAGGGAATATGTCTGGATGCTCCAGTGTTTCCCAGCTCATCGTGCTGCGGTCAGACTGGTTGCTCGTGCTGCTTTGCTCCTGGTATTTTGTCTTTTTTGCTCTTAGGTCTAGTGTGTCTGAGTCTAAATGAATCAGACTGGAAGACCATCTGAGGTAGATTATAACTTCAAATGGAATATAATGCAACAATCCTTCTCCATTCAGGGCAATACAGGAGAGATGGGAGAAGCAGGGCCCTCTGGAGAGCCAGGTATACCTGTATGTATCTGACTTTTGACCTGATATGAACCGTTTCTGAGAGCCGTAGTGTGGTAATGCATGCACAGCTAATGTTACTGTACCTCTGAATTCTGCATATATAATTAGGTCATTTAGTAAGAAGGTATAAGGCTGTGATACACTGTGTACTGCTCAGTGGATGGTCACTGAAGATGAGTCCTCCCGCAGGGCGAGATCGGCATCCCCGGAGAGAGAGGAGAAGCCGGACCGCGAGGAGTGTCTGTGAGTAACGGCTGTACCTGCCAGCTTCAGTAGCGCTGGGAATACGATACTTGTTATAAAATCAACATTTCCATTTCTCTTATCGATTCCTTTGGGAGCATTTCAATATGACTTTAAAGCATTCAAGCGTGAGACAACTCTGTTTTCTGTGTATATATATAGTTATATATGTGTAGTTATATTGGATCCGTTCGATAATATTAGCCTAATATTCCTGCTGCCGTCTCTATAACAACAGTACTCAAACACTAAAAGACAAAGAGAAAATTCACTCGTTGTTGACTGAATAGCTTTTGTAACTATATCTGTAATGTATATTTTATTTATAAAGTTCAGTGCTATTTTATTTTGATTACAGTTTCTGTATCTAAATCTTGAAACGCTGTTTATTTCACACATATCTTTATTCAGTTATATCTATTTGTTGCGATTGCTAATTTTTAATTTATTCTTTTTAATTACCGATTGTTTGCTTGACTAACTAACATACATTTCAAGCATTATTAAAGACTTGTTGTTTTTCTATGGTGTTTTTAAACCACAGGCAAACGCTCCTCGTGTAAGTGTTCTTCAGCCTGATGATTTCTGGTCATGATATTCAGACAGTTACATGTTTTGCAATAAGACTAAATGTGAATGATAGATATCTAAGTTTTTTTTTTTTTTTTACCTTATTGGAATCGAAATTAGGAATCGATAAGCAGAATCGAAATCAGAATCGTTAAAATTGAACCGATACCCAACCCTAGGTTAATGTCATCTTTACAGAGGTACACTGTGTGTCAGCTTTAGCCATCATACACACACACATACACGTGGATCTGCTTTAGAAACTCTTCAGTCCTGTCCATTTTGCTGATTTTGACACCACAAAACCACAAGTGAAAATTATTAGTTTTTTTATCTCCATTTTCCCTTTTGTGATTGCAGTGTCTTGAATTGCAGGATCAATGCTGTCTCAGTGTTACAGCCTTTAGAGGCGTATGTGCTCCAGCTCTAGTCATATGATGTGTGAGATTAGCAGAGGCTCTGTGAAGCTCAAGGCATGTGAGAATGCTTTCTCTGTCTGTTCATTAGGGTGGCGTTGGACTAGCTGGAAACACTGGACCCCAGGGTGTTAAAGGATTCCAGGTAAGCGGCACATGGAGATATTTCATATTTATATTTATCTCACTGTTCACACATATTACTGTTTTTTTTATGGAAAATAAGTTGCTCCTGAATGTCACACCGAGTCCAAATTGCACTGTTGAAAGAAATACAACACAGATAAGTTGTATTTTATTATTACATTCAGAAATCATGTAAAATACGGTATATAAAATGAAACGTTTGCAAATGTTTTAAACACTATAAACGTGTTTTATTTCCCTCCCTCCACAACAAATCCTTCCAATTTAACAGTATGCAGAAGGGCCTCATTCATTTTAAGCATGCAGACGCAGTTAAGACAATTAGATGTATTCCACTTAATACACAATAAAACAATAGGCTATACAATACGATTCGTTAACAACGCACCTCCTGCTGTTCATCTAAAATGAGGGCGAGCCACAAATCCGTAAGTACAGTTAAAAAACCCGTGGGAACGTATTGCGAAAGTGTGGGCACGGTTTATGAATTTGTGGGTACAGATTGCAAAAACTAAAGGCACGGTTTACAAATCTGAGAGCACGGATTAGAAACTCGTGGGTACGGTGTGTTAAAGCGAGGGAACAGTTTGAGAATTCGTGAGTACGGTTTATAAACTGAGCGGACGGATTGCAAAACCGCCGCCACGGATTGTTTTTTTTTTCTCCCACAGGTGACTTCCCGGCCTCCGTATTACGGAACAACAGAATGAAGTGCGCTTTCATTTAAGCAGAATATCTCAATGGAGATCGTAATATTTTGTTAATATTTTTAAACTACACAGCAAAAACCCCAGTGTTAAATGAACTCTCCTGGGAGTTTATTTGGCTCCAGCCTCAAGAGTGTTAAGTGTTAAAATATGAGTGTTAACGTTAATAAGCTAATTAAGTGATCAATTGAGTGATGATTGACCACTATTGAAGACACCTGATGTTAACAAGCAGAATTGCTGAAAGAGAAAATCTAATTTTAAGTCACCATTATGTTGATCAGTGTTCGCTTTAGTTGGCCAGTTGACCCTTACATTATTAACATTAGATTTTGTTTGGCTGTTGTAACTAAGCTATGATAGCTACATGAACAAAGAGATAATGTGATTGAGTCATGTTTGAGCATAAGTGCATAATAACCTGAATCTTTAAACTAATTTAGAGAGTTAGGATTACACTGTTGATTACAGCAGCCCTTTAAATTTATAGCTTGTGGTTTTCAGCATTTTCAGTATAATCCAAAATATTTATTTAAAGTTGTTCTGAATAAAAGACATTGGACTTTTTATTTATTTAGACACACTTTATATCAATGATCAGCCAGTGAATCTCAACAATGGTGAAGATAATAAAGCATGTTGCAGTGCATTCTGGGTGCCACCAATCAAAACTCATTCATACCGCAGTGCATGATGGGAGTAATGGATAAGTTATGATCTGAATTGTCTTAGTAATTCCCTTTTCCTAATTGAATATTCTTTTTGTCACCATTGTTGAGATTCATACGCTGATTCTTGATGTCTCTGTGTACCTAAAAGAAAGATTTTTTTTTATTAGTACAACTTGTAAGAAATCCTTTTTATTACTGTATATTGTCACTGGATCATATGCTGTAGCTTCACTGTGATGCTGTAATCAATAATATACTTTTAAATGAGAGATTAAGCTCTAAATTAGTTCAGAGATCCAGGTCAAATGATGATTATGTTGAAACATAACCACCAACACCTGATCACCTTTTCTTTTTGTTCATCTATCTGTTATAACTCGATTACAACAGTAAAATCTAAAGTTAATGATTTAAGGGTAAACTGGCCAACTAAAGCAAACACTCATCTCCATAATGGTGACTTAAAAAATTAGATTTTCTCCTTCAGTGATTCTGCTTGTTAACATCAGGTGTCTTCAATAATGATCAATCATCACTCAATTGATCACTTAATTAGCTTATTAACGTTAACACTCTTGAGTGTTAATTCAACACTCATATTTTAACACTTAACACTCTTGAGGCTGTAGCCATATAAACTCCCAGGAGAGTTCATTTAACACTGGGGTTTTTGCTGTGTACAATTTAGTCTCATCTTTTTTCGTCAACGATTTTGCATGTTCATTTAGGCAAGGCAAGGCAAGTTTATTTATATAGCACATTTCATACACAATGGTAATTCAAAGTGCTTTACATAGAAGAAATTAAAACAAAAGAAATCAGAAAAATTAAAACAGTTTAGAATAAAAGATAAAATACAGAAATAATCCAATAAAATCAGAATAATTAAAACATTAAATAAAATACAGTACAAACAGTCGGATGAGCAGTGGCACAGTGCTCATTCAGTAAATGCATAGGTAAACAGATGTGTTTTGAGTCTGGATTTGAAAGTGACTACTGTAGGAGCACATCTGATCTCTTCTGGAAGCTGGTTCCAGCTACGGCTGGCATAGTAGCTAAAAGCACACTCACCATGCTTAGAGTGAACCCTTGGTATTTCCAGCTGATGTGATCCTAGTGATCTGAGTGATCTGTTGGGTCTATATTCAGTGAGCATATCTGCAATGTATTGAGGTCCTAGGCCATTGAATGATTTATATACCAGTAATAAGACTTTAAAATCAATTCTATATGTAACTGGCAGCCAGTGTAAAGGCCTGGTGTGATGTGTTCATATTTTCTGGTTCTGCTCAGAATCCTGGCAGCAGCGTTCTGTATGAGCTGCAACTGTCTAATGGTCTTTTTAGGAAGGCCAGTGAGGAGACCATTACAATAATCCACCCTGCTGGTGATGAAAGCATAAACAAGTTTCTCTAAGTCTTGACTGGAAACAAAGCATCTAATTCTAGCAATATTTTTCAGATGATAGTATGCTGATTTAGTTATTGCTTTGACATGACTACTGAAACTAAGGTCTGACTCTAGAGACACACCCAGATTCCTGACTGGATTTTTAGTTGTTTGACCCCTAGACTGAAGGTAAGCGTTCACCTTGAGAACTTCATCTTTGTTTCCAAACGCAATGACTTCAGTTTTGTCTTTGTTTAACTGAAGAAAGTTTTGGCACATCCAATTGTTTACTTCATCAATGCATTGGCAAAGGGAGTCAATGGGGCTGTAATCGTTAGACAATAGGGCTAAGTAGAGCTGTGTGTCGTCTGCATAGCTGTGGTAAGAGATTTGGTTCTTTCTCATTATTTGGCTCATTGGGAGCATGTACAGGTTGAATAAGAGTGGCGCAAGAATTGAGCCTTGAGGGACTCCGCATGTCATGGATGTCCACTCAGACTTATGCTCTCCTATAGTCACATAATAACCTCTCCCTTCTAAGTATGACCTGAACCATTTTAGGACTATCCCAGAAAGCCCGACCCAGTTTTCCAGCCTGTCAAGAAGTATGTCGTGATCGACAGTGTCAAATGCAGCACTGAGGTCGAGTAGTACTAGAACTGATAATTTGCTTGTGTCAGTATTTAAGCGAATATCGTTTATTTATTTAATATCGTTTAAGAGAATTGTTGTTAAAATGGCTGCTTCAATCATGTATGGCAAATAGTAATTATTTTCCTTTTTTAATAAATGATGCACAGATGTGCCACGCGCCTTAGATTCTGAGCGTTCTGAAGGATTATGATAGTGTTTGGTGATGGTAAAGGGAAGTTATGATTGAGCGTTGCTCAGCTCACACACCAGCTGACGACACACACCCAGGGCCAAAGCTCGGCCCTCTCATCCTCTTGAGGAATACTAATGAGTTATTACAATTCATAAATGTTACTAAAATGTTTGCAACGTTTGCCTTCCCATGCAGGGTGTTAAAGGATCTGTGGGCGATGCGGGTCTGCCGGGTCCGACTGGAGTCAGAGGCGGGTTTGGGGAGAGGGTGAGTTTTGAATGAGTAACCTGAACACACAAGGCTTTTAAACTATAGGCAAATTTCTGTCAAGCCAACATCACTTCTGTCCTGCTACACAGGCCTGAGAACACAGACGGGCTTGTATGTGTGTCAGAGCTCTGCTTTACTCAACACACACACACAGCGGTTCACTCGAGTCTCTCTCTCTCTCTCTCTCAGGGTCCAGGTGGAGCTGGAGGGCCTAAAGGAGATATGGTAAGAGTGCAGACTGTCTGAAGGAAAGAACGATATGATGAAAGCTATGAACCGCATGCATGTTTCCTCTACTGGTATGTGCTGGTGTGTTTTAGGGAGTTGCTGGGAGCGATGGTTTACCAGGGGAGAACGGAGAGCCTGTACGTAACTCACTCACATGAATGTCTCAATAGTCTTCTGTTCATTTCCACTCAACGTCAACATGTCTGAGACTCTCTCCTCTTATTTCAGGGTCCGTACGGTCCCGTCGGCCAGAAAGGAGAGGTGAGCTCTCATTTATCAATGGGAAAATCTTTCTTTTCCTCTTTTCAAAAAATTTGCCTTTTAAGTTATAATTATTTACATATTTGCCTGTTTATTTTTTACTTTAAATCCAGAATATAATGATAATGAAAAAAATATATTTTGCTGTATTTTCATTGACAATACACCCACATGCTGGATCAATCTAGACAGCATCTAGGACCAAATGCAAAACGTATTATGCTACTACCCGAGGACAATCTTTCCTCAATGTCCCCCGTGTTGCAGGCTGGGAAGCGAGGTGAACTGGGGGCCAAAGGAGTTGTGGGACCCCAGGGGGAGACTGGAGCCAGAGGGGCTCCTGGGAAACCTGGACCCATGGGATTCCAGGGAGAGCAGGGTTTTCCAGGGGTCTCTGGAAAGACTGGTGTTCCTGTACGTAACCGCCTCACATGTTGGCACTGTGCTATAGACCTGAAACGCATGTTGATTACAGTTGTGGTTATGTTGCAGGGCAAACTGACCAGTGAGCAGCACATCAGGGAACTGTGTGGCTCAATGATCGATGGTACAACTTTAGTTTACTCTTACATTTACCAGACTGCATTTATGGAAGGCTTCACGATGCAACCTATTCCCCTCAGACCAGATCGCTCAGCTCGCTGCTAACCTGAGGAGACCCCTGGCCCCCGGTGCCGTGGGGCGGCCTGGCCCCGCCGGGCCTGCAGGACAGCAGGGAGAGGCGGGGTCCATCGGCCATCCAGGAGCCCTCGGCCCGCCAGGCTATAGAGGCCTGCCAGGAGACCTGGGGGATCCCGGCCCTCGAGGTGAGACACTGAGCAGGAGCTCAAGAACAAGCCTGAGCTTCTTCCTGAGCTTCAGCTACTCCTGTGTCCCATGGCCAACCACCAAATCTAGATTTTGACATGTTATAAATAATGATGCTACAGCAGTGTTTTCATCTGGGGCCTGTGGACCCAGAGCTCTTCAGTTTGGTCAAAATCACTGCTATGAAGGCCCTTGCACACTGAGTCCGAAATTCACGCCAGAAATTTTAAATACGCCCTCACGTTATGTCAATTACACTCGCACACTAGCTCTGAAACTTTTGATTTTCTGCGTTTTTCGCATCCGTAGCGAGCAGTTTGAATAGTGTTTTGACAATAGAGCCACCGAATCACGATTACACAAATTTCGGACTCAGTGTGCAAGGGCCTTCAGCGGGTTGTGGGTGTTTTCCAGCAGGCCAGGATGGCATAGCTGGGGGGGGCATTTTAATTCAATGGGGGGGGGGTACCACTACATAACGCACAATGACAAAACAGACACGGCTTACTTTTAAAGTCATTTTTCACAATATTTTAAAACTTTTGCAGCACGGTAAATATGCTATATAAAATCGTGCTTTTGAGAGAAGAAAAGAAAAACCGATGGGCCTTTGTCGCATATATGTCTCTTTTTATCATTACATCCAGAAATAAAGCGGAATATTTACAAAAAACACACATAAACATAGCTAGGCTATAGTAGTTACCCTCAATCCACAACAAATCTTTTACATTTAACGGTATTCAGAACAGAACAAGAATGAAAAATATAGGTAATATAAATGTCAAGCCAGAAGGGATTCATTTAAGGCTAAACTGAGACAGAAACCAGTATTGGGGCACAGTCTACTCTCATTTGGCACAAATCCAAATGTTTACATATAAAATTCAAGTGTATTAGTAACCCACATTCAAGTGTTGACACAAAACGACTGCATGAAGCTAGAATAAAATGTTTTTTGTTTTGTATATAGCAGTATGTTTTGTTTGTATTGTTTTGTAAAAAGCAGATACTCTGTTCTGATATATTGCATGTTCAGATATTCATACAACAAAATATTCTGGGTGCCTGACAATATTGTGAAAATGATAAAAAATGCTGTTCAATTGAAAATTATATGAAATTAAGATTATTAAATGCTTTAGAATTACTTTTCATTGTTAGTTCATGTTAACTAATGCTAATAATGTGAATCTTATTGTATAGTGTTAGCACTAAAATTCCCAAATGAATGTGTGCCTGTGCCCTGTGCAGGGGATGTTGGAGAGCCCGGAGATAAGGGCCCCGTAGGGAAAGCCATCGAAGGGCCCACTGGAGACCAGGGGGAACAGGGTGAGGACATGAAGCGACTCTTCTCAAACACACGTAGAGCCAAATAACTAGTGTTGGAAGACTGATTTCTACATTAATGTCTTTAAGTTCAGCTAATATAGACCAGTTTAGTCATTCAGTAACTATAAGTAGCTTTGCAACTACATCTCATCAGAGTATTAGCAGTGCTGTACACTATTATTCTCATCATTGCTGCTCTGTTGCTCAGGTCTGCCAGGCGTGCGAGGCTTCGTGAAAGATGGCCGCGATGGAGCGGCTGGAGACCCAGGAGAGCCGGGAGAAGCCGGGAGAGCCGGCAGAGCGGGACACCAGGGGTCGCCCGGGATCTGTGATACCTCGGCGTGCCAGGGAGCTGCGCCTCACGGGAAGACCTCCGACCCCAAGAGCCATTAACAGCTGTTCACAAGCCATCTGTGGAACTCAAGAACATCCACAGGTGTAGATACAACACAAGAACAATACATCACACCGGCAAAATAGTTGATGTAAAACAAAAATCCAGCCCTTGTAGCGACGCGCTGAAGTGTGTTTAAGAGTGTAATGCTGTAATGAGGTCAGCGGTGAGCTTCGGGAGATCTGCCCTGAGGAGACAGCACAACTGAGGCATCGAGACACCAACACGCATATACTGATGTATCACTGCAAACTGATTCTCTGTGCCATTAAAAAATCTCTGTGCCATTTTATTCTTACATTTAGTTTTACAATTCCATGTGATGCATGAGATGCTTCAGACACACTTCCTGTAAAATACGCCCGTGGCCTTCATCACCCATATCCACTAGATTCTGGTGCTGTAACTATTAAATATGATTTTAAATACTATTTATTATTTCTGAGTTACTGATGTGTGTGTGTACAGTGAGTTTCTACTGCATGATATTGTAAGAAAAACTGAATAAAGCCACTTTTCAGTAAATCATTTCATAGAGCTCATGTCTCTGAACCTTTCAATAATGCACAGACAGTGCATTCAATATACAATATTTTAATTAAAAGAATAAAAAATGCATTAAATAACAATGGCCATGCCTTTCAAACAAACAAGGCATAACAATACAAACCATTAATAACCACATCACACACTTCCTGCATGTCCTCTGGAGACCCATGGCAGGACTAGCATCAGCAGTGTGTTCTCGCTCTGCCTCGGCCTATCAGAACACGGCCCTGGTCTAGACACGACACTGGAAACTGGCGGCGTCCTGTAGAGCCACAAGAGAATCGTGAATCCACAGACGATAAGCTGGCTCCACACAGAGTCAGGGGTGTGTGTGTGTGTTCTCCAGGCTAGCACAGGGCTGGAGATGCTGTGCCACTGAGCCGCCGCTGGGCTTCAAGCGCAGGCCAGTCTTACCACAGAACGTCCTCTGGAAGTCCTGCAACACAGAGCATGCCTGCATTTCAGGACAGCAAAACACATGAATAGAACAGGTGTAAACACCACAGTTTGAAGAATGGTGACTGTTGTAAAAAACAAACGATACTGTTGATCATGATTATAGAAATGATTGCAAAAATAGAACAGAACCAGCAGTGTCTATAGCAAAGAGCTGCTCCAGTAGTGTGGACAGTGTGTAGATCACACTTCTCTTAGGCTGGTCACACCTATCGCGTTTCTGCAGCGAGAGGCGCCTTTCCCAGGTGTGTTCCTGTGGCAGTGAGCGCTCTGCGCTGTTTATGCGCGTTTTTGCAGGTAAAAAAATCAACTCCGAGCGGAAAAAGCGCCCGACGTCATTGCGTTTTTTTCCACCGTCCAATAGAATGAATGGAGAGGCGGGGCTTCTGCTGTCGTGCTGAAAGCTACAGTCGCTTTGAGTGCTGGAGAGTGCGATGATGAGGATACACTTGCGGTGCTCTTGCGGGTTACAGGAGCGTAGCGACTTCACGAACGTAACTACCACACTGTTAACAGAAAGATAATAAAGTTAATAAAAGGCTGAGTGACGTTTACTTGACTGACAGGACAGCGGTTTCGGTGGTTGCCTAGCAACACAATAAACGCAGCGCACTGCTCGTCTGTGTGATCGGGGCAGTGATGAGCTCCTCACGGTTTCAAACCTGAAAAACACGTTAGGTGTGATCAGGGCCTTACGCTCACATTTGTGTTTAAGAAATTAATGTGTTTTTTATTGATTATCTCCAAATTGATCATTGAATTGCAAAACACATGCTTTTCATTTACAATGCAAATCTACAAAGTGAACCGAATTGTCATAAATCTGTGTATGTAACTGCAGCTGAACTGGCCTTCAGTGTTTACAGGTTAATCCTGCTAATGCCATTACATTTACATGAATAATGTTTTGAGATTCATGTTTTAAATATAATATTTTGAATATAGAATTATGAAATGTTAAAAAAAGGCTTACTTTAAAATGTTAAATTAAAACCGCCAGTAGGTGGCAGAAGTGCTAATGATTGTGCCACTGAATAATTTATAAAAAATTTATTAATTCAGGAACAAAGCATATGACAGTTTTATGAGCCAGACAGATTCATTCAGAAACTTAACACCGTGTAGAACTATTTTCATTGACAAAATAAAGCAAAAACATCAACATTGACAATGTTGGGTCTAAACTGATTTTGTTCAATAGTTCAATAAACAATAAGCTATTATTAAATGACAATCGCATTTGAAGGCAGGAAATCCTGGTTCGAGCAAAATAATAATACAGTAAATAAAATGAAGCAGCATCGGCAGTATTTTGAAGCTTTATAAGCGTGTACCACCGTAGTACTGGCAGACCGCTCACCCCTTCTCCAGATAACACTGTATAACACTGTTTCGTCATTAATGAACTACACAGGAACACATGAGCAGCGCACTATTAACACTCCAGTAACTTATTAACCAATCAGAAACTCAGATTCACACATTAGTCAGTAATAGCGCTCAGTCGAATGTGGAAGTTCACTATTAGCTAATCAATAACTACTATTTATCATACCTCACTGAAGACTACCATATACGGGTTCATAATTAATATTAATAATGCATAATATAAGGTACTGGTAACCCATTAGTAATGACTCAAGTGTAACTACATCCTTCTAAAGCAACTACAAGTAATCTGGATCAGTATTATAACGAGGAGATCATGGGAACACACTAGTGACGACGTGATGACATCAGAAGAAATTACTATTCAAAATCTCAAAAGCTTACAATGACTTCAGTCAATATTAGCTAGTCATCAAGTTTTCACTTTAGATGATCCAAATATAGAGTAGTTCCTTAGAAGGATGTAGCAACACTTGAGTCATTACTAGTGGGTTACCATACATTTATATTATGTATAAAATTAATATATAAATGATGCATTATTCATGTTAATTATGAACCCGTATATGGTAGTCTTCAGTGAGGTATGATAAATAGTAGTTATTGATTAGCTAATAGTGAACTTCCACATTCGACTGAGCGCTATTACTGACTAATGTGTGAATCTGAGTTTCTGATTGGTTAATAAGTTACTGGAGTGTTAATAGTGCGTTACTCATGTGTTCCTGTGTAGTTCATTAATGACGAAACAGTGTTATACAGTGTTACTGACTTTTCTACTAATAAGACAATGCAGGGCAAACACAGAGCAGGGTGTGTGTGAGGCACCTGTTGCAGGCCGTCTCCGTGTATCTCTTGTATGTACTTGAGGAAGGCTGTGGTCCACTGCAGCGTGGTGGCTTTATCAGTGTCAGCGTAACAGAACGGCACCAGCAGGTTCAGCTCGTCACAGCACAGGCGGATCCTCCTCCTGACACACACACACACACACACACATGCTACATCTCTAACACTGGTCACAGCACAGGCGGATCCTCCTCCTGACACACACACACACACACACACACATGCTACATCTCTAACACTGGTCACAGCACAGGCGGATCCTCCTCCTAACACAAACACACACACACACACACGCTACATCTCTAACACTGGTCACAGCACAGGCGGATCCTCCTCCAGACACACACACACAAACACACACATGCTACATCTCTAACACTGGTCACAGCACAGGCGGATCCTCCTCCTGACACACACACACACACACACACATGCTACATCTCTAACACTGGTCACAGCACAGGCGGATCCTCCTCCTGACACACACACACACACACACACATGCTACATCTCTAACACTGGTCACAGCACAGGCGGATCCTCCTCCTGACACACACACACACACACACACACATGCTATATCTCTAACACTGGTCACAGCACAGGCGGATCCTCCTCCTGACACACACACACACACACACATGCTACATCTCTAACACTGGTCACAGCACAGGCGGATCCTCCTCCTGACACACACACACACACACACACACACAAACACACACACGCTACATCTCTAACACTGGTCACAGCACAGGCGGATCCT